>CM016616.1:136454770-136939584 GCA_005393395.2 Gossypium australe
CTATCAGATGCCTCCTTAAGTCGATCCTGAATCAACCTAACCTTATCCTCAGTATCAGAAACCAGTTCAGGACCCAGAATACGACGCTCACCCAACTCAGTCCAACACAAAAGAGTACGACACTTACGACCATAGAGCATCTCGTAAGGTGCCATTTGTATGCTAGACTGGTAACTGTTGTTGTAAGTCAACTCTGCCAACTGCAAAAACTCCTCTCAACTGCCTCGGAAGTCAATTACATAACCCCTTAACATATCCTCTAGTATCTGAATGACCCTCTCAGATTGGCCATCTGTCTGAGGATGGAACGAAGTACTGAAGTTCAACCTTGTACCCAGAGCTTCATGTAGCTTCATCCAGAACTAAGAAGTGAAACGAGGATCCCTATCAGATATTATTGAAAATGGTACCTCATGCAGTCTCACTATCTCAAACACATACAGTTTAGCCAACTTCTACAGAGAACAATCAGTACAAACTGGTATGAAATGGGCAGACTTGGTCAACCGATCCAGGATGACCCACACTGAATCTCTCTTAGTAGGCATTAAGGGTAACCTACTTACGAAATCCATAGTCACTCTTTCCCACTTCCAAAGCAGTATTTTAACTGGCTACAGTAAAAACTGAGGGTAGCTGATGCTCGGCCTTAACCTGCTGGCATGTTAAATATTTACTCACAAAATCAGTAACATCTCGCTTAAGACCTGGCCACCAGTATAGCTCACGAAGGTCTCGGTACATCTTGTTCCCGCTGGGATGCATAGCATATGGGCTACTATGCACCTCTCGTAGTATAGACTGCCTCAACTTGGCATCATTCGACACACAGACTCTCCCACGAAAACAGAAAACCCCTTCGCTATTCAATTCAAAATTTGATGTATTACCACTCTCAATATGTCAGAATCGAAGACTCAGTGACTCATCCTCTAACTGTTTACCCTTAATCTGCTCGATCCACATCGGTTTAACCAGGATTTCAGCCAACAGACTACCATCATCAAATAAACTGAGACGAGCAAGCATCGCTCTCAAATCAGTCACAGCCCTTCAGCTTAGTGCGTCGGCCACCACATTAGCCTTATCAGGATGG
The DNA here is from genome assembly GCA_005393395.2 of Gossypium australe. Taxonomy (NCBI): domain Eukaryota; kingdom Viridiplantae; phylum Streptophyta; class Magnoliopsida; order Malvales; family Malvaceae; genus Gossypium; species Gossypium australe. Next base: position 136,455,867 of record CM016616.1, read on the forward strand.
TATTCAATCATATAGTCGTAATCCTTTAGCAGCTTAATCCGTCTACGCTGCCTAAGGTTTATCTCCTTCTGAGTGAGGAGATATTTGAGACTCTTGTGATCCGTGTAAATGATACATTATTCACCATACAAGTAATGTCTCTAGATTTTTAGTACGAATACCACTGCGGCCAACTCCAAGTCATGTGTCGGATAGTTCACCTCATGAGTCTTAAGCTGACGAGACGCGTATGCTACTACCTTACCCTCTTACGTCAACACACATCCCAGACCGACATGTGATGCATCATTGTACACAGTAAACTCTTTCCCGGACTCTGGCTGTATCAGAACAGGGGCATCGGTCAATACAGTCTTGAGCTTCTCAAAGCTTTTTTGCTGCGCATCAGTCCAGTTAAATGGCACACCCTTACGTAGTAGCTTAGTCAAGGGTGTTGCAATAACAGAAAAGCCCTCTACAAATCATCGATAGTATCCAGCCAGTCCCAGAAAACTACGAATCTCCGATATAGTCCTAGGCTACTTCCAATCCAAGACAGCCTCAATCTTTTAAGGACCGACCCTAATCCCCTCGGCAGAGACTAGGTGGCTCAGAAATGTTACTTCTCTTAACCATAACTCACATTTACTGAACTTCGCATACAGTTGTTTCTCCCTCAGAATCTGCAGAACTACTCGGAGATGTTCATCATGTTCATCCTCTGTAACACCCCAAACCCGGTCTATACACTAAAACCAAGTCTGATATGTTACAGGATTGGAGGTTTTGAAATTTTAAAGAAACAACGTGACTTGAAAACCATTTTTTTTATGTCTGTGTTGAAAAACATTTTTACAGTTGTGATTGAAAGTTTTGTGCCGACTTCTTTTCATTCAAATCAAAAAGGTTGTGAGCAAATCTATTATTTTACGAAAGCCAAAATCAAGGATTCTCATAGAGTGACATTTTAAAACGATGTTGTAATTTTAATAAAAACTCCGAATTAATTAGTTACTTGCAATCCATCTTTTGTTAAACACTTTGAAAACTATTTATTTTTTTTTTAAATACTCCATATTCGATAGTTTATAAAACATGCAATATCAGCATAAAAATCAAAAACCAAATTTAAAATTAAAGTTAAAGCGGCCTTATTACAACTTGAAATCCCAAAATAGAAATAAATTTAAAATAAAGTCTGAATTTACTTAAAGAAATTGCAACGCATGGCCACCTCGAGTCTGTCTCGGACCAAGACCTGCCATCTACTAATTACCTGCAAAATTAACAAAAGGGGTGAGTCATCGAGACTCAGTGTGTACATCCCCATTTAACATAAATTGGGCCTTAGCCCACTCAGTACAGCTCATGTTATGTACATGCAAATGCTACCCATCCCAGAATAGCTCTCCATCCAAAACACCCGTGGCATTATGCCACTGTGGTTCATGACCACCGTGGTCCTAGACCATTCGTGACCGTAGTCACTCGTGACAGAGTCACTATAATGTTCTCGTGGGGCCAATCCACTGTGGTCGTAGACCACCGTGACGATCTCTGATAAATAATGCATACGTGGGGCCAACCCACTGTGGTACTTGACCACCGAGATAAGTCACTAATTAAATTATTCGTGGTTTCAACCACTGTGGTACTTAGACCACTCGTGACGAAAGTCACTCGTGACCGTAGTCACTGATTCTCTCTCCTCCTTCATTCAATCCCGAGTCTATGCTCTTTTCATTATGCACAATATGTGTGCAACCAAAATCACAATATATAGCAGATCATATTTCATACATGCATAACATCAGAATATACATACATGCATATTAGCAGCCATAATATTAACGAAAAACTTACCTGGTGTCTCCAACCTTACCCCTAAGGGTAGTTAATCCATCATATCAGTTATTTTGGCTTTCGGCCATTTCAGTTAATAATACAATATCAAAGAAGGCATGTGAGTAGTACACACCTGATAAAGCGTAATACCAAACTATCTACGTAACCACTTTCGCTAGCAGGAACGACGGCTATTTGCCTATCCTAGGCAGACGTCGACTCTCTACCACAACCCGGCGACAAATCCCGAACTGTCGACACAACACGCTTCTTAAACTTAAGAGCCAAAACTATGGGTTCATTCCCTTCCTTAGATTGACCAACCTTACAAATCCAACTGGAGTGATCCGATTCGACACCCACAATCCCTTCGGCTTTGAACTACAACCACTCGGCTAATGGAGATTCCCGGAATAAACGTCCCAAATGAGAGAAGAGAAAAGAAATGAGAGTTAACCGAAATATAAACACCATGCTAACTAGCCAGTCGACTTTGGCCACACAAAACCAAAAGAAAGAAAAGAAAAGGCAAAAGAATCACTTCTTACCTTCAACAACAAAACCCGATCGTAAAGGCTCTCAGCAACCTAAGATTTTCCAGCATCTTGCTTCTTGGTATTCGGCCTCAGCAGAGAAACCAATTGTCACTCAAAAAGATTCGGCACAGGAGAAGTAATAGATGAGAATGATCGATCGACTGAACAAAGAGGATGAAGATTGAATTTCGGCTATTGGCAAAGAATGATGGCAAGAAAGTTTTGATGGTACAAGTGGAAATATGCGGCATAAGAAGAGAACACTAGAAGAAGAGTGAGGAAGAGAGAATGTTTTGGCTATCACTCACAAGAACCAAAAGAATTATGAAGCCAAGAATTTAGATGGAAGTTTAGATTGTAAGAAAGATATCAAGAGAAAAAGTGATGAGAGAAAAAGAGTAGAAAAAGAGTGCTAAGATCTTTCTTTGGAAACCAAAAGAATAATCAAACAAAATGACCAAAGTGCAAAATAAAGGAAGAGAGAAGATTCTTTGAATGGTTTCGGCTTTACCCCTCACTCAAATGACACTTGCCAAAAACGGCACTACACTTCCCTTAATGAACAAATATGCTAAAATGAAACGTAACAAATGCCTAAGGCCTATGGAATTTCGGCACACCACCTATGCTAACACTTAAACCGAATATGCTTGAATTTTAAAACAATTAACAAGCATGGGAGATGAATTTTAATAATATCAAAATAATTTATAAAATAAATAAATCACCATGCTTATTTGTTTTATTATCCCACCTAATTTCTTATAATATTAAAATAACTTTACAAAATAAATAATCATCATGATTATTTCTTTTTAACCCACTTAATTTATTATAATATTAAAATAACTTTATAAAATAAATAATCATCATGATTATTTGTTTTATTAACCCACTCAATTTATTATAAAATTAAAAGTAATTTTATAAAATAAATAATCATCATGATTATTTGTTTCATTAACCCACTCAATTTATTATAAAATTAAAAGTAATTTTATAAAATAAATAATCATCATGACTATTTGTTTTATTAACCCACTCAATTTATTATAAAATTAAAAGTAATTTTATAAAATAAATAATCATCATGACTATTTGTTTTATTAACCCACTCAATTTATTATAAAATTACTTAAAGTAATTTTATAAAATAAATAATCATCATGATTATTTATTTTATTAACCCACTCAATTTATTATAAAATTAAAAGTAATTTTATAAAATAAATAATCATCATGATTATTTGTTTTATTAACCCACTCAATTTATTATAAAATTAAAAGCAATTTTATAAAATAAATAATCATCATGATTATTTGTTTTATTAACCCACTCAATTTATTATAAAATTAAAAGCAATTTTATAAAATAAATAATCATCATGATTATTTACTATTGCCATCCACTTACTTTGTAATTGGCATAATTGCCATTTAAAATCCCATCATTAAAAGACATGGCAAATTAACATTTTCAATGTAACATGCTTAATGAGCCAAACACAATAAATAGTGCAAAATGTAGAATCACTATTTCTAGGATGTTACATCCCCAGTCCTCGAATACACCGGAATGTCGTCAATAAACACTACCACGAACCGATCCAGATAGGGCTCGAACACTCAGTTCATCAGATCCATAAAGGTTGCTGGTGCATTCGTCAGTCCAAACAGCATTACCAAGAACTCGTAATGACCATAACGAGTCCTAAACGCAGTCTTGTGTACATCAGCCTCCTTAACTCTCAATTGATGATACCTAGATCGGAGGTCAATTTTAGAGAAAACTGAAGCTCCTCGGAATTGATCGAATAGGTTGTCTATCCTCGGCAGGGGGTACTTATTCTTGATGGTCAACTTGTTCAGTTGCCGATAATCAATACACATACGCATGGATCCATCCTTCTTTTTATAAAACAAAACTGGTGCTCCCTACGGAGACACACTAGGGTGAATGAATCCACGATCCAGTAACTCTTAGATTTGAGCCTTAAGCTCCACAAGCTCCTTCGGTGCCATTCTATAAGGGGCGATAAACACCGGAGTTGTACCAGGAAGGAGCTCAATCCCAAACTCTACTTCACGATTTAGAGGTAACCCAGGTAGTTCTTCAGGAAAAATATCTGGAAAGTCCTTAACCATCCTTATATCCTTAATCGAAGGATCCCCTAAATTTGAAATACTGATGTAGACCAGATACATCTCACAACCCTTGCGAACCAACTTTTTAGCCCTCAATGCAGAAATCACATTCGACAAGTAGTTTTGACGTTCCACAATTACAACTACCTCGTTGTCATCCTCAGATCTCAGTACAACCCATTTAGTGGCATAATCCAAACTCACTCGGTGTTTGACCAACCAATGCATGCCCAGTATCAGATCGAATTCTCCAAAAGGGAGTTCCATTAGATCGGCTAGAAAAATAACTCATTGTACCTCTAAAGGGACATCTCTAAATAACTTATTAACCCAGACGGACTGTCCCAATGGACTTAATATCATAATTTCACTCAGAGTACTCTAAATTGGAATCCCCAAGTTTTCAGTAAAAGAGAAGGCAACATAGGAATAAGTGGATCCTATATCTATCAATGCAGTATAAGGTACATTAAAAATTAAGATTGTACAGTGATGACATCTGGAGCATCTCCCTCTTCTCGGTGATGTGCAGCATATACAAGAGTTGGTTGCCTCGCCTCAGTCTGATTAGCACATCTACCCAGTGCTCTATGCCCACAATCCAACCCATTACCACATCGAGCCTGACCGTGGCCTCTCAGTGGCTGCTGAACACCCCTCGGCAACTGCGCAGTACCCAGACTAGAAGCTTGTATCTTATCAGGCCTCCATGGACACTTTCTAATACGGTGCTCCAATGAACTACACCTTAAACATGCCCCAGTTCATTTCTAGAATTCGACTTGATGGAGTCTCCCACAATCAGTACAAGGCTGTTGACCAGTAGCAACCATAGGGGCCCCAACTCTGACCGACCCATCCACCCTGGCCTTTTTCTTAGGCCTCTGAATAGAACTCGAGGGCTTCGAGTCCCTCCTATTCCTACCCCTCTCTTTCTCTCGATCCTGGCGCTCAGTGCGCTTAACGTTTTCGGCGATCTTCTCCTTATCCACTAGTGCAGCAAATTCTCGTTCCCTTTGTTGAGCTATCAAAACTCTTAAACTATCTCTGAGGCTATCCTCGAAGTGAACACATCGCTCGTACTCAGTTGCCACCATACCTCTCGCATAGCGGCTCAGCCTTAAGAACTCGGCCTCATATTCAGCCACTGATCTGTCCCCCTGAGTCAGATTTAAAAACTCTCTCCTCTGGGCATCCACATAACTGGCACCCATGTATTTTCCTTGGAAGGCAGATTTGAAGAATTCTCGAGTCAGTCATTCGGGCTGAGTGCCCTCATTTATAGTTAGCCACCACTGATATGCTTAATTTTTGCTTGGGGGTGCAGTCCAGGTCGTCCATAATTCTCTCCGTGGCCTCTATCCAGTACTCAGCCATGTTAGGGGCAACTTCAATAATTCCCCTAAAAATCTCAGCTCCATTGGGCTGGAGTTGATCTGTAACTAACCCGCGGCCCTCAGTACCAGTACTGGTCCCAGCGACCCTCTCCAGAATTCTTAACATGGCTTGGGACAGTGCGTCGTCCCCAACTACTCGATCAGGATACCCAATCTCAGTCACAGGTAAAGCTAGTGTCTCACTGGTTTCCAAATTAGGTATGTGGCCGGATGACGAGGACCCAGCTCGAGCACCTCTACGGCCTCTATCACGGCCTCTTATACCCCGTCCACGAGTACCCCTAATGCTTATTGTCTAACCTCGTGTTATCTGTATTAACAGTTTTATGCAAATCAGTTTACAGTTTCGGTACTTGTTAATCAAAGTTTATGCAATACAGTATGGTAATTTAATGTCCGTTTTTGTACATCGTAGTGCCTAACAGTTTTGCTACAGCTTCAATATACAATATCTTAAGTGTTTTCAGTACAGTACATCTAAAGTAGTCGTAGGATATACTACCTATAGCAGTTTCAATTTAGAACATATAATAGTTTCAGTCACAATCATAGTGCAGTTTTTAGAGAGAACTTACAGGATCGGCGTCGGAGACTCGATGTGCCACACATTCAGTAAAACATTTCAAAACACTTCAAATCATTTGAAAGCAGTTCTTAGAATTTCAAGTTTTAAAACCTACTCTACAGCCAAATTTTGCAACCTGGCTCTCATACCACTAAATGTAACACCCCAAACCTGACCTAAACGCTATGGCCGAATTTGGCGATATCATATTAAAGTGTTTTTCGTAAAGTGTGATTCGATGAAAAACCCATTTTCTATTTAACCTCTTTGTGTTATTTTATGATGATTCCAAGACGTGTCATTCATTTTCAAAACGTGAGTCATTATAAAAAATTTATTCACTTTTAAAACGTTATTAATTTTCAAAGCATCATTTATTGCGAAAGCTTTTGTATAGGTTGTGTATTCGTGGTATTTTTGCTAAAACATTTGTCTTTTTGAAAACTCGCGTCTTATCCTACTGCTAGCAGTTATAAATCAAAACGACCAGAATCCCAAATTAAAATAAAAACCCATCCCCAGGCAATGCATCATGCAATCATGTCATGACATACCATGGTATCATACATGTATTTAGTACAATTTAAATAGCATGCTAAAATACAGTCATACATGTACACACATATATATATATATACATCACACAGGGGTATAATAGTCATTAAGTCAATTAGGGGTCCAGGTAAGCTTACCGACCCAACAGTAGGTCCATAGTCGACTCGGGCGACTCGTGCAACCTTAGTAGTCAAACAGTAAAAATGGGCTCATGTTGCTCGTCCATGTGGGCCCACACATAATGGCCTTAGTCATGTGAAATACACTGTCTGGCCCAATAATTTCCATACGCCCATGTGGTTTGCTCGTGTCGGGTCCACACGGCCAAGTTGGCCCGGCCCATTAATTGCCCATGGCCAGCGTCGTCGATAGCACACCCATGTTGGGTCACACGGTCTACCACACAGGTAGCCGCAAGCCCGTGTGACGTCGACGATTCACACTTTTCGGCTTTTTACCGATTTTCGATTGTAGAACAGTGTTTACACACCTGAATTTGCTAGAAGTTAAACCGCACTCCTGGTACACCAAAGCCTAAATTCAACCAAAATGTCATTTAATCAACTACATAACTCGCTAATCAAACAAAGCCAAACGGCGTTAAGGAAAGATCAGCAATCGAAACCCCTTACCGAAATCAACCAAAACCGCACCCTCAACTCCTTAATGAAGCATCATCCAACCCTTGAACTCCACCTAGCACAAGAGCCATAAAACCCTTTTGTTCCAACCCTTAATCGTATTTCACTTAACAATACAATTAAACCCAATATTATATATACAACCTTTCATTCAGCATCTTATAGAATGAACAACAAAACACCTACTCACTTACCAAACTATCGACAGGGTAGAGTGCAACTTGGAAACACAAAAAAGAGCAAATCAAAAAGGGGACCCGAAAACTGAAAAGAGGCAAAACAGGGAAAAGAGATCAATAAAAAGGGAAGTGCAAAACCGAACTAAATAAAGGGTGTCGTAGAACTCACCTATCAATATTCGACCAAGGAGAAGAGCCAAAATTATTCACAATCGGCTTGAGGGTAAGGGAAGCTAGCGTAAAAAATTGGGAACAGAAAGAGGAAACTGAATTTTGAAAACAACGGCAGCAAGTGGGGGAAAAACAATTAAAGCAAAACCAAAAAGGAGCAGAACAGATGGAGAGGAAATAGTCACAGAAAAAATTGAATGACACAACCGACACCAAAGCACTTGGAATAATCGACAAAAATCAAATGAGAGAAGAAAACCAATGAGGAAATTCGGCAGCAACAGGGAGGTTTTAGGGGAAGCAAAAGGCAGCAAAATTGAAAAATAAGAGAGAAAAAAACTCTATCAGTCAGCGAAATTTTGAAACAAAGAGAGAGAGAGAGTCGAATTCTGCATCCCCCAAATCAGGATAACTTCCCACATCCCATAATTCTCACCTTCTCACCACTCAGACTTTTAATGAAACACAAACTCTAGTCGTCCATCTCTGCAAAAATTTAATCCCTTCTCGCGTGCAAGGATTCAAACTTCAAACCTCAGGTAACAATAACATGCCACTCATCCCCTAGACCAGCAAGCCCATTCTGACATATTTCACCCAGACATTTATTTATAAGCCTACTGATTGGAGATAGGGGTTTAATCATTTCAAAACATAATTTTTTGCACAAGGCAAGGCTTGAACCTAAGACTTCTTAGACACTCCCAGAACACATAACCACTGAAACAGACATATATTTGTGTCATAAACATACAAAAATAAATATTAAAGATTTTGGGGGCATTACATTCCTCCTTTATTTAAAATATGTGAATGAAATTGTAGATACATGTAATATGTAAATAATCTGGAATCTGGGTATGATAAGTTAAAAACATGTAATATGTAAATAATCCTTTATTTTTTGTGTTAGATTTTAACTATGTATGTATTTAAATAGTATATTTTAAAAATTATCAAGAAAAAGTATATATCGTTGATTATCTGTAATTTTAAAGTTGGTAGTTTTATAGTGATGGATAAATTGATATATTTTCAAAGCAAACTGCATATAAAGCAAAGGGGATTGAGTTATGTCGCAATTGCAGGCGAGTATGAGATAATTACATCTTTTTCTATAAATGGATGAATTCGCGACGATCAAGGCAAGAAGAATATGTCATTATTGGTATGTTACTGCCTTACATGAGGAAATTATGCTCACTTTTCCATATAAAGCATTTGTTTTTTTTTTTTTTTTCATTATTGCAGTATGAATAGAAAGCAATTGTTTGTCTTGTTAATGAAAAGAGTGAAAGCATTTGTTATTGAGGAAGTTCTAAGTCATTTACCACTGAATTCCAAAAGAAAAGACTTGTTAAGTGACTTGATGGGTTTTTTGATCCCATCAGATATTTTCCTCTTTGTCTTGATCTCCTTCGCCATCGTTTTGGGTCACTATAATTACATGTTTCCTCTTTTCATCCTTTAGGGTGGCTACAACATTTTCAAAATTTAAATTTATCAAGTCTTTAAAAATGCTACCATTTTGAAATACATCCTTTAATATTTTTAATTGTTTGGTTTCGATAATTAATTTTTTTTAAAAATAAAGTTAATAAAATTTAATAAATTAAAAAATAATTATAAAAGAAATTTTATATTATTAAATATATATATATATATATATATATATATGCAAGATGGATATCATTACATTTATAAAAATATGTAAATATTTTTAATATATAAAATATAAAAAATATTGAAATTAAATAAAAATACAATTTAAAATTAAGGAAAATTTTTGATACACAATTAGCGGAGTTTTTAGACTTCATAAGTATGATTAGGGTGGGAAAATGTCCTATAAGAGTATAGCAAAATATTAAAAAAATAGATGTTAAAAAAAAAAAGACAATGTCATTTTGTTAAGGATGTTTGTGGAATAAGAAAAGTACACTGTCAAGTTAATACTTTTTTATATGGAATATTATTTAGTACATTACCAATAGAGTTTTTAGACTCCACAAGTAATGTCAGGAGATTGACAAGTGTTCTCTAGGGGTATAGTAAATATTAAAAAAAAAAAGAATTTATTTGGTATACTTTCAGCGAAATTTTTAGACTCCATGAATAAGGTCAAAGGATTGACAAGTTCAACTGTGCCTTGATGCCATAGCATCTACGGGATTGGGATACAAAACTCCATAGCATGCATTGCAAACCAATCTACTAGAATACTCAAAAAGGGATTTACAACATTTGGGTGGAATGTGGGTGCACCATAATGGAAGGTGGGTAGAAAGATACGAGACAAAAGTCATCAATCAAATTCCTAGTATATTCTCCTAAAACCTTATGCTTTATCAAATTCGTTAATGTATCAGATATGATTTTAGATGTCGATACTCTTTGCAATTTGTTTGCGAAGATTGTAAAAATTGTTGGTTCGAGCAATATGGTCTAGCTAATTACATATAATGCTAAAATTATAAAGTCATTAGGAAATTGCGTAATGAGAAGTATCCTAACATCTTTTGGTCACCATGTCCAACACCTTGTATCAATTTAATTTTGAAGGATGTTGGTAAAACATCTCATGTTAATAGTTTAGTTTAACATGCTACTTCTATTATGGTTTCTGTGTATAATCGCATATGGACTTTGGGTTGGTTGTTGTAACACCCCAAGCTCGGCTTAGACGTTATGGCCGAATCTTGGCGATGTCACATGGTAGTGTTTTGGAAATAAATGAGTTGTCATAAAAACCTCTTTTCAAATTAGCCTCATTACAAAATCTTATGTTAATTCTAGGATGCGTCGTTCATTTTCAAAACATAGTTCATTATCACAAAAGTATTCTCTTTCAAAACGATGTTAATTTCAAAACCGTCACTTATTGTGAAAGCTTTTTAAACCAGTTTGCGTATTTGAATTTTTTTTGTTAAAACATTTGATTCGTTTTGAAAGCTCGATTAACCCTACTACTAGCAGTTGTAAATCAAAATAATAGAAATCCCAAATTAACCATAAAAATCCAAAAAGGCCATTATTACAGTAAAATACCCCCAAAATATAATCAAAATTATAATTAAGTACTAAAATAGAACGAAATGGGTCATGTGGCCACCGCTGAGTCCTCCGCTACACCGATCCACCTATGTTTGGGGATTACCTGTACAGTTAAAATAGAAGGGTAAGTTTACAAAAACTCAGTGTGTAATCCCAAATAGAACAAACTGACAGAAAGAAGGCAATCACAGTCTGGGCTTAAGCCCTATTCAGAATCAATGACAGTATCAGTTTGGGCTTTAGCCCATCTCAGTACAGAGGTAGTCATGCATTTGGGCCTTGGCCCATTACAGTATCAGTAATCAGTACAGTATCATAATATGCAGTATACAAGTCCTACCCAGCCAGCCTCTACACTCCATTTCATCCAACCCTACACTCCATGTGGGGATATAATCAACCCACCCATCCCTACACTCCAAAAAAAGTATCGAATGCGGCACTAAACAGTAGTTTGCAGCTAAGCCTCCAGTAAGTTAGGCTTGAAGCCTTTCAGTACACTTCCTCCGATCCATATAAACCCATCCCCATGCAATGCATCATACAATCATGTCATGCCAAATCATGGTATCATATATGTATTTAGTACATTTTTAACAGCATGCTCAAAATGCAGTTGTACATGTGTGTGTATATATATATATAGTACATGGATATAACAGTCATTCAGTCAATTAGGGATCTAGATAATCTTACCGACCCTACAATAGGTCCACAGTCGACTCGGGCAACCCGTGCAACCTTAGCAGTCAAAACAGTGAAAGTGGGCCCACAAGCCCATGTAATTTGCCCATATGGGCCCACACAGCTCAATTCGGCCCGGCCCATGAATCGCACATGGCCTTCCTCGTCGATCACACGCCCGTGTCGGATCAAACGGCCTACCACACGAGCGTATGGCCGCCCGTTCGATGTCGACAGTCTCACTTTTTGGCTTTTCGCCAATTTTCGTTTGCAGAGTTGTGTTTACACACCTGGTTACGAAAGATGCGCAGACAGTCCTCGGTCACTCCAGAACCTTATTTGAACAACCGAAGCCCTACACTTAGGCCATTGAGAAACAATCACCGACCCCTCGATTAGTACCTACAAACCAGTCGAAATCCCCTCTTTAACAAATATTCACAAGAACAGTCTAAACCAAACGGTTACCTAAACTTACCGAATGCAAAGAAACGAAGAACGGGAATAGGACTATTGGAACAACAATAGAAAGAACCCAAGAGAAACAAAATTTGGCAGAGTGCAGTAATCAATAGGACAGCAGCAAAGAGAAAGGAACAAGACGGCACAGTGAGGGAAGAAGAAGAAGAAGTCAATAAGAAAAGAGGCAACTCTCGGCAACCGAAAAGAGAAAGGGGTAAACCAATGGGCAAAATTAGCAAGAATGGAAAAAAAGAAGAAAATTTCGGCAGAGGTTCGGCAGAGTTGGGGGAGGAGAATGGCAGAAGAAATGAGAACTTTGGGGATTTGAAAAAAAAACCAAAATAACAAAAATGAAGATTTCTACACCATTTTCCCCCAAAGCCCTCAAATTTCTCCTAAAATCGTCCAACCACTCCCATCCAGATCCCTTAATTTTCTCCCCACACTTCCCACTACACCTCTACCACTTCGGCATTTCAGTTCAGCTCAAACTCTACACGGCACCACTGGCAAAAATAATACTCAAGCACAACTCAAACCCAAGACCTCTAGCATTTTAACACACCACTTAACCATCAGACCAGCAGGCCCATTCTGACATGTTTTTACAAACTTTTAACTATAAGCCTACTGAACAAAAGCAAGGCTTTATTCACTTAAAACAAAATTTTAGCTCAAGACAAGGCTTGAACTTAGGACCTCCCACACACACCCAAAACACTTAACTACTGAAGCAGATAGGTATTTGTGTCATAAACACGCAGAAATAAATACAAGATATTTTTGGGGCGTCATAGTTGTCATCTTAGTGAAAAATGATTTGCTACTACTTTTATTGCTTTGAAGAATATGCATAATTGTAAATGTCATTTGCAATCCATGATCACTTTCAAGAAATTTATATTGCTTGGAATGGGTCTAAAATAGTAAAGGTAAAGAATGTTCATAATATTATTTTCAACAAATTTTGGAGTAATTCCTTGGTGATGATGAAGATTGTTAGCCAACTTGTATAGTTGTTGAAGCTTATTTTTATCTTTTGGTTGTGATGGTTGAGACAATTGAAATGTCAACAAAGACTATTTAATGTGTTGTACTTTATTTGTTCCATTTGAGTTTACAACTTTGAATGATATTGATATTGGACTTCGGGTCATGATGTTTTTAACTTTTTAATAATTTTATAATAAAAGAGAACGCAATTAACTTTGTGATCCACTCATACAATTATTATTTCCTAACAAATTTTCCCCCAAGTATTTTGCTGGAAGCTCATCTCTATTTTTAGAAAAATCTTCATTTGATTAGTTTTTCTTTCACTATTTATTTTAACTTTCATTTTTTTATTAAAAAGTTAATAGTAAACTCAATTTTTTACGGATCAAGCTAATCCATCATCAAACATAAAACATTCAAATCAAATCAACTTAAACTAAAATATTTTTACCAATTACTTGATTTGATATATGTTTTATTAATTATTTAATATCATTTACATACCACTTCTTTATTCATCTCATAATTAATATAATAAAATGAAATAAATTATATTAAAATCATCCTAACAAGAATAATTTTTAGGCACTGTCGTAACCATTTTTTGGAAGAAACGGGAATCGACTTTTTAAAAATATGGAGTCGCCACCGATCTTTATTAGGTGTGATCGGGTCACCTTTGTTTTAATAAAACATTTTGGTTTATTAAAACAACAATTTTGATCTACGAAATCTGAGAAAACGAGTTCGGGGGTCGGTTACGTACAAGGAAGGGTTAGCACCCTTGTAACGCCCAAAGTTGGTACCAAATTGATTGATGTTGTCCTAATGTTGAAAACTTGAAAATATTTAGGGTAAAAATTGGAAAGAATAAAATTCGTCCATTCAGGATTAAATCTTAAAATTATCTCGCTTCAAAGGGACAAAAGTATCATACCCAACACGTTAGGATATAACACCCTTATATTTCGACACCGAGATCATCTTTGATCTTCAAAGCATGTAAAAGAAAAGGATATTTGAGTATTTAGTCGAACGAAAAGATCGACACCCAATACGTTAGGATGTAATTTTCCGGCCTTCTAAACACACAAATATTACCTCTTTTTGTATGAATTAAAAATGTCAAGTTGCGATTTGAAACCGTTGATCCACATGAAATGGCGAAAATACGAAATCAACAATACTGGTACTAAAAGATACAATAATATAAAAAATATAAAAGGTAAAAGACGGCATTGAAATAATAAAAAAGCTAAAAGGTGTTAGTAAAGATCGAGATAATAAAAAGTATATACAATAGGATAGCATAAATATTATAATAATAATAATAATAATAATAATAATAATAATAATAATAATAATAATAATAGTAATAATAAGATAATAATAGTACGGACACAAAATATGTACAACATGCCAATAATAAATATAATAATGATAATAAGATAATAATACTAATGCAAAGTGTATACAATATGATAATATAATAATAATAATGATAATGATACCATAATAATAATATGTATGACATAATAACATAATAATAATTAATAATAATAATAAGTATAGTAATAATACTAAGGTAATAATAATGATACGAAGTATGTACAATATAATAATATAAATATAATAAATATAATAATAGTAATAGTAGATGTAATAATAATAATTATAGTAATAATAATAATAGTAAGTATACATATACAAGTAATAATACAATAATAAGAACAATGGAAATAATAACATAAAAGAAAAATAAAGTAAATAATAATAATAATAATGATAATAATAATAAAGTTAGTAATAATAATAATAATATATAATAATAATAATAATGAAAATATAAAGCAATAGCAATAATAAATAAAATTGCAAACTAATAAATGGGCCAAATTGAATTTAAAACGGAAATAAAAGGGTCAAATTAGGTAACATAAACAATAAAGGGACTAAATTGCAATACGTACGAAAAGCTAGGGGACGAGGAGCGCAATTTTCCCCAAGTGATTAAGCGCAGCGTTTTAAAGGACCAAATTATAAACTGCGTGAAATTTATGGGCCAAAATTGAAATAACATAAAACTTAATTTTAAAGGCTAAAAATGCGGAAGGACCGAAAGCGCAATAAACCCCTCGGCTAAAAAACACGCGGATCTACTTGGAGCGGGTCGGGTAATCGGGTCGAAGCTTGAAACGACGTCGTTTTGGGCATTAATGGCCAGCCTCAAAACGACGTCGTTTTGATGGGCTATATAAGGCCAAATTTTACCCAAAAAAATCACTTTTAATTCATTCCAAAAAAAAAATTTCCTTAACCCCTCTTCTTTTCTCTGCAGGGAAAGAGGGGTTGCGATTTTCGGCGAGGAGGACCGTCGCCGGCCACCGTCGCCGGCCACCGTCGCCGGCCACCGTCGCCGGCCACCGCACACGGTGGCCGGAAAAGATAAAACTTTATTATTATTATTATTTTTTATTTTTAATAATATGTTATGTATATGTGTAAAAATTTAAAAAAAGATGAAACGGGAATATTAACCTAACACTAGTTTCAAAAATAAAAGAAAAAGGAAATTAAAACTACCTTCACGCGATTTGATCTGCTTTCGTGTTTGTATTTAATCACTTGATTGTTTGTGAATCTTCGCGCGATTTGATCTGCTTTCGTGTTTGTATTTAATCACTTGATTGTCTGTGAATCTGAAATCTCTCTCTTTTTTTTATTCAAAAATCCAAAAAATTCCCTTTATACATTTTTTCCTTTCGTTTTTTATAACCGAGTATTGAAGAAAAATAAAAATATAATAGATTTTGTCCCTTTTTGCCATTCTTTTTGCAGGTATGGGGAGCAACTGGCAGTGGGGGAGCGGCGCTGGTGGCCGACAGTGGCTAGTGGAGAGCGGCGGCAACATTGGGAGCTAGGGTTTTCTTTTTTTTTCATTTTACTGAAAATTGGTTTAGGTTTTGGGCTTATTGGGCTAGGTTTAGTTATTGGGTTGGGACAACTAGGTGTAATTTGGGTTGTAAAATGAGTTTGTTTTAATTTTGGTTTTGGGCCTTGGTTGATGAGCCCAGGCCAAAATTGGTGATTACAGCTGCCCCTCTTTGCTCATTGTCGTGAAACGAAAATAGAGCAAAGACAATAGAAGAACCAATTTTGCCCGTTCTTGGCCAAGCCTTGACTTGTTGGTCCTCGTCTTCCTCAAACATCTTCAAACCCCGTTGCCTTGATCCCTTCCACTGCTACTTCTGAGAGATATGACCTGTAGCTTCAATTTGCTTTTCCTCAATCTTCTAAGGGGTGAGATTTGTTTACTTTCAACTTGCTCCAATATGACTCCAGGACACGAAGAGATTTGTAGCTTCGATCTACCAATTGCTCCACTGGGACTTCAATGAAACCTGAACTTTTCAAACTACTTCCTTATTCTCGCAATATGAGTTGACCCTTTTTTTTTGCTGTTGTTTTTTGTTTGTTTTTTGTTTGTTTTTGAAAAACAGAAATTGAAAAACAGAAATTGAAAAACAGAAATTGAAAATACCTCAGCGTGCGACCTGAGGAGTTGTTTTTTTTTTTTTGCAGCGTGCGACCTGAGGATTTGCGAACAGAAACAGAAATTAGAAATACCTCAGCGTGCGTCCTGAGGAGTTGATTTTTGCGAACAGAATTTGAAAAACAGAAATTGAAAATACCTTAGCGTGCGACCTGAGGAGTTGATTTTTGCGAACAAAATTTGAAAAACAGAAATTGAAAATACCTCAGCGTGCGACCTGAGGAGTTGATTTTTGCGAACAGAATTTGAAAAACAGAAATTGAAAATACCTCAGAGTGCGACCTGAGGAGTTGATTTTTGCAAACGGAAATTGAAGAACAGATATTGAAAATACCTCAGCGTGCGACCTGAGGAGTTGATTTTTGCAAACGGAAATTGAAAAAAGATATTGAAAATACCTCAGCGTGCGACCTGAGGAGTTGATTTTTGCAAACGGAAATTGAAGAACAGATATTGAAAATACCTCATCGTGCGACCTGAGGAGTTGATTTTTGCAAACGGAAATTGAAAAACAGATATTGAAAATACCTCAGCGTGCGACCTAAGGAGTTGATTGAAAAATAGAAACTGAAAATACCTCAGCGTGCGACCTGAGGAGTTGACTTTCGCAAACAGAAATTGAAAAAGTATCATCTGGTGGAACTCAGATGTCTTCTTTCTCCTTGGTTCGGTACAGTTATTGTTAAAACTTCGTGCTCCACTAGTGTACCTGTATGTGTCATGCGTGATGTTATCATGATATGCACGTGTTTGTCTTAAATGCCTTTATGCCTATATGACTATGCCATGCATCCTGGGTTTGTCCTGTGTCTCTCGTTATGACTCTCATGATGACCCATCTTCATTGCTTCGATTCTTGACTTTTCTCAGGTCTTGTACCCGTCCTCAAGTTCTACGAGTAATCCGTGTTTCTCGTATATCCCTTTTTTTGCCCCCTGTTGAACTTTGTCCTTGCTTTGAGGCTCTCGTACTTACCCAATTCTCATCCAGGTAATGCTCAATATTCTTTTCGTTTAGAGTGTGTAATTTCACTATTTATCTCTAAAATGAAACCTAAATAAAATGCATGAAAATGGAAAAGTAGGCATGAAAGGGATACCTCATATCTATATTTATTTCAAAAGCAACAAGCAAAGAAAATTGACAAGGGATAACTCGATCAAGAAAGCATTATAAAAGGAAAACAAGTTCAGTTGTCGTAAGTGCTCTAGATATCCGACGCATGAACATCTCCATGTTTCTTCATCCTGAATCTTTTCGAGCAAGGTTTTTCATGTAGAAGATTCTTGAGCTTCAGAGTTCGCTTCAATACTATAATCTCGCCGCTTGATTCCCTGTTCAAACCATTCTTGCTTTTTCGGCCCAAGTTTGCTTCCTTAGGACGCCCTTTCGAGTTTTCATCTTAAACCTTCTTTGTTTATCAAGACGCCCTCTTCGAGTTTTCATCTTTTTTTTTTAGGCGTAATATTTCTTCACGGCATCTGAGTTTACCGGATTTGGTAACTCTTTCCCATCCATTTCAGTGAGAATCAAAGCTCCACCTGAGAAAGCTCTCTTTACGACGTATGGTCCTTCCCAATTCGATGCCCATTTTCCTCGGAAGTCTTTTTGTATCGGGAGAATCCTTCTCAGGACGAGTTCTCCTTCGTGAAATTCTCTTGGACGCACCTTCCTGTCATGGGCGGCGGTCATTCTTTTCTGGTACATTTGTCCATGACAGATTGCTTTTAGGCGTTTTTCTTCAATCGGGTTCAATTGGTCATATCGAGCTCGAACCCATTCCGATTCTTCTAGTTTTGACTCCATTAAGACTCGCAGGGAGGGGATCTCAACTTCAATGGGTAGTACAGCTTCCATTCCATAGACCAAAGAGAAAGGAGTTGCCCTCGTGGAGGTCCGTACACATGTGTGATACGCATATAGAGCAAATGGTAGCTTCTCGTGCCAGTCTTTATATGTCTCAGTCATTTTCCCAATAATCTTCTTGATATTTTTGTTAGCGGCTTCTACCGCCCCTTCATCTTTGGACGATAGGGTGAGGAGTTATGATGCTTTATTTGAAATTGCTCGCACACTTCCTTCATCATCTTATTGTTCAGGTTCAAGGCATTATCTGAGATGATTCTCTCAGGCAAACCGTATCGACATATGATCTCCCTTTTTAAGAACTTGCAAACTGCGGTCTTTGTCACATTGGCAAACGAAGCAGCTTCTACCCATTTTGTGAAGTAATCTATGACCACAAAAATGAATCGATGTCCATTAGAAGCCTTTGGGGAAATTGGCCCTATAACATCCATCCCCCACATAGAAAAAGGCCACGGAGAAGTCATAACGTGAAGGGGCGAAGGTGCTGCATGAATTTTGTCGCCATAAACTTGACATTTGTGACACTTTCGTGCGTAACTAATGCAGTCGCTTTCCATTATCAACCAGTAATAACCGAGCCTCATAATCTGCCTGGCCATAGTGAAGCCATTGGCGTGCGTTCCACAAACTCCTTCATGGACCTCTTCGAGTATCTTTCTGGCTTCAACAGTATCCACACATCTCAGGAGCATTTGATCTTTCCCTCTTTTATATAGGATGTCCCTATCGAGAACAAATCCCGCTGCCAATCTTCTGATCGTTCTTTTGTCGTTCTCGTTTGCTTGCTCGGGATATCTTTGATTCTTGACATATTCTAAGATATCATGGAACCATGGTTGTCCATCTGCTTCGTTTTCAATGCTAAAACAATGCGCAGGGGCCTTATATATGCTCATCTAGAGAGGCATTATTTCTGTTTCTCGGTTTGCTTTGAACATTGAAGCCAAGGTGGCCAGGGCGTCAGCTAATTGGTTTTCTTCCCGTGGGAAGTAATTAAAAGTTACTTCTTTGAATTCTTTGATCAGCTCTGCCACGAGATCGCGATATTTGACCAACTTCGAATCTCTCACTTCCCAATCTCCACAGATTTGGTAAATCACCAGCGCTGAGTCTCCGTATACTTCTAAAATTCTGATGTCTCATTCAATAGCGGCACGAAGTCCCATAACACAAGCCTCATATTCCGCTACATTATTGGTACAGAAAAAATTTAATCTAGCAGTGAATGGGTAATGATTCCCTTCTGGTGACACTAAGACTGCTCCAATCCCATGCTCCAATGCATTTGATGCACCATCAAAGCTCATCTTCCATGATTTCTCTTTTGACGACTCACATTCTTTTTCTATAATGCACATCAAGTCTTCATCTGGGAAGTCAAATTTCAACGGCTCGTACTCCTCTGTTGTTCGAGTTGCTAAGAAATCAGCTATTGCGCTCCCTTTTATCGACTTTTGATTTATGTAGATGATGTCATACTCCGATAGTAGGATCTGCCATCGTGCCATTCTTCCTGAGAGTGCAGGTGATTCCATCATGTACTTTATTGGGTCCAACTTTGAAACTAACCATGTCGTGTGATACAACATATATTGTCTGAGCCTTCGGGTTGCCCAGACTAAAGCACAACCGAATTTCTCAATTGACGGGTACTTTGCCTCATACTCTGTAAACTTCTTGCTGAGGTAATAAATCGCCCTTTCTCTTTTCCCTGACTCATCATGTTGCCCCAGTACGCAACCCATTGAGTTTTCGAATACTGTCAAATACAATATTAGTGGTCTCCCAAACGTTGGCGGTACTAGCACCGGGGGGTTAGACAAATACTGTTTTATCTTGTCAAAAGCCACTTGACACTCCTCGTTCCATTCTCCAGGATTGTGTTTTCGAAGGAGTCAAAAAATCGGATCACACTGCTTGGTGAGTTGAGCAATGAATCGAGCGATGTAGTTCAGCCTCCCTAAAAATCCTCTGACTTCCTTTTGTGTGCGCGGGGGCGGTAGTTCTTGTATAGCCTTTATTTTATCCGGATCAACCTCGATACTTTTCTCGCTAACGATGAACCCCAGTAATTTTCCAGAGGTAGCCCCGAAGGTACATTTGGCTGGGTTAAGCTTCAGTTGGAATTTTCTCAGTCTTTCAAACAACTTCTAGAGGTTCTCAACATGCTCTCTTTCCCCTCGAGATTTGGTGATCATATTGACGACATAGACTTCTATTTCCTTATGCATCATGTCATGAAACAATGTTACCATGGCTCTCTGGTATGTTGCCCCGGCATTCTTTAGTCCGAACGGCATCACTTTGTAGCAGAATGTCCCCCACATTGTCGTGAATGTAGTTTTCTCCATATCTTCGGGAGCCATCTTGATTTGATTGTAGCCCGAAAATCCATCCATGAAGGAGAAAAACGAATGCTTTGCCGTGTTATCTACCAATGTATCGATGTGTGGCAACGGGAAATTATCTTTAGGGCTTGCTCGATTCAAATCACGGTAATCCACGCACATTCGCACTTTGCCATCTTTCTTTGGTACTGGGACTATATTAGCCACCCATTCTGGATATCTAGAGATTTGTAGGAAGCCAGCATCAAATTGTTTCTTTACTTCTTCCTTTATCTTTAAGAGCATTTCAGGCCTCTTCCGCCTTAACTTCTGTTGGATAGGCTTGCATTCTGGTTTCAATGGGAGTCTATGGACCACTACATCTTCGTTCAAACCTGGCATATCTTGATACGACCATGCGAACACTTCTTTGTATTCATGAAGCAAGGTGATCAGATCATGTTTGGTGTCCTCTGACATGGAAGTCCCAACTTTTACCTCTTGCCTCTTTTCTTCGCTTCCCAAATTCACTGTCTCGATAGATTCTCGATAGGGCAGAATTTGTTCATCCTTTTGTTCTACCATTCTTAGTAAGTCTGGGGAGGAGACATAATCTTCAGCATTTTCTTCAGCCTCGAATTTTCCCACACAAATGGCTTTCTCGAAGTCGATTTTAGGACTTGTAACAAGATTGTTCGCGTCGTTGATATCTGAGCACCTGAAAGGTAGATGGAAAAGAAACTATAGAGGGGCATCAAGGTACCAGATCCTATAAACGTGATACGATGATACGGGATATATAGGGACAGGTTATAAAAAAAGGAAATAAATATGGAGCCGATGAGAATAAAAAGACCATGACAAAATGCATCTTTATTCATGTTTCATTTAAAAGCTAAATAGACAACATAAACTCTCATAACAGATTCCCCTACAGCTTAGGGGCATACAAAAAGTCAGCATCGAGCATTACTTTGGAGGAGACTTGGAAATTACGAGGAGATCCACGGCAGTCCAATTGTTCGGAGTGAATTCAGGGGAACAAGGGCGTATCGCTGAAATATCTTCCACTACATTATTCCCTTTGTTAATAACGTTTATACTGAAGTCCTGTAGGCCCCTTTCAATCCATAACATCATACTTTGTGGATCATCTCTTCCCGGGTATGTAATTCATGCCGATGTAAATGTTTTCGACAAAGGCGGATGCATTATGGGCTCCCATTCCAATTCCCGACCTGAGGCTCTTACAATCCTCCTTTATTGCTCTTTCTGTAACTGTTTCCTTCTTTGCCACGCATCGGGCTTGAATCCTAAACCACATCGAGCCTTATGGTGTACTGGTCTTAGTGCTCTAACTATTCCTTGCTGGTATTTTCCCAAACCTCTCTTCGCTCTGGCTCCTTTCCCCACAGTCAGCTTGATTCCCATCTTGGTATTCCTTGACAGCTTGGGTGTGGGGGCTTTGCTTCCTTCAGTGATAAAAGTAGTATTGATGAATTCGAAGGAACGGAAGGAACATTCTACTGCATCTTTGTTCACCTCGATGTAGGGTGCATCAGTGGAGATGGACGCGACGATGTCTTCCTCACCAGCGACCGTGATCAAGTGATTACCCATAACAAACTTTACTTTTTGGTGGAGAGATGAAGGGACTGCCCCATCAGAATGGATCCAAGGCCTCCCTAAAAGACAATTATACGAAGGCGAGATATCCATGACCTGGAATTCTATGTCATATGTACACGGGCCCACATCTAGAGGAATCTCGATCTTCCCCATGACTGCTCGTCGTGTTCCATCGAATGCTCTTACTGTGGAATAATAAGGCCTTAGATAAGACATATCAACTGGCATCCTGGAAAGAGTGGCCAAAGGTATGACATTGAGTGCGGATCCATTGTCGATGAGTACACTCGGTACTATGTAACCCTTACAATAGGTCGTAATATGTAATGCTTTGATAGAGCCTCTACCGTTTGGTGGTATTTCATCATCGCTGAAAGAGATGAAATTGTCCGCGTTTAAGTTGTTTGCCCACCTGTCAAGCTTTTCCAGAGATACATTGCTTTCCACATAAGCTTGATTCAGCACTTTTAGCAAAGCATTCCGATGTGGCTCCGAGTTCAACAGTAGAGATAACACCGAGATTCTCGCTGGCCATTTGTTCAACTGTTCCACGATGTTGTATTCACTGTGCTTGATGAACTTCAAGAATTCATGTGCTTCATCCTCATTCACAGGTCTTTTAATTTCTTGCTCAGACTGTATTTCAACATCAACCTCAGCCTCATGCATTGGTGCCTTTCCTTTCTGACTCGAGTCAACGGCTTTTTTCTTTGGCTCAACCATTTCCGGAGAATAACATCTCCCGCTGCGGGTAAAGTGTCCTACTCTGCTAATATCTCCAATCACAGCTTTGGGCTTTTCACCCTCGGGTATAACAACGTTAGCATCATATTTCCATGGTACTGCCTTATCGTCCTTGTAAGGGAAAGGAGATGGCACCTTAATCACCAGCATTGGTTTGACTTCCTTCTTCTTGGCCTCATAGTAAATCACCAGAGGTCGATCGGCACTATAAGGGATGGCTGGTGGCTGATTATCGGAGGTGCATATTTCCCTTTCCTCGGCCTCATTTGTTTTGTCAAATATCTTGATCTCCTTGTTGTTCATCATGTCTTGGAGTAATTCTCTGAATTCTTCGCAAGACTGGATGTCATGTCCTTCGACGCCATGAAAATCACAAAAACACCAGCTTTTTGTATTTCCCCCTTTGAAAGTCTTGTTGGGATGACAAAACGACCCATTTTCAATCATTACCTTCCAAACTTTTCGCAAAGGTGTTTTTATTTCAGACATGGAACCTTTAGCTTGCCGCACGTCTTCCTTCGTCACTGCACTCACTTCCCTTCAGTATGGTTTGGGAGCGAATTTCCAGCCACGTTACCAGTACCGTCAAATCGTAAAATCCCTGCATCAATAAGACCCTGAACCCTCCTTTTAAAGGCTATACAATTTTCCGTAGAATGCCCCTAGTTTCCAGCATGATACATGCAATTAGCATTAGGATCGTACCACTTTGGGTATGGAGGCTTCAACGGTGCCATGTAATGCGGGGATATTAATTGTTTTTCCAATAATTTCGGGCACAGTTCTCCGTACGACACTGGAATAGGGGTCAATTGAGGTTTTTCAGGATTGGGTCTTGTTGGTCTCTGTTCATTTTTAGGCTGACTTTGAGCGGGCGTGGTATTTGGCGGGGATATGGTGAACGGTCTTTGGTTATCAACGGCATAGACGGGGTAAGGAGGGGGTGTTTGATAGTAGAGGTTTTGAGGAGGAAAATAGAAATTTGGGGGTGGGCGGAATTGAGGTCGTGGTTGGATTGGGTATGGATTGGAAGCGTAGTGGTTCCCAGTCCCCACCATATAGGTTTCAGGCTCTTTCTTCTTTATAGGTGCTGGCCTTTTCGAGCTCTCGGAACCTTCCATCCTTCCATTCTTGATGCCATTCTCAATGAGTTCCCCTGATATTACGATATCAGCAAAGTCTTTTGTGGCATTTCCCACTAACTTGTCATAAAACGGTGCCTTCAAAGTGTTAATAAAAAAGACCGTTATCTCAGTTTTAGTCAGTGCGGGTTCTACTTGAACCGAGATGTCCCTCCACCTTTGAGCGTATTGTCTAAAAGTCTCTGATGGCTTCTTTTCCATCATCTATAGCGTTAGTCGATCGGGCGCCATATCGGAGACATGCTTGTATTGCTCACAGAATGCTGCAGCTAAGTCATTCCATGATTGGATCCTCTCTCTGCCGAGCTGATTATACCACCGGAGGGCTGACCCGATCAAGCTATCTTGAAAGCAGTGTATTAACAATTTGTCTTCATTCACATAACCAGCCATTTTTCGACAAAACATGATAAGATACACCTTTGGACACCTTGTTCCATCATATTTTTCAAAGTCTGGCGCTTTAAATTTCGGAGGCAAGACCAGATCGGGAACCAAACTGAGCTCTTTGGCACTCATTGCAGAGGAGACTCTAGTTCCCTCTATCGTCCTGAGTCTTTCTTCCAGACTCTTATACTTGTCCTGAGCATCATGATCCCTCATTCTTAGCTTGGCTATTTCCATAGGATCATCCAAATCTGGGACAATAGGGTCAGCAGGGTTAGTTCCGGGGTTTGATACGAATATTCCTGGTCCTAGATGAGCAGGTGGTGGTACAGATGGTTGTTCCAGGCCTGTAGATTCCCTTTGAGGCCAATCTCCTGGTACTGTATGAGTGTGAGGTGGAGTAAATCCTGGGGGATGGAGTGGACTCTGATTGACTCTCGAATGGGGTTCTGTAATATCAGGACTCTGCACAGGTCCTTTTCCTTTGACCAGGGTCGTCATCATCTCCATTAGCTTGGCCATTTGGTCCTTTTGCTCAAGTGATTCTTCCCTGGATTTCACCATCAGGTCCCTTATTTCTTGCTGCGACTAGGCCAACTGCTCTCGCAACTGTCCTTGGATTCTTTCTATTCTTTTGATTCTTTCGTTGAGTTCAGCATCCATGGCTCTAGTTCTTAATCGGGTCCTATAAGGGTGACGCGATTCCAGATCCGTAATGTCGAACTGTAAGTTATACAATTTTTAGTCTTAGTGGATGATTGGGGTGATATGATGCTGTTGTATGGAATGTAATGCAAATGCATGGTATGAATGCAAAAAGGTGTCAATTCTGATTCAATTCCTTATAGGAAACTTCCTTAGAAAACAAAGCTCTTTACATAAAATAGATTACAGATATGGTTTGGCCTTAGCGCCTAGATCCCTAATCTTTTGGAGTAATGAAACCAACTCCTGTCCTTGGCTTGTCCGTGACTCATGCCGCACACTTAATACTTCTGCTTCTGCTGCCAAAATTTGTAAGTGCTCGGCTACCTCTCGAATCTGATTTATGGCTTCTCTCATGAGATAGTCTCTATTTTCGATTTGCTTCTGAGCCTTATGTAACTCCTCCTCCCGTTGCTCCCTACTCTCTTTCAAGTACCCAATATAATCCTGACAATCCTGTAGTGCCACTTTTAACTCTTCGGTCTTCTTTTCCATTTCTTCGATTCTGCTCAAGCTTGCCTTTAATTCTATCACCGAGTTGCGATTCCGATAATGATTTAAAGACCTTTCCACCTCTGCCACTCTAGTCTTCAACTCATTTCTTCTATTTTGGCCTTCCGACACTTGCTTTTCTAAGATCTCTTTCTGGGCCTTCATTTCTTGGAATTTCCTTTCCCATTGCTCAGTCCTAACTCTTTCCTCTTGTAACTCTTGTCGCCATTGACTCGAATTCTTTCCTAGTCCCGCAGTTCTCATTGAGAGACGCATCTCTTTGTAGTCCCTCTTTAGGCTATCCAACTCTTCTTCAGTTTTGTTCTTCCCTTTCCTTATCTTTTCTGCTTCTGACTTCTGTATCTCTACGTCCAATTTCAAGAGCATCCTCTCCTCCTCTAACTGTTCAATTTTCTTCTCGAGCTCTGAACTCCACCGTACAAAATCTTGCTTTATAATTTCTAGCTCCGTTGGTATCATTTGCAACCATTCCTCCGTAGATTGAGCATTATCTGAACTCGGTCTTGAGATATTGTCGTTGATTCTTTTGTTTAGCCACACTGTATACTCAGAAGTCGCCATTTCGCCCACAGTCAACCTCTTCATCCGGTGGGTTTGCTTCCAAGCATTTGCAATTTCCTTAATCTTCTTCTTATAACCTTCTCCTGTATAAGAGAATTCCCTTCGATCCAACCCATGTGTTGCTGGCACGAACTGTCTAGACTGGTATTGTCTTGCTACTAGCAAAGGGGCATACCCGATGACTCCCCAAATTCTGGGTAGAGGGACCCAACTAAAGTCTCTGCATCTGTAAAGGATCTCTCCAAGCACCATCCATAGAGCTCTCCACTCAATGTCTCCTTCCTGAAGATTCTGAAGAATTGTCCTTCATCTTTCTTCCGTTATATCTTCTCATCTTGACACGGCTACTTCCTCTTTTATCGGTGAATAATCCTTATAAAAGGGTCGACAAGAGACTTTATCCATCTTCCAAAGATGCCCATGAAACCATACTATCAATAGCTGTGCGCATCCGATAAACCTTCATTCTCCCACTCTTCTGCATGCATTTAATGATCTGAAAGTCTCCGCAAGAATTACCGGGACAGGTGTGACTTGTTTATCCAATCGGTCGAATAGATCCACTACTGCTTCATCTATGTGTCTCAGGGCTTTTGGGAAGATGACTAATCCGTAGAGGCTTAAGGCGAAGATATCAACTTTCCTTCTCACATCAGGATGCGTCAAAATCAGATCCCTTAAATTTACCCAAGGAATACATCTCCCTTCACCTTTCTGTTGAATCTTGGTCAAGATCCACTGTTCACTCATTCCCGTAATTTTCATCAACTTCTTCGCCAAAGGAGGGACATAGGCAGGCCTAATATAAACCTTGTCAACTTGCATTCGGGGAATACAAAGTAAAGTGGTATATTCTTCTATTGTTGGCACCAAATCCACTTTCCCAAAAGTGAAGCAACTGTATGCAGAATTCCAAAACTAGACCATAGCCCAAAACAAGTGTTTATCTATCTTAACATCCGATAAGTGAGAGATGTCGCCGTAACGGTGGCGGAACATCTGTTTAGCTTCATCTTCCCAATGGGTCCAGATATCTCGCAACTCTTGAAGCTCATTTTGTGTCACACTGGCACGGGTGAAGTCCCTCAGCTTCGACGTATGACCTTCAACTAAGCTATCTCCTTTTTCCAACTGCAACTTTTCTGACCATGCGCGCACAGCCGCATTGTCCTCTACTTTATCAAGAAAGTCGTTTTCCATGGCAAACTTCCTATCTCAGCAACCGAACAGAAATTGACACCTCTACTATATGGAATGTCATGCACATCAAACAAATCAACACAAGTTAGTATGCCATGATCAATACAAGCAAGATATCGTTAAATACTTACCTGGATAACTATTTCAGCATTCTACCTAGGGTAGGTTCTAAGGCTTCTATATGGGGTTTGGTTCTAGGGAGGGATACCTGAACCAGCAGATTCCTCAATCCTCACCCATTATAGGCTCATACGGATCAAGTTCAGTTCAGGGGAACACATTTCCCTATGGCCATGCGAAGGTGAAAACCTCACGAAGCGCATAGGTACGGATGTGTCCCAGAAGCAATCCACTAGCCCATGCGGAGGTGAAAACCTCACGAAGGCTTAGTTTCTTACTCCACTTAAGGGTGTGACCACAACGGTCATGCAATGTAAATGCAAGTATTATGAGACTCAACAGTATTGCAGGCACAGCATAAGCAGATGCATCAAGAAGAAACATGATTTTTTGTTTTGTAAAAAAAAAACAATTTTCCAAGTTTTCAATCACAAGGACAAAAATCAATCAATTTATGGCCTGACTCTCGAAGTGTCCCCAGCGGGGTCGCCAAGCTGTCGTAACCATTTTTTAGAAGAAACGGGAATCGACTTTTTAAAAATATGGAGTCGCCACCGATCTTTATTAGGTGTGATCGAGTCACCTTTGTTTTAATAAAACATTTTGGTTTATTAAAACAACAATTTTGATCTACGAAATCTGAGAAAACGAGTTCGGGGGTCGGTTACGTACAAGGAAGGGTTAGCACCCTTGTAACGCCCAAAGTTGGTACCAAATTGATTGATGTTGTCCTAATGTTGAAAACTTGAAAATATTTATGGTAAAAATTGGAAAGAATAAAATTCGTCCATTTGGGATTAAATCTTAAGATTATCTCGCTTCAAAGGGACAAAAGTATCATACCCAACACGTTAGGATATAACACCCTTATATTTCGACACCGAGATCATCTTTGATCTTCAAAGCATGTAAAAGAAAAGGATATTTGAGTATTTAGTTGAACGAAAAGATCGACACCCAACACGTTAGGATGTAATTTTTCGGCCTTCTAAACACACAAATATTACCTCTTTTTGTATGAATTAAAAATGTCAAGTTGCGATTTGAAACCGTTGATCCACATGAAATGGCGAAAATACGAAATCAACAACACTGGTACTAAAAGATACAATAATATAAAAAATATAAAAGGTAAAAGACGGCATTGAAATAATAAAAAAAGCTAAAAGGTGTTAGTAAAGATCGAGATAATAAAAAGTATATACAATAGGATAGCATAAATATAATAATAATAATAATAATAATAATAATAATAATAATAATAATAATAATAATAATGATAATATAATAATAATAGTAATAATAAGATAATAATAGTACGGACACAAAATATGTACAACATGCCAATAATAAATATAATAATGATAATAAGATAATAATACTAATGCAAAGTGTATGCAATATGATAATAATAATAATGATAATGATACCATAATAATAATAATAATATGTATGACATAATAACATAATAATAATTAATAATAATAGTATAGTAATAATACTAAGGTAATAATAATGATACGAAGTATGTACAATATAATAATATAAATATAATAAATATAATAATAGTAATAGTAGATGTAATAATAATTATAATAATAATAATATAGTAAGTATACATATACAAGTAATAATACAATAATAAGAACAATGGAAATAATAACATAAAAGAAAAATAAAGTAATAATAATAATAATAATGATAATAATAAGTTAGTAATAATAATAATAATAGTAATATATAATAATAATAATAATAATATAATAATAATAATAATAATAATAATAATAATGAAATTATAAGCAATAGCAATAATAAATAAAATTGCAAACTAATAAATGGGCCAAATTGAATTTAAAACGGAAATAAAAGGGTCAAATTAGGTAACATAAACAATAAAGGGACTAAATTGCAATACGTGCAAAAAGCTAGGGGACGAGGAGCGCAATTTTCCCCAAGTGATTAAGCGCAGCGTTTTAAAGGACCAAATTATAAACTGCGTGAAATTTATGGGCCAAAATTGAAATAACATAAAACTTAATTTTAAAGGCTAAAAATGCGGAAGGACCGAAAGCGCAATAAACCCCTCGGCTAAAAAACACGCGGATCTACTTGGAGCGGGTCGGGTAATCGGGTCGAAGCTTGAAACGACGTCGTTTTGGGCATTAATGGCCAGCCTCAAAACGACGTCGTTTTAATGGGCTATATAAGGCCAAATTTTACCAAAAAAAATCACTTTTAATTCATTCCAAAAAAAAAATTTCCTTAACCCCTCTTCTTTTCTCCGCAGGGAAAGAGGGGTTGCGATTTCCGGCGAGGAGGACCGTCGCCGGCCGCCGCCGCCGGCCACCGCACACAGTGCCCGGAAAAGGTAAAACATTATTATTTTTTTTATTTTTTTATTTTTAATAATATGTTATGTATATGTGTAAAAATTTAAAAAAAGATGAAACGGGAATATTAACCTAACACTAGTTTCGAAAATAAAAGAAAAAGGAAATTAAAACCACCTTTACGCGATTTGATCTGCTTTCGTGTTTGTATTTAATCACTTGATTGTTTGTGAATCTTCGTGTGATTTGATCTGCTTTCGTGTTTGTATTTAATCACTTGATTGTTTGTGAATCTGAAATCTCTCTCTTTTTTTTTTATTCAAAAATCCAAAAAATTCCCTTTATACATTTTTTCCTTCCGTTTGTTATAACCGAGTATTGAAGCAAAATAAAAATATAATAGATTTTGTCCCTTTTTGCCATTCTTTTTGCAGGTATGGGGAGCAACTGGCAGTAGGGGAGCGGCGCTGGTGGCCGACAGTGGCTAGTGGAGAGCGGCGGCAACATTGGGAGCTAGGGTTTTCTTTTTTTTTTTTTTCTTTTTACTGAAAATTGGTTTAGGTTGTGGGCTTATTGGGCTAGGTTTAGTTATTGAGTTGGGACAACTAGGTGTAATTTGGGTTGTAAAATGAGTTTGTTTTAATTTTGGTTTTGGGCCTTGGTTGATGAGCCCAGGCCAAAATTGGTAATTACATGCACTAATAAAATAGTGTCAAATCATTGAATTTTAAAGATAACAAAGTATTATTATACACACATCTATATCTAATATCTTCCCCAACTTAATTTAATTTAGTTAAATTGCTTAAAATAATTAATTTTGTAAACTATAAACAAACGCCTTTTATTCTTTTACAAATTTTAATCATTTTTTTCCATAAGTTAATACTTTTTATTTTTGTGCAACCAATTTAAAAAAATAGTAATTTTTGTGTAATTTTTTGAGTTTGGGTTTTGGATTTGGGGTTTAAGATTCAAGCTCAAAGTTTAAGGGTTTGGGGTTTAGTGTTCGAGTTTAATGTTTAATGGTTTTGAGTTATGGGTTCGAGGTTTGGGGATCTAGTTTAGTGTTTAAAGTTTGGGGTTCTATATTTTGGATTCAAGGTTCATGATTTTAGATTTAGGGTTCAGGGTAAAAAAAAAATATCAAAATCACGTGTCAATGAAAGGGAAGAAATTGTTGAAATGTAATTAAATAATTGAAAAGGGATCATAAATAATATGGTTAGAAGGGTTCATAAAATAATTTCTCTATGAAAGAGTGTATAATAATATTTTCATGTCCTTAAAATTGGATGATGTAGCAAAATTTTATTGATGCCTAAAAACTTTAATTTTTAGGATCATCCTTATGTAAGTTATTCCCATCCCCAAATCTAGCTAATATATATATATATAACATTTAATTTAAAACTTAGTCTACCTTCATAACTTAAAATATATAATTCTATTATTCCTATTTTCAAATAAAATTTATCGGCATTTCAATTATTTTTAACTTCACTTTGTTATATTATATTATCATGTAAAACAATCATAAAATCTACTTGTATTGCATGCAAAACCAAGTGAAAAGACCTAAGTTTTGCACTTATTAGAACTTTGTACATGTATGTTTGGTATAAAGTTTTAGATTTCTATGTCTAAATGTAAGAATTGTATAGTTACGTATTCATATTTTATAATTAAATATCTTTATTTTGAGTATGTATCCATATTTTATCTTTATTTTAAGTTTGAATATAAATAAATTATTTTATCAATCTTCTAATTTTCTCAAAGTCCATAAATTGATTACGAGAACAGAATCTACTGTATAAAGATGGATTTCACTTCTTTCACTGATTGTATGTATTCTTGTGCTAATTTAGTATTATATATATTCGTTGTGCAAGTAAGCTTATTATCACAATTTCATAAATGTGCTAAATGTAATTTCATCGAATTAAATATTTAATTCCAAGAATTTGCAGACGGAATCCAAAGATAAATTATTCTATTCAACAGTGGAAAGCAAAGGCTAAAAAATATATATTATCGCTCGTCTTTTGAGTTATGGACATCATCCCTACTACGATTAGTAACGTCAAGCATGCTTGTGTATATACAAAAACCCTTATTATATTTTAGTACCGTTAAATTGAATAATTTAGAAGTAGAGACTAGAGATATACGTTGAATTTTATGTTAAAATATAGATAAAAATTTATTATTATATCATTATTTAATTAATACATATCATTAAGTTTAGAAAGAAAGATGGAGAAAATATCATCTTTTCTTTCACTTATGTTATTATATTACTTTAATAAAATATTATTATTTTAAATAAATATTAAAATTAAATAATTAACATCATTTGAAAGTTATCATGAAAGCCATTATTTTTTAAGTAATGGTAAATTTTACATCAAAATAAAAATGGAATAATTTCTATTTTGTCCCTTTACTTCTCACTTTATTCAATTTAATCCCTAAAAATTTTTTGGGTTTCTAGTCTACTCCAAATATCTCAGGTAATAATTCTTTGCATTTCTGTGTCTTATAGTTTTCTCTAAAAACGATTACAATTTCTTGTATAACCAACTGTTTATAGATCAATTATTTAAGGGCTTCTACCATAAATATACATTCATTAATACTACTTATAATCTAATAGTAATGTGGGGATACAACTTGCCTTCATTTTAATTATGGACTTTTATCCCCTTCTATTATTCTTTAGGTCAAGACTATGCACTTCAATAATTTAAGGGTTATTATATCCGTTTTCATTCTCCAAGGTTTAATAATGACTTCAAGGGTTGAATTGTGACCCTCAAATAATTTTGGTTTACATTAATTAATGAAACACATGATTTATCCAAATCCAATATTGGTATACTAAGCTCTACTTCATTTTCGTTGACCATTTTATTACCATTATTTTTTGTCAGTTGCTCCAATATTGTAACATCTCAGACTCGGCCTGGACGTTATTTTCGTTCATTTCTTACACATTTTAACTTATAAGCCTACCAACCGAAGTTTGGGCTTCATTTATAAAAAAATACCAAAAAATACCCAAGTTAAGACTTGAACTTGAGACCTCTCAGACACACCCAACCACACCCAGATCACTCAACCACTAAAGTTGACACTCATTCATGCCAAAATTATAAAAGCCGAAATTAAGAAAAAAACCAGGGCGTTACAAATATGGATGCTCAAAGTCTACTTTTTATTAATGTAAATGCGTTCACACTCGATAATGTGCTCCCTTTTCTTCATTGTTATGTTAGACATTTTAAAATCCCCAAGGCAGGTTCACTGAATATGCTTCATCTTTTCTTTCATTCTCTTCACCTTTAACATGGATTCATTCCTCTATCTTTTCCAGATTCTTTACTTGATCACAAGTCACTTGATTCATTGTCCAATGGCACTAAAGATATGAATTATTTTCTAGATTCTTTCTTTGATCACAAGTCACTTGATTCATTGTCCAATTGCACTAAAGATATGGATTAGTTAGAATCATTTGATAGACAAAAATAGTTAACTAATGCCAACACATCTTAGCATTCTGAAACTCTTATTGGGAATTGATAACCTTTGCAATTGAGTATGAAAACCTCCTTAATATGACTTAACTAATTAGTTAAAATCCTCATAGTCATTTTATCATAGTTGTAACCTTCTACTGATATCACCTCTCCCTATTAATCAACAAAGTTTTGAAAAGTTATTGTATTCCAGGGGTTAAAAGGGATTCGCAACACCAATACCTAGGTGTTAGAATTTTTTTATAATATTTTAAAAATATTTTAACATGATTTTTAATATTTTTAATAATTTATATTTATTTTGAATTTTTTTAATTTTTTTAGAGTTATTGTTAAGAAAATTTTAAAAAAATTAAAATGATATTTTAGTACAGTTCAGGGATCAAATTAGGAATTAACCATTTAAATTAATGAGCCAGGCCATCATATAATAGATAAAATTTAATGGATGGGCTAACTTGCATGTTTTGAAATGTATAAGGACTAATTTGTCCAATTATTCAATAGAGGAGCTAAAATGCAATGCAACCCTAAATACAGGGGCTCCCCTAATACTTTTACCAAGTATTAAATCAAGTTGATATCTAATCTCATCCACATTTAAAAGAAACTTTTATTTCATTCCATACACTTGAAACCAACAAGAAGTTTATTGCCCAAGATTTTCCTAATCTAATCCACGTTACATGCAACTTCTAATATGCACTGAAATTTCCTTAAATTTGTTTACTATATTTGTATTTGACGAAAAAAATATGGTTTCAAGATTCTTGTTCCTTACTACACAAAACACATTCAAGAGGGATTGGAATACCTTAATTGTGGATTAATAAAATTAATAACTAATAACTTATATTTATACAACCAGGATATAATAGTTGATCTGTACATTGTTAATTATAAAGTTATATTATTTAATGGCAAATATAATGCAAATTAAATGAATTTTAAATTTTATAAAAATAATAATTTATTTTTTCAAAATCAATGTAAATATAAATAATTAATAGGAAAAATTAGTTAGTATTTAATATAATAAAAATAATTAATTAAAGACGATTACTTTAATAAGGTCATTAATATTAATGGTATTAAAACAATATTTTTAATAAAAAATAAAATAAAATTAATTCTAAAAATTAGCATTATGTAATCAATTAAAGAAGTGTACTTAAATAAGGATTTCAATGTTAATGGTAATAAAAATGATTAATATTTTTAAATGAAAAATTAGGACATATTTTTATATTAATTTTAATCAAATTGTTAAGTTTAAAAGTTTTGAAAAAAAAGCAAGTGAAGTGAAAGGAAAAAAAAAAATCTTAAAACAAATATTATGCGCCACTTCAAGGTTTTTTAACTAACGGTACTAATAATTTGGCCGCTTTTCGATGTGTATACGTTGAGACTTAAGAATGTGCAATTATATCTACAAGCGAATATATCAATTTGTAATATAGATTTATTTATAACAAAACACTTGAAAAATATTTTGAGAATCGTACCTATTAAAAAAAGAAAAAAAGTTAATATTGTGTAAAAATTAATACAATCAACAAAATTGATTAAGAATTTAATTTAATAAACATAAATTTTAATATTTTTAAATATTTATATATTTATAGTAATAAGAAGTTTAATGATGTAATCCCATCAACAAAATTAATATAAATATTTAATTTTAAAAATCATAAAAGTACAAATAGGGTTTGAACAGCTAAATTTAAAAATGATAAAAGATATACATGGTTCATTATTTGTAATTTTAAAGTTGTTAGATAAATTGATATATTTTAAAAGCAAAATGCATATAAACCAAAGGGGATTGAATAACCAGTATGAGGTAGTTACCACTGAGTTAAATGGTGAAAATTCCAAAAGAAAAGACTTGGTAAGTAACTGGATGGGTTTTTTGATCTCATAAGTCATCTCCCTCTTCTCATGGTCTCCTTCGCCATTGTTTTGGGCCACTACAATTACATGCTTCCTCTTTTCATCCTTTAGGGTGGATACAACATTTTGAAATTTTAAATTTATCAAGCCTTTAAAAATGATACCATTTTAAAATACTTCCTTTAATATTTTTGATTGTTTGGTTTCGATAAATAATTTAAAAAAATAAATTTAATAAAATTTCGTAAGTTAAAAATTAATTATAAAAGGAAAATAATATGAAAATATGCCAGATAGAAACCATTAGATTCATAAAAATATCTAAACATTTTTAATAATATAAAATATAAAGAATATTGGAACTAAATAAAAATTACATTTCAAAATTAAGGAAAATATTTGATTCACAATTAGCGGAGTTTTTAGACTTCATAAGTATGATTAGGGTAGACAAATGTCCCGTAGGAATATAATAAAATATTAAAAAAATAGATATTAAAAAAAAAGGCAATGTCAATTTTTTAAGGATGCTTGTGGAATAAAAAAAGTATACTGTCAAGTTAATGCTTTTTATTTGGAATATTATTTGGTACATTACCAGTAGAGTTTTTAGACTCTACAAATAAGGTCGGGAGATTGATAAGTGTTCTCTAGAGGTATAGTAAAATATTAAAAAAAATAAAAGAATTTATTTAATATATTACCAGTGGAGTTTTTAGACTCTACAAATAGGGTCAAGGGATTGACAAGTTTCTCCTGTGTCTTGATGACATAGCATCTATGGGATTGGGATACAAAGCTCCATCATATCATGCATTGCGAACCAATCTACTAGAACACTAAAAAAGGGATTTACAGCATTTGGGTGGAATGTGGATGCACCATAATGGGAGGTGGGTAGAAAGATACGAGACAAAAGTCATCAACCAATTTTCTAGTGTATTTTCCTAAATATCAAATCTGTTAATGCCTTAGACATGATTTTAGATGTTGATACTCTTTGCAATTTGTTTGCGAAGATTGTAAAAATTGTTGGATTAAGGAATGCAAATTATAAAGCTATTAGGAAATATTTTAATGAGAAGTATCCTAACATCTTTTGGTCACCATGTGCAGCACCTTCTATCAATTTAATTTTGAAGGATGTTGGTAAAATATCTCATGTTAAGAGTTTATTTTAGCATGCTTCTTCTATTACAGTTTTTGTGTATAATCACAAATGGATATTGGGTTGATTGTCGTCCTAGTGAGAAATGTTTTGCCATTATTTTTATTACTCTGAAGATTGAAGAATTTGCATGATTATAAGTGTCATTTGCAAGCCATACTTCTAAGAAGTTTATTGCTCAGAATGGGTCTGGAAGGTAAAGAATGTTTTTAATATTAGTTTCAACAAATTTTGGAGTAATTACTTGGTGATGATGAAGATTGTTAGTCAACATGTACACATGTGATGATTAAGACATTTGGAATGTGTTGTACTTTATTTATTCGATTTGAGTTTACAACTGGACTCTGAAGATTTGAGTTTGGACCTTTTAATAATTTTCTAATAAAAGAAAATGCAATTAATTTTGTGTTACATTCATACTATTATTATTTCCTAACAAATTTTCCACAAAGTATTTAGATGGAAACTCATCTCTATTTGAAAGTCTAAAATCTTCATTTGACTATTTATTTTTGACTTTCATTTTCTTATTAAAAAAATAAGCATGCTTTCAAGAATTCAATTTTTTAAAGATCAAACTAATCGATTTATCATCAAACATAATATTAAATCAAATCAAATCAATTTAAATTAAAATATTTTTACCAATTACTTTGATTTATGTTTGATTAATTATTTAATATCATTTACATATTCATCTCATAATTAATTAATAAAAAATTTAGGTTGGATCTCGTAGCTAATATATACAACATTTAATTTAAAATCTAGTCAACTTTGATAACCTAAAATATATAATTTTATTATCACTATTTGTCAAATTTATCCGCATTTCAGTTATTTTTAACTTCACTTTGTTATATTATATTATCATGTAAAAAAATCATAAAATCTACTTGTACTGCATGCAAAACCAAGTGACAAGACCTAAGTTTTCCACTTATTAGAACTTTTTACATGTATGTTTGCTAAATCATAAAATTTACGCTTAAGGGTATAAAAAGCGTTTAAATTTTTTCAAAAAAAGTAATTAAGCCTCTGTTTTTTTTTTTTTTTTTTTGCAATCACTTAAGTACTTAAACTTTCACAATGTATCAAAAAGACCCTTAAACTTTAAAAAAAAAAAAAGTAATTAAGCCTCTGCCTTTTGTTTGCACTCAATTGGGTACTTGAACTTTCAAAATGCATTAAAAAGACCCTCAAACTTTTTCAAAAAAAGCAATTAAGCCATTGATTTTTTTTTTGACACTCAATTAGGTACTTGAGTTGTAAAATGCATCAAAAAGGCTCTTTGACCATTAACTTTAACAATTAGCAGTTAAAGTTAACTGTTCCTAACTTTTTTCTGCTAAAACCACCCCATGTCACAACCATAGCGTGACATGTGGCAAAAATGTTA
This sequence comes from Gossypium australe, assembly GCA_005393395.2. Lineage (NCBI taxonomy): Eukaryota > Viridiplantae > Streptophyta > Magnoliopsida > Malvales > Malvaceae > Gossypium > Gossypium australe. The sequence goes on from CM016616.1 coordinate 136,494,167, forward strand.
TAAAAAATAAAAACCAATAAAATTTTATAAAATTATTAAAATTTAATAAAAATATACAAAGATTTAAAATTTATTAAAAATTATAATATTGTAAAAAATATATAAATATTGTAAAATTTTATAAAAATCATAATAAATTATAAAATGCACCAAAAAGACCCTATAACCATTAACTTTAACAGTTGCCCATCAAAGTTAACGACCCAATTTTATTTTTCAGTTAAAGCCATCATTTGTCGCAACACAGTGTGACATGTGACGAAAATAAAAAAAATAAAAATAAATAAAAGTTATAGAAAAATTATAAAATGCTTCTTTAGTACGATAATTTTTATAATTTTTTTTACAAATATATTTTTTATAATTTTCTTATGACTTTATAAAAAATTATAATTTTTTTCTATATTTCTATATATTTTATAAATTTTCTTTTACAATTTTTTTTAATTTTATTAAAATTTATTTTATAACTTTTATTTGTAATCACTGAATTTTGTCCACGTTTCGTATTTTAATTTTTTTCTTTCAAAAATTACATTTTGACCCCTTAATTTTTCTAAAATTATATTTTAACCCCTAAACTTTTCTAAAATTACATTTTAACCTTTAAACTCTGTTGAAATTACACTTTGACCCTACTAGTTTTACTGTGTTTGCGATTTGATCCTTCTAGCAGATTACATGATTTGGGACACCCACTCTCCGAATTTTTCGGCCACCAGCATTGGTGGCTGCTCCTTCTTCACCCACTACCTGTAAATAGCATGGGAAACAAGCAAAATATATGGAAATAAAAAAAAAAGAAAAAGAAAAAACCACACCATAAAAGGAAGCATTTTTTTTTCGGCAAGAGGAACCCGCTACCCATTCCACTAAAAAGGGATTTTTTGGAAGCAAGAAGATAAAAAGCAAAATTCAGAAAGAACATTCAGCAATAAGCAACAACCAACAACACCATCAACCAAAATCCCCATTCGGGCATTGAAAAAAAAATAAAATTTTTTTCCAGAAAATCAAACATTTAACACCCCCCATTTTTCTTTGTTATGTTTTCCAAATATCACACAGAAATCTTTCTTCCATCACCCACGTGAATCAAAAATTTCCTACAAACCTCTCCATCCCCATCGTGAAAACCACCGCTAGCCGATCTCCCTCTTTTCTGGTTACCTCACCACCAATTTCAGCTGTCTTTGCATTTTTTTTGTTGGGGGTTGAAGAAACAAAAAAAAAAAAAAAAAGAAAGAAAGAAAGAAAGAAAAAGAAATAAAAAAAGGGTCCATCATAAACACCTACTAGCCTAAAAGAAAAATAACAAGCTAGCCTACACTCCAAGCCCAAGCATCAGTCTACTTCCCAAGCAGCAGCCCATTTCCAAGCACCAGCCCATCAAGCAGCAGCAGCCCACTCCCCAAGCAGCAGCCCACTGCCCACTAGCAGCCGGACCCGACACACCACTGACTCGGACCCGACCCAGTCGAACAGCCCACTTCAGCAGCCCAAAATTTTGGGCCTTGATAAATTTTAACCTTTTATTTGACTATTGGGCCCATGTCTTTATATTACCTCATTAATGTTACTTTGATATTTTTTTTCAACATTATGGTGTGATTTTATTTACTAATATTAATTTTTAATAAATTCATTTTTTAAGCAACAAATCGATTTGGCATTAAATCATCGATCTCACTGCTATGTTGGGTGGATATCTTTGATTTTGTTTTAAATGTAGAATGCCTTTCAGGACATTAAGAAATTCAAATATTTTGTTTTTTAAATAATAATAATAATAATAATAATAATAATAATAATAATAATAATAATAATAATAATAATAATAATAATAATAATAATAATAATAATAATAATAATAATAATAATAATAAGAGATTCATTCAAAATTATTAAAATTTCATTTTAAATCATAATACGTCAATATGTAATTTTTTTAAAATTTTTGTATTTTCAAAAATTTTCGTGTTTTCAAAAATTCTCCTGTTTTCAAAAAATTCGGGTGTTTCAAAATTTTCATGTTTTCAAAAATTCAGGTGTTTCAAAATTTTCGTGTTTTCAAAAAATTTTCGTGTTTCAAATGTTTTAAAAAAAAATTCTCATATTTCAATCGGATCACGATTAAATATTAAATTGGATTCGTATTTTTAAAAATTAAGACAACGCGTTTTTAACGAGATACTTATTTTGGGCGTCACGAGGGTGCTAATACCTTCCTCTTGCGTAACCGACTCCCGAACCCTATTTTTCTCTGGAATTTTGACGTAGACCTAAACTCGGCCTTTTTTTTTAGAAAATTCAATAAATAATTTTTCTTTTAAAAGAAAATTTATTACGTGTCCGATCACACCTAGGAAAAAGGATCGGTGGCGACTCCCTTTTTTAAATAAAATCGTAACTCTGTTTTCAAATTTTCAATAATTTTCTCAATTAGCGCCTGTACTAAATTTTACGTCGTTACAGCTAGCGACTCCGCTGGGGACTTTTTTTTGGGAGTCGAGTCTGGAATAAAACGTGTGTTGTCAAAATATTTGAAACTCCTTGTTCAAATTAATATTTAGTCGTGATCCTTAAATTTTGTTTTTTGAAAAGTCATGCATTTACATCCTGTTGTAATATTTTTCTAACTTGTTTTATCTTTTTGTTTTTCAGCTCTAACTTTTTACGATTTTAGTTTTTTTTAGTTTTAAAATAAAAACGAAAAGGTTTGTGAGTTTCTCCCCACACATCGTGCACTTGCATTTTTGCATAACATGAGCTCTCTACCCGAGCTCCGTCCGCTTAAGTGGAAGTAAACGCTATGCCTTCGTGAGTTAACTCGTCCCTCCGCACAGGCTAGTGAATACTTTCGGGTTACATATGACTTATGCTTTTGTGAGTTAACTTGTCCCTCCGCATAGTCATAAGTAAATGTAATCCCTCGAATTGAACTCGTGAGCCTATGATGGGCAATGACCGAGGCTCCGTACTAATCTTAGTAGACGACAGTACGAACAATTCGACTACCTTTCTAGAACCGAAATCGCATATAGTGAACCATACGAGCCACCTAACTAGAGCCATGCCGAACCTTCATCTGTTTAATAATCACCAAAATAAGTACATGGGAGAAACACCTCTTACCTTTTATTTCTTTCACATTTACACTTTTTATGCAAGGGAATCGGGTCCGTTTAATAAATTGGATCTGGCAGATTATCTGATAAGTATGTGGGGTAGGTTTTTGTAAAGAATGATGGGGCAAATATATATATAAATGTAAAAAAATAATATAAAAAAATGTGGGTCGGTTTCACCAAAATACATAATTGGATTAGTTTAATTTGTTAGATTTTCCATAGTTTTTTTCTTCGTTTATATTTGTTGTGATTACTAACCAAGGTTATTTGTCTTCATTTTTATTTTTCATCATTCATCATAGGCATCTTGTTAGGAAGGTGTTGATTAGAGATTGGTTGCCAAAAACGGATTTCTGATGAAGGAGTCAATTATGCAAGTAATCGAGAAAAATGTCGTGGTTCAAGACTGGTCTTTGAAAACCCAGAAAGCAAAAGGGGACAGTTTAAAGGATGTGTCTCCAATCTTCCTGAGCATGTGACTTCGAATGCTCGTCAGAATAACCTCGAAGACTGGACTTGGATCTGGAAACAGTGGGACTCAGACACTAGGGGCATCTTCACTGAAAAGTACGGGGATATAGCTCACTTGATCGCCGTCAACGTAGACGAACGATTGATTCAAGCCATGGTTCAATTCTGGGACCCATCTTACCAATGTTTCATTTTCAATCAGGAATATATGACTCCAACCATAGAAGAGTATGTCGCATTGCTTCGCGTTGACAATGTACAATTCAACAAGATATATGTGAAAGATCCCAAATCGATGACCTTCAAGAAAAAGCTAATGAAGTTGACGGGAATGACTAATACATGGGCTAAAAAACAGATAAAGAAAAAGAACGAAGTCAGTTGTGTTCCGTGGTTTTCTCTGCAAGATTTAGTTCAAAACCATCTAGATATTGTGAAGAGAGTGGATCTGTTTGCTTTGGCCGTTTACGGATTAATTGTCTTCCCAAAAGTTTTTGGGCATATAGAAGTTGCGGTAGTGGATTTCTTCAAAAAGTTGAGGCAAGGAATCAACCCCGTCCCAACTATCTTGGCCGAGACTTTTAGATCTCTAAGTAGTTGTAGGAGGAAAGGGGAAGGACGTTTTATCAGATGCGCACAGTTACTTAATGTTTGGATTCTGAGCCACTTCTGGAAAGTGGAGCGCACACCTTTCCACATGTTTTCAAAAACATTCGCTTCATTGGAAGCTTACCTTGGGAAAGATTGGCCAAAGGATGTCATCGAATAGCACTGGGATTCGGTTTTTCAGAACCTCCGCGCCGAAGATATAACTTGGAGAGCATCATGGATCCGTCCTTCAGTTATGTTATACAAATGCGGAAGCCAAGGTTGGGTGCCTTTACTCGGATTATGGGGAGGAGTTGGATATGCTCCGTTAATGGTTAAAAGGTAGTTTGCTTCACGACAGTTCATACTAGCTACCGAGGGATTGGTACAGTCTGAGTTTGCCTTTACAGGTGAGGGTTACATGAAAAAAGTTCGAGATACTGCAAAGTCTTGGAAGGAAATTTACCTAATGGAGTTAGCTCTCTATGCTGATACAATCACTCAAGATTATGACATATGGAGACAACGACGAGTGAATAGTCAACAAATCTCGCCGACTGGTTACACTTTCTAGAATCCTTTCTCAAAAGAAATACTGTCCGAGCTGGAAATGGCAAGATATGAATTTGAACGTGAAAAGACCAAGCTGTTATGGGATATTAGCTCCCTTCACGAGGAAAACTACCAATTGAAGACCGATGTTCAAATTGAAAAATACAGAACCGAGAAAGTTCAAAAAGAAGCTGAGATCATGAGAAATGACTTAAGGGATCTTCATTTGGAAAATAAGAAATTAAGAGGCACTATAAGGAATAGTGGGCTGGGCAAATCATCAGCAGAATGGAAGGAAGAACTAAGCAACATCAAAGGTGGGATAGAATTCTGGAAAGGGAAAGCGAAGAAGGAAGAGGAAAAAGTTGCGTGTGCTATGATAGAGTTAAGTAAGAAGAATGTTGAATACGAAACCTTGTCTGCAGAATTAATGACTAGTCAGTCTGAGCGTCAAGAGCTAAGAGGGAAAATACGAGATTTAGAAAATACGCTACAAGCTCGTCAGCAACATTTGGATACTCTCCTAAAAGCCCTAGAAGAAAAGAATGGTTAGCATGACAGAGACGCTCGTGCCTACGAAAGAGCTCTCCAGCAAAAAGATATGCATTTTGGCGGTTTGATCAATGAAATTCGCAAGGCAGCTGTGCAAATCGTGTAATTATCAGATGAAGTCGAAGCTCTTAGTAGCCAATTCCCTCCGAGCCAAAGATCAAGCATGTCGGAATTCCTAGAACGAGTGAAGAAACAAGGCGATGTGGCTAGGAAATTTGTGTAACTGTTAAATCAGAGATGACAAAACGTTTTATAATGGACTCTTTTGATTATTGAAATGCCGAAGTATGGGGCTATCTTGAAATCAACACCAAATTCTTGCATATTTATTCATGACTAACATTCATTCGTCATTTATTCATTCATCCATCCATTGCATATGCATATCACCCTAATCATTCACTGAGGCTAAAACCGTATAATTCACAGTTGCGACACCACGAATCTGGAATCACGTCATTCTTATAGGACACGTCTAAGAGCTAGAGCTATGGATGCTGAACTCAACGAAAGAATTGAAAGGATGGAAAGGATCCAAAGAGAGTTACAAAAGCAGTTGGCCAAGTCATAGTAGGAAGCAAGAGATCTGATGGTAAGATCTTGAGAGGAATCGCTCGAGCAAAGGGATCAAATAGCCAAAATAATGGAGATGACGACAGCTTTGGTCAAAGAAAAAGGACCCATGCAGAGCCCTGATATCATAGAACCCCAGTCAAGATCTAATCAGGATTCGCTCTATCCCCCAGGATTCATTCCACCTCACGTCCATGAAATGCAAAGAGGATATCCTCAAGGGGAACCTGCAGGCTTGGAGCAACGACTTGCACCATCTGTTCATCTAGGGCAAGGTATATTCGTATCGAACCCCGGAGCTAATCCTGCTGATCCAATTGTTCCAGATTTGGATGATCCGGTAGAAATAGCCAGGTTGAAAATGGATGATCATGGTGCTCAGGATAAGTATAAGAGCCTGGAAAAAAGGCTCAAAGCGATAGAATGTACTGAAGTCTTCTCTGTACTGAGTGCCAAAGAGCTCAGTTTGGTGCTCGATCTGGTTCTGCCTCCGAAATTCAAAGTGCCAGATTTTGAAAAATATGATGGAACGAGATGTCCAAAGGCGCATCTTATCATGTTTTGCCGGAAGATGACTGGGTTACGTGAATGAGGATAAATTGCTAATACACTGTTTCTAAGACAGCTTGGTCAGATCGGCTCTTCGATGGTATAATCAACACAGTAGAGAAAGGATCCGGTCATGGAAAGACTTAGCATCGGCATTTTGTGAACAATACAAGCATTTATCTGACATGGTGCCTGATCGACTAGCTCTGCAGATGATGGAAAAGAAGCCGACAGAGACTTTTAAGCAATACGCACAAAGATGTAGGGATATCTCAGCCCAAGTAGAACCTCTATTAACTAAAGCTGAGATAACGGTCATCTTCATCAACACTTTCAAAGCGCCATTTTACGATAAGTTGGTAGGAAGCACCACGAAAGACTTCGCATATATTCTAATATCCAGGGAACTTATAGAGAATGCCATTAAGAGTGGAAGGATGGAAGGCCCCGAGAGTTCAAAAAGGGCAGTACCCATAAAGAAAAAAGAGGCAGAAACCCATATGGTGGGAACCGAGAGCCACTACACTTCTAATTCGTACCCAACCCAATCACGACCTTGATATCGTCCACCTCCAAACTTCTATTTTCCTCCCCAAAGCCCTTACTATCAAGCACCTCCTCCTTACCCCCGTCTACGCCACTAATAACCAAAGACCATTCGCCATGTTCCCACCAAATACCATGCCTGCTCAAAGCCAACCCAAAAATGAACAAAGACTGGCAAGACCGAATCCTGAAAAATCTCAATTCACCCTTATTCCCATGTCACACGGAGAGCTGTACCAAAAATTATTGGAAAAACAATTAATATCCCTACATTATATGGCACCCCTAAAGCCTCCATACCCGAAATGGTACGATCCTAATGCTAGTTGCATGTACCATACTGGAAACTATGGGCATTCTACAGAAAATTGTCTTGCCTTTAAAAGGAGGGTTCAAGGTCTTATTGATGTAGGCATTTTACGATTTGATGGTGCTAGTAATATGGCTGGAAATCTGTTCCCTAACCATACTGAAGGGAACGTGAGCGCGATGATAAAGGAAGACAGGTGGCGAGCCAAAAGTTGTGTTTCTGAAATAAAGACACCTTTGCGGAAGGTTTAGGAGGTAATGGTTGTAAATGGGCCGTTCTGTCATCCCAACAGAATTTTCAAAGAAGGAAACACAAAAAGTCAATGTTTTTGTGATTTCCATGGTATCGAAGGGCATGACATCCAGTCTTGTGAGGGATTCAGAAAATTACTTCAAGATATGATGGACAACAAGGAGGTCGAGATCTTTAACAAAGTGGAAGAAGCCGATGAATGAGAAGTATGTGCTTCTGATAATCAATCATTAGGTTCCCCTTATAGCGTCGATCGACCTTTAGTGATTTATTACGAGGCAAAAAAGGAAAAAGTGAAACCAAATATGATAATTGAAGTACCATCTCCTTTCCCTTACAAGGACAACAAGACGGTATCATGGAAATATAATGTCAACATTATCATACCCGAAGGTGAAAAATCCAAAGCTACGATTGGAAGTGTTAGCGAAGTAGGACACTTTACCCGCAGCAGGAGATGTTATTCTCCTGAGGTGGTTGAACCAAGGAAGAAGATTGGTGACTCGAACAAAAAAGGAAAGGCACCAATGCATGAGGCTGAGGTCGAGTTTGAAACCCCGTCCGAACAAGAAGTTAAAAAGCCTGTGAATGAGGAGGAAGCACATGATTTCTTGAAGTTCATCAAGCACAGTGAATATAATGTCGTAAACAATTAAACAAACAATCGGCGCACAACGTATTTGCTGAAAAGCTTGATAGGTGGGTGAACAACTTGAATGCGGATAATTTCATCTCCTTTAGTGATGACGAAATACCACCAAAAGGTAGGGGCTCTGTAAAAGCATTGCACATCACAACTAGTTGCAAGGGTTATATAATTCTGAATGTGCTCATTGACAACGAGTCTGCACTCAATGTCATGCCTTTGGCCACGCTTTCTAGGATGCCAATTGATATGTCTTATATGTGGCCTTGTCACTCTACAGTAAGGGCATTTGATGGGACACGACGAGAGGTCATGGAAAAGATCAAAATTCCTCTAGAAATGGGCCCATGTACATATGATATCGAGTTCCAGGTCATGGACATCACGCCTTTGTATAATTGCCTTTTAGGGAGGCATTAGATCCATTCTGCTGGGGTAGTTCCTTCATATCTCCATCAAAAAGTAAAGTTTATCATGGATAGCCGCTTGATCACGGTCGCTAGTGAAGAAGACATTGTTGCATCTATCTCTACTGATGCACCTTACATTGAAGTAAACAAAGATGTAGTAGAATGTTCTTTCCGTTCTTTCAAATTTATCAATGCTACATTTTTTTTTTGCTGAAGGAAATAGGATTCCCACACCCAAGTTGTCAAGGAATACCAAGATAGGAATTAAGCTAACTGTGGGAAAGGTAGCTCGAGCGAAGAAAGGTTTGGGAAGATATCAGCAAGGGATAGTTAGAGCACTAAAACCAGTACACCACAAGGCTCGATACGGTTTAAGGTTCAAGATGGATATACGATAAAGAAGAAAGTAGTTACAGCAAGATCAAGAAAGGAGGATTGCAAGAGCCTCGGGTCGGGAATTGGAATGGGAGCCCATAGCGTATCCTCCTTTGTCAAATACATTTACATCTGTAGGAATGATGTACCCAGGGCGAGATAATTCACGAAGCATGCTGTTATTGATTGAAAGGGGTCTTCAGAACGTCAGTATAAATGTTATTGACAAAAGGGATGATGCAATTAAAGATGTTTCAATGATACACCCTTATCCTCCTGGATTCGTTTTGAACAATTGGACTGCTGTGGATCTTCCTAAGTCCTCTCCAGAGTAATGCTCAATGTTAACTCTCTTTTTTGTGTGCCCCTAAGTAATAGTGGGATTCTTTTGTAAGAGCTTACGTTTGCTCATTATTATTTAAATGAACATTAATGGAGATGCATTTTGTCATGGTCTTTTCATTCTCATTAACTTCATAATTATTCCCTCTTCTCACATCCTGTCCTTACATGTATCTCATATCATGCCATAACATTATGTTTGTTGGTTCCGATACCTTGATACTCCTCTATAGTTTTCTTTTCCATTCACCTTTCAAGTGCTCAGATATCAACGACATGAGCAATCCCGTCACAAGTTCTGAAATTGATTTCGAGAAAGCTATTTGTTCATGAGAATTCGAAGCTAAGGAAAATGCTGAAGATTATGTCTCGTCTCCTGACCTACTAAGAATGGTAGAACAAGAAGATAAAGAGATTCTACCCCTTCAAGAATATGTTAAGACAGTAAATTTAGGAAATGAAGAAAAGAGGCAAGAAGTGAAGATTAGGACTTCCATTTTAGATAACACTAAACATGATGTAATCTCTTTGCTTCATGAGTACAAAGATGTATTTGCATGGTCGTATCAGGACATGCCAGGGTTGAATGAGGATGTAGTGGTCCATAGACTCCCACTGAAACCAGAATGCAAACCCATTCAATAGAAGCTAAGACAAATAAGACCTAAAATGCTGTTAAAGATAAAAGAAGAAGTCAAGAAACAATTTGATGTTGGCTTCCTACAAGTCTCCAAATACCCAGAATGGGTAGCTAACATAGTCCCAGTACCGAAAAAAGACGGCAAGGTAAGAATGTGCGTAGATTATCGCGATCTGAATCGAGCAAGTCTTAAAGATAATTTTCCCTTGCCATACATCGATACGTTGGTAGATAACACAGCAAAACATTCATTGTTTTCTTTCATGGATGGATTCTCGGGTTATAATCAGATAAAGATGGCTCTCGAGGATATGGAGAAAACTACCTTCGTAACGATGTGGGGGACATTCTGCTATAAGGTGATGCCGTTTGGATTAAAGAATGCTGGGGCAACATATCAGAGGGCCATGGTGATGTTGTTTCATGACATGATGCACAAAGAAATAGAAGTTTATGTCGATGATATGATTGCCAAATCTTGGGGGGAAAGAGAGCATGTTGGGAACCTCAGGAAGTTGTTCGAAAGACTAAGAAAGTTCTAGCTGAAGCTTAATCCAGCCAAGTGTATGTTTGGGGGTACCTCAGGAAAATTACTAGGCTTCATTGTCAGCAAGAGAGGTATTGAGGTTGATCCAGATAAGATAAAAGCCATACAAGAACTACCATGTCCGCGCACACAAAAACAAGTCAGAGGACTTTTAGGGAGGTTGAACTACATCGCTCGATTCATTGCTCAACTTACCAACCAGTGTGACCCAATTTTTCGACTCCTTCGAAAACATAATCCGAGAGAATGGAACGAGGAGTGCCAAGTGGCTTTTGACAAGATAAAACAGTATTTGTCTAGCCCCCCGGTGCTAGTACCGCCAACCCCCGAAAGACTGTTAATATTGTATCTGACTGTGTTCGAAAACTCAATGGGTTGTGTACTGGGGCAACATGATAAGTCGGGGAAAAGAGAAAAGGAGATTTACTACCTCAGTAAGAAGTTCACAGAGTATGAAGCAAAGTACTTGTCAATTGAAAAATTCTGTTGTGCTTTGGTCTAGGTAGTTCGAAGGCTCAGACAATATATGTTGTATCATACGACATGGTTAATTTCAAAGCTGGACCCAATAAAGTACATGATGGAATCACCTGCACTCTCAGGAAGAATGGCACAATGGCAGATCCTACTATCGGAGTACGACATCATATATGTGAGTCAAAAGTCAATAAAGGGGAGCGCAATAGCTGACTTCTTAGCAACTCGAACAATGGAGGAATATGAGCCATTGAGATTTGATTTCCCAGATGAAGACTTGATGTGCATTACAGAAAAGAATGTGAGTCGTCAAAAGAGAAATCATGGAAAATGAGTTTTGATGGTGAATCGAATGTATTAAGGCATGGGATTGGAGCAGTCTTAGTGTCACCAGAAGGGAACCATTATCCGCTCACTGCCAGAATAAATTTCTTCTGTACCAATAACATAGCAGAATTAAGGCTTACATCATGGGACTTCTTGCAGCTATTGAAAGAAACATTGAAATCTTAGAGGTGTATAGGGACTCAGCGTTGGTGATTTACCAAATCCATGGAGATTGGGAAGTGAGAGATTCAAAATTAGTTAAATATCGCGATCTAGTTGCGGAACTGATTAAAGAATTCAAAGAAGTGACTTTTAATTACTTCCCACGAGAAGAAAACCAATTGGTTGATGCCTTGGCCACTTTGGCTTCAATGTTCAAAGCAAACAGAGAAACAGAAATAATGCCTCTCCAAATGAGCATATATGAGGTCCCTGCACATTGTTTTAGCATTGAAAAAGAGATAGATGGATGACCATGGTTCAATGATATCTTAGAATATGTCAAGAATCAAAGGTATCCCGAGCAAGCAAATGAAAACGATAAAAGAACAATCAGAAGAGTGGCGGTGGGATTTATCTTTGATGGGGATATCCTGTACAAAAGAGGAAAAGATCAAGTGCTTCTGAGATGCGTGGATGCTGTTGAAGCCAGAAAAATACTTAAAGATGTCCATGAAGGAATTTGTAGGACGCATGCCAATGGTTTCACTATGGCTAGGCAGATTATGAGACTCGGTTACTACTGGTTGACGATGGAAAATGACTGCATTAGTTACGCACGAAAGTGCCACAAATGTCAAATTTATGGCGATAAAATCCATGCACTCCCTTCGCCCCTTCATGTCATGACTTCTCCGTAGCCTTTTTCTATGTGGAGCATGGATGTTATAGGCCAATTTCCCCAAAAGCTTCTAATGGACATCGATTCATTTTTGTGGTTATAGATTACTTCACGGGTAGAAGCCGCTTCTTGCTAATGTGACGAAGACTGTAGTTTACAGGTTCTTAAAAAAGGAAATCATATGTCGATACGGTTTGCCTGAGAGAATCATTTCAGATAACGCTTTAAATCTGAACAACAAGATGATGAAAGAAGTGTGTGAGCAATTTCAAATAAAGCATCATAATTCCTCACCCTATCGCCCAAAGATGAACGGAGCAGTAGAAGCGGCTAACAAAAACATTAAGAGGATTATTGGGAAAATGATTGAGACATATAAAGACTAGCACGAGAAGCTACCGTTCGCTTTCTATGCATATCGCACATCTATGCTGACATCTACAGGAGCAACTCCTTTCTCTCTGGTCTATGGAATGAAAGCTATGTTGCCCATCGAAGTTGAGATCCCCTCTCTATGAGTCTTAATGGAGTCGAAACTAGAGGAATCAGAATGGGTTCGAGCTCGATATGACCAGTTAAATCTTATCGAAGAAAAACGCTTGAAAGCAATATGTCATAGACAGATGTACCAGAAGAGAATGATCACGGCCCATGACAAGAAGGTGCGGCCAAGAGAATTCCGAGAGGGAGAACTTGTACTGAGAAAGATTCTCCCTATACAAAAAGACTTTCGAGGAAAATGGGCACCAAATTGGGAAGGGCTATACGTCGTAAAGAAGGCCTTCTCGGGTGGAGCTTTGATTCTCACTGAGATAGATGGGAAGGAGTTATCTAATCCAGTGAACTCAGATGCCGTGAAAAAGTATTATGCCTAAAAAAATCGTCAAGATGAAAAACTAGAAAGGGCATCTTGATGAACAAAAATGATTAGTATGAAAACCCAAAAGGGCGTCCTAATGAAGCAGATTTGGGCTTAAGGAGCAAGACGGTTTGAAAAGGGAGTCAAATAGTGAGATTACAATATTTGAAGCATTCTCAGAAGCTCAAAATCTCCGACACAAGAAGCCGTGCTCAAAAAGATCCAGGATGAAGAAACGTGGAGAAGTTCATGCGTTGGATATCTAGAGCATTTGTGACAATTGGATATGCTTTCCTTTCTTTATAATGTTTTCTTTATTGAACTATTCATTGTCAATTTTCTTTGCCTGTTGCTTTTGAAATAAATATGAATGTGAGGTATTTCTTTCATACCTACTTTGTCATTTTCATGTATCTCATGTATGGTTTATTTAAATGATAAATAGTGAAATGACATACTCTAAACAAAAGGAATGTTGAGCATTACTCAGATGAGAATTTGGTAAGTACAAGAGCCTCAAAGCAAGGACAAAGTTCAACAGAAGGCAAAAGGGTGATATACGAGAAACGCAGATTACTCGAGGACGGATACAAAACCTGAAAGGAAAGTCAAGAATCGAAGCAATGAATGCAGGTCATCATGAAAATCGTAACGAAAAGAGATATATGACAAACAAGCCCAAGGCGCATGGCATAATCATGTAGACATAAAAGCATTTAAGACAAACACGTGCATATCATGATAACATCATGCATGACATATACAGGTACTCTAGTAGAGTAAGAGGTTTTGATGATAGCTGTACTGAATTAAGGAAAAAGAAGACATCCGAGTTCTACCAGATGATATGTTTTGAAATTTTGATATTTAAAATAATTTATTTCATTTCTGTTTTTCAAAAAAATCAACTCATATTGCGAGAGGTAAGTTGAGCCTCGGGTCACACGGTGATGTATATTTAATTTCTGTTTTTCAAAAAAATCAACTCATATTGCGAGAGGTGAGTTGAGCCTCGGGTCACACACTGAGGTATTTTCAATTTCTGTTTTTCAAAAAATCAACTCATAATGCGAGAGGTGAGTTGAGCCTCAGACACACGCTGAGGTATTTTCAATTTCTGTTTTTCAAAAAATCAACTCATATTGAGAGAGGTGAGTTGAGCCTCAGGTCACACGCTGAGGTATTTTTCAATTTCTGTTTTTTTTTTAAATCAACTCATATTGCGAGAGGTGAGTTGAGCCTCGGGTCACACACTGAGGTATTTTTTAATTTCTATTTTTTTAAATCAACTCATATTGCGAGAGGTGAGTTGAGCCTCGGGTCACACGCTGAGGTATTTTCAGTTTCCGTTTTTCAAAAAATCAACTCATATTGCGAAAGGTGAGTTGAGCCTCGGGTCACACGCAGAGGTATTTTCAAAATTTTTGTTTTTCAAAAAAAAATCAACTCATATTGCGAGAGGTGAGTTGAGCCTCGGGTCACCCGGTGAGATATTTTCAATTTCTTTTTCAAAAATCAACTCATAATGCGAGAGGTGAGTTGAGTCTCGGGTCATACGCCGAGGTATTTTCAATTTCTGTTTTTTCCAAAAAAAAATCAACTCATAATACGATAGGTGAGTTGAGCCTTGGGTCACACGCCGAAGTATTTTCAATTTCAGTTTTTCCAAAAATCGACTCATAATCTGAGAAGTGGGTTGGGCTTCAGGCCGTATGTCGAGCTATTTTTTATTTCTATCTTTTTAATAACAATAAAAAGGACTGTGAGATAGTCAAACAAAATTCAGTTCTTTGAAGTCTTTGCTCTATCTTTGTTTCACAGTGACGAGCAAAGAGGGACAGCTGTAATCACTAAATTTTGTCCACGTTTCGTATTTTAATTTATTTTTTTCTTCTTTCAAATTTTTGGCCTATTAATGTTATATATATATATATATTAAAAATAAAAAATCCAAAATTACATTTTGACTCCTCAACTTTTTAAAATTATATTTTGACCCTTAAACTTTTCAAAATTACATTTTAACCCTAAACTTTTCAAAATTACATTTCAACCCTTAAAATTTTCTAAAATTACATTTTAACCCTTAAACTCTATTAAAATTATACTTTAACCCCACTAGTTTTACTGTGTTTGCGATTTGGTCCTTCTAGCAGATTACATGATTTGGGACACCCACTCTCCGAATTTTTCGGCCACCAGCATGGGTGGCTACTCTTTCTTCACCCACTACCTGCAAATAGCATGGGAAACAAGCAAAATATATGGAAATAAAAAAAAAGAAAAAACCACACCATAAAAGGAAGCATTTTTTTCGGCAAGAGGAACCCCCCATCCATTCGGCTAAAAAGGGATTTTTTGAAAGCAAGAAGATAAAAAGCAAAATTCAGAAAGAACATTCAGCAAGAAGCAACAACCAACAACACCATCAACCAAAATCCCCATTCGGCCATTGAAAAAAAATAAAAAATTTTCCAGAAAATCAAACATTTAGCACCCCCCCATTTTTCTTTGTTATGTTTTCCAAATATCACACAGAAATCTTTCTTCCATCACCTACGTGAATCAAAAATTTCCTACAAACCTCTCCATCCCCACCGTGAAAACCACCGCCCGCCGATCTCTCTCTTTTCTGGTTACCTTACCACCAATTTCAGCTGCCTTTGCATGTTGTTTGTTGGGGGTTGAAGAAACAAAAAGAAAAAAGAAAAAAGAAATAAAAAAAAGGGTCCATCATAAATACCTACCAGCCTAAAAGAAGAATAACAAGCTGGCCTACACCCCAAGCCCAAGCATCAGTCCATTTCCCAAGCACCAGCCCATTTCCAAGCACCAGCAGCCCACTGCCCACCAGTAGCCCACTGCCCACCAGCAGCCGGACCCGACACACCACTGACTCGTACCCGACCCAGTCGAACAGCCCATTTCAGCAGCCCAAAATTTTGGGCCTTGGTAAATTTTAACCTTTTATTTGATTATTGGGCCCATGTCTTTATATTACCTCATTAATGTTACTTTAATAATTTTTTTTTCAACATTATGGTTTGATTTTATTTACTAATATTAATTTTTAATAAATTCATTTTTTAAGCAACAAATCGATTTGACATTAAATCATCGATCTTACTACTATGTTGGGTGGATATCTTTGATTTTGTGTTAAATGTAGAATGTCTTTCAGGAAATTAAGAAATTCAAATATTTTGTTTTTTTTTTAAATAGTAATAATAATAATAATAAGAGATTCATTCAAAATTATTAAAATTTCATTTTAAATCATAATACGTCAATATGTAATTTTTTTAAATTTTCGTATTTTCAAAAATTTTCATATTTTCAAAAAATTCTCGTGTTTTCAAAAATTCTGGTGTTTCAAAATTTTCTTGTTTTCAAAAAAGTTTCGTGTTTCAAAAATTTTTGTGTTTTTAAAAAAAAATTCTCGTATTTCAATCGGATCACGATTAAATATTAAATTGGATTCGTATTTTTAAAAATTAAGACAACACGTTTTTAACGAGATACCTATTTTGGGCGTCACGAGGGTACTAATACATTCCTCGTGCGTAATCGACTCCCGAACTCTATTTTTCTCTGGAATTTTGACGTAGACCTAAACTCGGCATTTTTTTTAGAAAATTCAATAAATAATTCTTCTTTTAAAAAGAGAATTTATTAGGTGTCCGATCATACCTAGGAAAAAGGATCGGTGGCGACACCTTTTTTTAAATAAAATCAAAACTCTATTTTCAAATTTTTAATAATTTTCTCAATTAGCGCCCGTACTAAATTTTACATCGCTACATTGTTGATTATTAATTTTTATCATTTTTGTCACATATCACAATGTAGTTATAATACATGGTAACTTTAACTGAAAAAAAATTAAAAACGATTCAAATACTCAACTGAATATAAAAAACAAAAACTTAATTACTTTTTTCTAAAAAAGTTTAAACAATTTTTGCCCCTACGTTAAAGGTCCGCCCAATGGACACGTATCAAAATCGAGTAACAAAGCACACATCATGATGTTAAAAGTCAATATTGAAATCCAGTTTCTTCCTTGGTGGGGACTATAAATCTGTAATGGGGACCATGAAACGTGGAATTTAAGAAAGATTCTTTGAATTAACTATTGAAAGACTTGGACTCTCCGGTTCAACGTAGCCTTACTTCAGCTTCCTTGCGTGCTCCCATTGTGTGTGAATACTACCTGCTTTCTTCTTTTCTAGTTCAATTGTCTCTTTCAATACACTAGCCTTTGGACTGCTTAGAGATATTTGAAGACTTAGTCTAAACTCTAAATATGCTTAAATAAACAAATAATAACAGGGTTAGAATCCTATTAAGTAAAGCTCAAGATTAGGTTTGTGGATCCAAAATCTTATTATTATAAAGAGAAATGATAAGGTCAATTTTGAAAATTACAGAAATTGATTTCTCAAAAATTTAAAATTGGGGAATAAAATGAAATTAATTTTGATTGGAACAATGAGGTAAAATATTTAGATGATTTGTGATTTATGTATGGGTTTTGTAATAATGTGATAAAAGAAAGTCTTGAATTGTGGGGATGATATATGTCTTCCTTCAATCTTCTCTTTCTACTAAAACTGTTGGGAAGAAACCGAATACCCGAAAGGAAGCGAAGCACAATTGATGTTCTTTCTCTCCCTATAACTCTTGTCAAATATTATGGCAAACACAATAGCACAAAAATATGTTCTCTAGCAACCTTAATCAACCACAAATCAACCAATGCAACCACAACAAAAATGAAAAATAGAGACATCGATATTTTTACGTGGAAAACCCCTCTAAATCAAGGGTAAAAACCACGAGACTTTAGAGTCCGATTAAAAGCTCCACTATAATCAAATGTTCAACTACAAGATCACAATACCAAGCCTACAACAAGCATTCAACTCCAACAAGGCTAACAATATGTAATCTTTAGCAAAAGAGAGAAAAATAGGTAAACATCACCAAAACAGTAGCTGCTGTAAAACGGGTATTTCTGACGCTACAGAACTCGGATGAAAAATCTGACCGTACAAAGTCAAGAACACCTTGTCATCTAGCTGCTGTCAAAAAATCAGCTCAATCGAACCACGGATGGGCCTCTGATCGAAGAGCTGACCACAGCTGCTCCAAACTTGAAAAACTGATTTTTCAAGCTTCAAAACTCTCTGTTTCTCTCCCTTTTCTCTCAAAATTTTGATTTTAGCTCTTTGACGTTTTTTAACCAATATTGGCTGCCCACAAGCCACAAAAAGGACAAAAGAAAATGATGAAAGACAAAGAAAAAAAATGCCATAAAACATGGCATGTTTTGAGGGATTCCCACATAGTGGGACCCTCACCCAACAAATCTCCCCCTCCGACTATGTGGGAATGCCTCCATACCGAAGATCAAACAACATGCTTCAAACTTTCCTCTTGGTAAACCCTTCGTCAACATATCAGCACCATTATTATTAGTATGTATCTTTTCAAGCTCTAACAGCTTAGCTTCAAGAACATCTCGTATTCAATGGTACCTCACATCAATATGCTTAGATCTAGCATGAAAAGTTGAGTTCTTACCAAGATGAATAGCACTCTGGCTATCACAATACAGGACATACTTTTCCTGAGTAAAACCAAGCTCATGCATAAACTTCTTCATCCAAAGCATCTCCTTGCACGCTTCGGTTGCTGCAATGAACTCTGATTCGGTGGTGGACAATGCAACACACTTTTGCAATCTCGATTGCCATGCCACAGCTCCCCATGCATAAGTGATCAAGTAACCTGAAGTAGATCTCCTTGAGTCAATGTCTCCGGCCATATCTGAATCTGTGTACCCAACAAGAACAGGTTTCTCATTATCGAAACAAAGTTTCATGTTGGAAGTGCCACGAAGATATCTCATAATCCACTTCACTGCATTCCAATGCTCTCTGCCTGGATTAGAAAGAAAATGACTGACTGTACCAACGGCATAAGCCAAGTCTGGTCTCGTGCAAACCATTTCATACATCAGACTCCCCACGGCTGAAGGACTATGCTTAATACTCAATCTGAAGTGCGTAGCAAAGGGAGTGCTCACCGCTTTAGCTTTGTCCATGCTAAACCTTTGAAGTACTTTCTCGATGTACCTCTCTTGTGATAACCATAATTTCTTGGCCTTTCTATCACGTGTCAATTTTATGCCAAGAATTTGCTTTGCTGGCCCCAAATCATTCATTGCAAAGGATTTACTCAACTCTTGCTTCAACTTCTCAATTCTAGAAGCATTCTGACCAACAATAAGCATGTCATCAACATAGAGCAAAAGGATTATAAAATCATCACCAGAGAATCTCTTAACAAACACACAATGATCAGAAGTAGTCTTCTTGTAGCCTTGCTCCCCCATGATAGACTCAAACTTCTTGTACCATTGCCTTGGAGCTTGTTTCAAACCATACAAGCTCTTCTTCAATCTGCACACATAGTCCTCTTTCCCTTGTGCAATAAACCCCTCTGGCTGCTCCATGTAAAGCTCTTCTTCCAAGTCACCATGAAGAAAAGCAGTTTTCACATCCATTTGTTCAACCTCTAATTCATAACAGGCTGCCAAACTCAGTATAGTTCTAATAGAGGACATCTTCACAATCGGAGAAAATATTTCTTCAAAATCAACCCCCTTTTTTTGAGTATAACCCTTGACGACCAATCTAGCCTTGTATCGTGGAGATGAAGACTTCTCTTCTTGCTTCAACCTGTAAACCCACCGATTCTTCAAGGCTCTTTTGCCTTTGGGCAATTTCACCAACTCAAAGGTATGGTTCTCATGCAAGGATTGAAGTTCATCTTTCATCGCTTCAACCCACTGATCTTTGCATTCACTCTCCATAGCCTCTTCATAACATTCAGGTTCTCCCCCGTCAGTCAAAAGAACATATTCACCGGAAGAATACCTGACAGAAGATCGTCGATCTCTGGAAGACCTTCGAAGTGGAATTGTTGGTGGAGCTATAGGTGCTTGTTGTTGATCATTCACAACATCATCCATGGGAGCATCAAAGTCACCTATATCCCAATGGCCATCAATAACATCACCATGCACATCATCCTGTATAGGACCTGGTGAAGAGTTTAGGGGAACCGGATTCACATCGATCAAATCACCACTGTCTTGTGAATTTGCTTTCTCCGTCTTATCAATGTCATCAATGGTCTGATCCTCAACGAAGACAACATCTCTGCTTCTCATGAGTTTCTTCTGAACTGGATCATAGAGTCTATAACCAAACTCACCATCTAGACCATAACCAATGAAAATGCATTGTCGAGTCTTGGCATCCAACTTGGATCTTTCATCCTTTGGAACATGAACAAATGCTTTACAGCCGAACACACGTAGGTGATCATATGACACGTCTTTGCCAAACCAAACTCTATCTGGCACATCACCTCTCAAAGGAACACTAGGAGACAGATTTATCACATGTGTCACTGTATTCAAAGCTTCAGCCCAAAATGATCTTGGCAGCTTTGCTTCTGACAACAAACATCTGACTCTCTCGATCAATGTTCGGTTCATTCTTTCAGCTAACCCATTTAATTGCGGAGTCTTTGGTGGTGTCCTTTGATGTCTGATTCCCTGTCGCAAACAATACTCATGGAATGGCCCTGTGTACTTGCCACCATTATCAGTACGAATGCACTTCAACTTCTTCCCTATTTCTCTTTCAACTGATGCTTGAAACTGTTTAAACACCTCAAAGACTTGATTTTTAGCTTCAAAGTGTAAACCCATAGCTTTCTCGAACAGTCATCAATGAAAGTCATAAAATAAAGTGCACCGCCAAGTGACCTTACTTTTATCGGACCACAAACATCTGAATGGACCAACTCTAGCAACTCTGATCTTCTATGAGGAGGACGGCTTTTAAAAGAAACTCTTCTCTGCTTTCCTGCTAGACAATGAGCACAATTCTTCAGTGTAGCATTCTTCAAACCCGAAAGTTGATTCTTCTTTGCTAAACAATTAAGCCACTTCTCACTCATGTGACTGAGTCTTTTATGCCACAACTCTATTGAGCTGTCATTCACTGTCACATTTATCGTCTCTCGAGAAGCTGAAGCTTGCATCAAATATAAATTTGAGCTCTTCTTTCCTCGAGCTACAACCAAGGAGCCTTTAGTCAGCTTCCACTGCCCATCACTGAAGGTGTTACAGAATCCCTCATCATCAAGCTTTCCTGCAGAGATCAAATTCAAACGGATATCCGGTACGTGTCTGACATCCTTGAGAGTTAACTTTGTTCCATTGTTACTCACCAAGTTAACATCTCCCATACCAATAACTGAAACCAAACCGTCATTACCCATCTTCAATACCCCAAAATCACCAGGAGTATAAGATGTGAAGAAATCCTTCCTCGATGTGACATGAATTGATGCACCAGTATCAATCACCCAACTAGTCTCTTCACATGCTAGGTTGACCAAATTCTCATCACAAATGACCAATAGATCTTCACGAGTAGCAGTAGCAACACGCTCAGATTTTTCATCATTGTTCTGATCGTGTTTATCACCACCTTTGTTCTCTTTCTTCCACTTGAAGCAATATTTCTTGATATGGCCTTTCTTAACACAATGATGACACTCAAGATTCTTGTATCTCGATCTTGACTTGCTTCGGTTTTTATCTCTACCCTTTCTATCTTTGTCTCTGTTCCTCCCCCTGTTTTCGGTAACCAACACCTCGGACTGTGATGTAGAACCCTGAGATCGTCTTCTGACCTCTTCATTCAACACACAACTCTTAGCCAAATCCAAGGTAATAATACCCTTTGGGGCAGAATTAATGAGCGAAACCCGAAAAGTCTCCCAAGAGTCTGGTAGAGTAGCAAGCAACCAAAGCCCTAAAATCTCGTCATCAAATTTGACACCCATACCAAGCAACTGATTCATCACCCTCTGAAATTCACTCACATGGTCAGCTATAGACGTTCCTTCTTTGTATTTCAACGCCATCATTTTCTTCAGCAAAAACAACTTGTTATTGCCCGATCTCGAAGCATACAAGCTTTCAAGCTTCTCCCACAATGTTCGAGCATGTGTCTCTTGATCAATGTGGTTGTAAACATTTTCTTCAACAAATTGTCGAATAAAGCCACACACTTGTTGATGCTCAAATTCCCATTCTTCATCACTTTTTGAATCGGGTTTTTGAGTAGCAAAGACCGGAAGATGCAGAGCCTTCATAAACAACAAGTCCTTCATTTTATTCCGCAAAAGTTGATAATTTGTGCCATTCAACATAATCATCTTGCTCGTATTGATTTCCATATTTATTTGACAGAATAACCGAGCTCTTGATACCAGTTTGATGGGAAGAAACCAAACACCCGAACGGAAGCGAAGCACAACTGATGTTCTTTCTCTCCCTATAACTCTTGTCAAATATTATGGCAAACACAATAGCACAAAAATATGTTCTCTAGCAACCTTAATCAACCACAAATCAACCAATGCAACCACAACAAAAATGAAGAATAGAGACACCGATATTTTTACGTGGAAAACCCCTCTAAATCAAGGGTAAAAACCACGGGACTTTAGAGTCCGATTAAAAGCTCCACTATAATCAAATGTTCAACTACAAGATCACAATACCAAGCCTACAACAAGCATTCAACTCCAACAAGGCTAACAATATGTAATCTTTAGCAAAAGAGAGAAAAATAGGAGAACATCACCAAAACAGTAGCTGCTGTAAAACGGGTATTTCTGACGCTACAGAACTCGGATGAAAAATCCGACCGTACAAAGTCAAGAACACCTTGTCATCTAGCTGCTGTCAAAAAATCAGCTCAATCAAACCATGGATGGGCCTCCGATCGAAGAGTTGATCACAACTGCTCCAAACTTGAAAAACTGATTTTTCAAGCTTCAAAACTCTCTGTTTCTCGTCTGTTTCTCTCCCTTTTCTCTCAAAATTTTGATTTTAGCTCTCTGACGTTTTTTAACCAATATTGGCTGCCCACAAGCCACAAAAAGGACAAAAGAAAATGATGAAAGACAAAGAAAAAAAAATGCCATAAAACATGGCATGTTTTGAGGGATTCCCACATAGTGGGGCCCTCACCCAACAAAAACAACTTGAGATATATATTTATAATTTATTAATTTTTATTGTTTAATTTTATCGTGTTTAACATTCAAGGATCCATATTGCCTCTCTATATTAATCCTTGAAATAATACTAACTCTTTGCTTTTTATAATTTTTATTTTTAAAGACTCATAGCCTTTTTACGTAAATTATTTTTTATTTGCTTTAAGGCTTATATAAACACATACCGTCCCCACGGAAGGCCCACAATTGATTGAGATAACTTGTACGACCCAAGAGAAAAACTCTGAAATTTGGGCCCACACGGCCCAAAATGGCCTGGACCGTGTGTCACACACGGCCATGTGGTATCAACAGGCCCCAATTTTGGCTTTCACCGTTCGTTAATTTTCGGGTTTCTCGTTACACACATGGTTTGATTTCGACGGGAACGCAACCACAAGACCCCCGAAACCTAAATACAACAAATAAAACAATTATAATGGTAACAAGGCACGAGGCAATCAAGAATTAAACTCCTCCAACACCAAAACTCTTCCATAGGCTTACCGTTAATCAAATTGCAACCACATGAAACTACGATGTTGAAGGAGCACCAAACGTCTCACGACCTTCACCTAAACACATGACTAAGTAATTAATGACTACAAAACAATAACATCACTAGCATCTCATAACCCCAAAATTAAACAATTAAAGATCCATTAACGTTACTTAAGATAATAAAAGTGAAGGAACCAAACGAGCAGCCACCAATTGCAAGTAATCAAATGTCAATAGGATAGCAAAAAGAAAGATTAAAAATTACCCACTTCCAAAATGACAATGGCGCAAGAAGAGAGAAAAAGAAAAAGAAAAAAAAAAGAAAAGAAAGAAAGTGGAAACCTGGGTTTGAAGGAAGGAGTTTTGTTTGTTTTTTTGAAATAAATTAAAACTTAAAATTTAAACCAACACAACTATCCTATCCCTATAATCAAGCAACAGATATCCTCTCACCTCTTAGAGTTACACTTTTAACTTAAATTCTAATAAGCAACATAACCAAAAATTACTTAGCAAAAGACTTTTCCAAAGACTCAAACTCACAACCCACCCTTCACACCCAAGGCCCTTAACCACTAAAGAAGGTATTTAACTATGATGAATTTTATCAGAGTAAGAATTAAATCTTTGGGGTGTTACAAATATGGTCTAAGTAATTACATATAATGCTACAAATTATATAGTCGCTAGGAGATTACTTAATGAGAAGTATCCTAACATCTTATGATCACCATGTGTAGCACCTTGCATCAATTTAATTTTAAAGAATATTGGTAAATATCTCATGTTAAGAGTTTAGTTTAGCGTGATTTTTCTATTATAGTTTTTGTGTATAATCACAAATGGACTTTGGATTGGTTGTCGTCCTGGTGAGAAAAGCTTTGCTACTATTTTTGTTGCTTTAAAGAATTTGCATGATTGTAAGTGTCATTTGCAAGTCATGATCACTTTCAAGAATTCTATTGCTTGGAATGAGTTTAAAATAGTAAAGGAAAAGTTAGACAATAAATTTTAGAGTGATTACTTATGATCATGAAGGTTGTTAGCCAACTTGGTGAAGCTTATCTTTTTTATTTTGGTTGTGATGATTGGGACAATTGAAATGTTAATGAATACTATTGTAATGTATTCTACTTTATTTGTTCCATTTGAATTTGCAATTTTGAATGATATTGGTATTGGACTTTGGAGGTTGGAGTTTTAATACTTTTCTAATCAAAAGGAATGCAATTAATTTTGTGGTACATTCATACAATATCCTTTCCTAATGAATTTTCCACCAAATATTTTTTAGGAAAGCTCATCTTTATTTAAAAATGAAAATTCTTCTGTTGATTAGTTTTTCTTTTACTATTTATTTTAACTTTTATTTTTCTATTAAAAAGTTAAAAGTAAACATAATGATTCATCTCATAATTAATATAAAAAAAACCATGTTAGAACTTAAATCTAGATAATATATACACTTAATTTAAAACCTAATCAACCTTGATAACTTAAAATATATAATTTTATTATCCCTGTTTTCACATCAAATTTATCCGCATTTCAATTATTTTTAATTTTACTTTGTTATATTATAGTATCATGAAAAAAAAATCATAAAATTTATTGCATGCAAAACTAAGTGAAAAGACGTAAGTTTTCCACCAATTAATACTTTGTACATGCATGTTTGCTATCAAGTTTTAGAAGTCTATGTCTAAATGTACGAATTGTATAGGTTTATAGTATTTTTTAAGTTTTAAAATTTTACGTTATAATTTAATATAAACAAATAATATGCATTGAAAAGTATTCTAACTCTAAAATAATTGCTAAAGTAGAAATAAATTTATAATATAAAGTTTTATTTTTTTGCTCAGTTGAATAAAATAATTTAAGAAAGACGTTTGAACCACCAAATGCTAGTCATTTTTTTTTATTTTACTATGAGATCACATGTATTAAATGAATGGGATTTTGAAAAACTCTCTTTCTAGGTGGAATTTGAATGGGGAATTTGGGTTATTCAAAACCCTTTTCAAAATTTCTTAAAAATTTATTATGTTTACCTAAAAAAAGTAAATATATGTTTAGAATATTTTTTAAAACCTGGCAAGAAACGAAAGTTTCCCTCCCAATCTCTCACTCAAACAAAATTTTAAAAAGTTCAATCAAATATCAAAGAAATGCAAAAGGGGTCTCACAAAGTTTTAGTTGTTCCTTGATGCCATAGCATCTATGGGATTGAGATACAAAGCTCTATCATATCATGCATTGTTAACCAATATACTAGAATACTCAAAAAAAGGGATTTATGGCTGCTTGAATTCTACAAAAGGATTAGGGTGAAATGTGGATGCACCATAATGAGAGGTGGGTAGAAAGATATGAGACAAAAGTCATTAACCAATCTTTTAGTGTATTGTCCTAAAGGATTATGCTTCATCAAATCCCTTAATGCATCCGACATGATTTTAGATGTCGACACTCTTTGCAATTTGTTTGTGGAGATTATGAAAATTGTTGGTTCAAGCAATGTTGTAACACCCCAAACTTGACCTACACGTTATGGTCGAATCTGGAATATTACGTAAAATAATTATAAACCTGACTTTCGCTTTTTGAAAAATGTCATAAACCTTTGCTATTTAAAAGCCCGTTTTAATTGAAAAACGTTTGTCACATTTAATAGTTAAAATCGGTAGTTGATTTCATTTCCTAAATTAAATGAAATAAGTTGCAGCGGAAGTTCTTAAAGCGTTATATTTGGGAAATCTGAGTTTGTTTTCTTAAAAATAGTTGATCGTAGAAACATAACCGTTTTTCAAAAAAAATCGTTTTATCAAATGTTAAGCAAAAACCCAAAACAAAATCCAAACCAATAACAAACCCAAATGTCCAGAGAGTTCAAAAATTACAAAACTCTAAAATCAAAAAATTTACATGAGCCAAATTTATTTAAATAAAGTTTTACGAAATTGTGGACATAACCGAGCTCCTGTTGCATCGACCCGCCTAAGTTTAAGGGTTATTTGAAATTATTAGACAAACAGAGAGTGAGTTTTTTATAACTCAATGTGTAACTCAAAAGAAATAGAGATTCAAATTTAATCACATAACAGAACAGATACAGTCATATTTCTTATATAGAATCAGAATCGTATCAAAGTAGTACATGTGCAAATAAATATAATCCTATCCCCATCCTCTACACACCAGCTCCGACCATCCCAACACATCATGTGGGGTATAAAACACCCACCATCCCTACACACCACTTAGTGTCCTTATGACGCTTTTCTAAATAATCGCAATAGTGCTGCTAGTATAATGGAAAGTTAACGCCTCACACAGAACACTTCCTCCACATAATACATAACCCGCCCCGTAGCCAGATATGAACAGAACACCAAAAATAACATAAATAATAGATGCCAAAGTTTACATATCATGCATGCTCGTATAACAGATATTGAACATGCCTATACATAACAGATCATACATATCACATCACATTACATGCATTTAGGCGTTATTTACGTCAAATTTCATACTAACAGATTAGCAGACTTCATGCTTTAAGGCTTATATAAACACATACCGACCCCACGGAAGGCCCACAGTTGATCAGGAAGACTTGTACGACCCAAGAGAAAAACTCTGAAATTTGGGCCAACACGGCCCAAAATGGCCTAGAACGTGTGTCACACACGGCCATGTGGCATCGACAAGGCCCCAATTTTGGCTTTCACCATTCGTTGATTTTCAGATTTCTCGTTACACACCTGGTTTGATTTCGACGGGAACGCAACCACAAGACCCCCGAGACCTAAATACAACAAATAAAACGATTATAATGGTAACGAGGCACGAGGCAATCAAGAATTAAACTCTTCCAATACCAAAACTCTTCCATAGTCTAACCGTTAGTCAAACCATAACCTCATGAAACTACAATGTTGAAGGAGCGCCAAACGTCTCACGACCTTCACCTAAACGCAGAACTAAATAATTAACGACTACAAAACAATAACACCACTAGCATCTCATAACCCCAAAACTAAACAATTAAAGATCCATTTACGTTACTTAAGATAACAAAAGTGAATGAGCCAAACGAGCAGCCACCAATTGCAAGCAATCAAATGTCAATAGGATAGCAAAAAGAAAGATTAAAAATTACCCACTTCCAAAATGACAATGGCGCAAGAAGAGAGAAAAAGAAAAAGAAAATAAAGAAAATAAAGGAAGTGAATAATTTCATAGGCTTATCTAACACAACCATAGGCTTTTGAAAAATCTAGCTTCAAAATTAAGCTACCACCCAAGCTCGAATTTTTCTTAATCGAGTGAATAATTTCATTTGCCAACAAAATTCTGTCAAAAAATTGTCTCCCTTTCATAAATGCGCACTGATTATCACTCACTACATTATCAATCACCTCTTGGATTCGTCTAGACAGCACCTTAGCCACTATTTTATACAAAGATCCCACCAAACAAATTGGTTTTGGGAATAATAGCTACGAAGGATGAATTTATACTTTTTTCAAGCTTTCCAAGTCTAAATAACCCCATCATCATGTTGAATAAATCGTCCCTCATCACCTGCTAGCATTTCTTAAAGAAGCATATATTAAACCCATCAGGCACTAAAGCTTTAGACTCATTACAACACCAAACTGCGTCTTTAATCTCTTTCATCGTAAAAGGCATTTCAAGCCTTGAAGCCTCTTCCTCTGTTAATCTTTTGAAATTGATTGTTATGTCAGAGTCTTAAAATTTATATAATGAATGATCGAGCCTAAAAACTAACTACGACAACGATTGAGGCAAGTGCACATATCGAACAATAGTATAGTTGTGGCAAGACCGGATTGTTGAACCCAAAGGAACCTAAGAATTAAAGGAATTTGATATCTAATCTAAAATTAACTAACTACTAAGCTAAAGACGCTAAGACAAAGAGAATGAATTAGGGAAAATACTTGTGGGAAAAACCAATTGATTAAGACAATACCCGAGGAAGAATCCACCTAGACTTCACTTGTTATTTAACTCTGAACAAGACAATTTATTCACTTGACTTGATCCGTAGGATTCCCTAATTTATATTAATACCTCTCTCGAGGCTACTAACGTCTAACCCTAGGTTTATTAATTGAAATCTCTTTCTAATTAAAACCCCTAGAATTGCATTTATAATAGTTTGAATTTGACCCTAATCGGAACGGTGGTTTCGAGACCACGAATTCGAGTTAGAAAAATATTTTTATATTATTTTTCATGTTAATTATATATGTTTGAGCATGTGTTAAAATTTCGTAGGCAAACTTGTCCGTGTGTGTGTTCGATTTATGAAAAAGGACTAAATCGCATAAGTGGTAAAAATAGCTTACTATTAAATCTAGTGGCTAAATTGAATTGTCTCCTTATTGATGAGGATTTAAATAGTAAATTGACCCTTTTTGGCAAGATAAGGGACGGCATTATGCTTTTATAAAGCAATTGCATGCCTATTTTATTTTTATAATATAAAATTGCATGCTTAGTTTCTTTTAATGAAAATATTGCATGCCAAGTTTATTTTAATGTTATAATTTATTAACTAGATGGCATGTGCTTATATTATATAGCTTTGATATTAATTATAAAGGTAAAGTAATAATAATAATATGTTAGTGGAATGTTAAAATATGTATGGATATTATTAAAGAAAGAAAAGATGTTTTATTTCATCTCTTTCTTCTCCATCTTCTCCACCGAATTCACAAAGAAAGAAGGAAGCTAAAACTTTCATTTTCATTCGGTCATTGCATGTACTATTGAGGTGAGTAATTGAGCTTGATTTTTTGTAAATTTTTGCATCTTTGAGTTAGTTATATTGAGTACTATCAAACCCATGTGGAAATTTTAGAGTTTAAGGCATGTTCTAAGTTCGGCCATGGATGAAAGCTTAATGTTTTTGTTGATTAATGGTGAAATAATAATGTTAGGTGATAGATTAGTGAGTTTTGTTTTTACATTTTTGATGAAATTGAGTATTATGGATTAAATTAAAAAATAAATTTTTGAGGGACTAAAATGCAAAACAAATGAAATGTATGAGCTTGTATTAGGACTATGAAAATTTGGCCCAAAAGAGGTGTAGCCAAATTTTGAGTATTTGGTGTTCTGGTGCAATAGGGCCTAAACTGTAAAAATTTTAAATGTCAGGGGTAAAATTGTAATTTGCCCGATTATGTGTTTTTGGACTAAATTGAATGAAAATATGTTGAATGAGCTTAATTTGAAATTATTTAGATCAAGAACAAAAAGAATCAGGGAAAGGAGAAGTTAATTGAATAGTCGGGAAACGAAGTCCATCGATATTCGAGGTAAGTTTTAAGTGATAGAATTAAGTTGAATTCATACTTTATTACATGTTTAAGTTGAATGGTGGTGAGCCTTTTACAATGCATTGCCGAATGTATAAATGAAATTGGTAAAAGATAGTTGATTGTGATATTACTTGGATGTTGTATTTAGGTGCATGAAATATGCAATTTTGATAGTGATACTATAATGGGATTCGGGCATACTCAATGGAATTGATGATGGCTTGATGTGGTATAGGCCGAATGTAATATAGGACTTTAGATATTGAACATTTTGTTTATATATAAATGTATGTGTTTATGTATGAAGTGTGGACTTAATTCTATATATGAAAGTATACAAATCGAATGAACAACAAGTTATGAAAGGCATAAATTGTGCGAAATGGTTCAATAAGCATTATGTGTGCAAATTGTTAAGTAACGGCTCTATGTGAGCGATACGTTACGAGAGTTGTTAAATAACGGCTCTATGTGAGTGATACGTTACAGAAACTTTTAAGTAACGGCTCTATGTGAGCGATACGTTACGAGAATTGTTATGTAACGGCTCTATGTGAGCGGTACGTTACAAGAAGTATAAAGTAACGGCTCTATGTGAGTGATACGTTACTAAATTTTATTAAAAATCAAGTAAGCATGAGGTTCGCTAAAGGATTTCTATTTCTAATAATATTATGCCTGTGGAAATGTACGAGTGAATTATCATGCGTTATACCCGAACGGTTACGTTTGGAAGGGTAAGTATACTAGAGGTAAGTGTTATACCTATTAAATTGAGACTTGGGTAGCTTGGAAAATAAGTAGATGAATTAATGAATGTATATGACGTGTATGCTTAAATAGATTCTTGATGATGTGGAACTTAAATTCGGTAAATGAGCTCGATGTTCAGGTATGTGTAAGTCTATTGGTTACTGGAGATAAGGTAAATTAGTAAATTGATATTTGTTACTAGTTATATGTGATACAATTGGAGAATGTATGTGAATTATATGGATTGAAAGGTAAGAAAGAAAATTTAGTAGTTAATATGTATATACTTGAACAAATGTATATGTATTGGTTCTGAGATGAGAAAGTGATTTATAGATCAATGTGAAATCTTTTATTGAATGTGTGAGTGTTTGGCCTTAAGGCTATGAAAGGTGAAAGTTTATGAATGATGATAAACTATAAGTAAGTGAATTAGATATAAATTATGAGATGGAATATATGCATGATTATGATATTTCCATGAATGGATTGGTGACTGACTGTGTATTTGAGTTAAATGATTCAAGTACGTATGAGGTTTAATTGTTAAATGAAAAATAAGGTAAGTGAAGTTACTTAACGAGGAACATGGATTATATGTGAAAAGTGATTGTATATGTGTATGTGATTAACTAAATTTGGCCTATTTGAATTGAATTATATATGTTTCTATGGTGAATTATTTGCTTATGGCTTACTAAGCTTTCAAAGCTTACTTTGTGTAATTTTCCTATGTTTATAGAGTTTCGAAGACTTGCTCGGGTTGGAAGTCGAAGGAGATCTCATCACACTATCCAATTTTCGCTTCGATAAATAAATGCTTAGAGATTTGGCTATGTGGCATGTATAGACTAGTTTTAATATTGTTGGTTTTGAAATTGTGTATATATATAGCCATGCGAAAATGGCTTGATTATGACGTTTGGTTGTGGTTTTGGTTGATTTGGTTTTGGTATTTATAAGTATGGTTAATATATAGAGTTTAAACGAAATGGAGTAAAGATGTTATAAACTAGTTAACCATATTTTGCAATGAAATAGGTTTTGGTTAGCAGCAATGATGTGATTTTGATAAATCACCAAAAATAGGAGAAAGGGAATTAGAAAGTGAATAAGATATAGAATTAAAGCTTATTGTGTCTATTTTTATATGAAAGAAACAGAGTAGGCAAAGAAATTTTATATTCTATGATATTTAAATTTTAGTGAAACTGGTTCTGAATGACTTCGTGGTTCCTTGTTCTGTCTTGGAAAAATCATTCAAAATTGTACAAAATGAATTATGAGTTATAATTTATATGTATAGATTCATTAGTGAGTCTATTTTCAATAGAAATAAATGGGAACAACATATGAAAACTGTACTATGAGATATTTGAATTTAGGTTAAGAGAGGTTAGAACTGTTGGTCAGTGTAACAGGGGAAACTTTAATGAATAAACTGTACTAAATGGCTAAGCCAAAAATTCTAGAAACATTATAGTAAGAAGATATATGAGTGTAGTTTCAAGAAAAATTTACGGATATAAATTTTGAGTTTTCTAACTCATGTTATAGTCAATTTAGTCAACATGACGTAGATGGACAGTTTAAATTTTATGCCCCAAATTAGTAGTTAAGTCCGGTAATACCTCGTAACCCCTTTCCGGCGACGGATAAGGGTTAGGGGTGTTACAGTATTAACTTGATCTATGGATTCCCATATTAGGTTTGACCCTAATCTGGTAGATTTTCGTCATCCTATCTCTAGGGTTGCGATCAACTCCGCTTAACTATGCTAGATCTACTCTTAGTTAAGAACAAAAATATTAAAACAAGAATTAAAAACACATAGTTAAGAACAAATCAAGTATTTATCATATAGTTCAGAAAACAATAACAAGATCCGTCTTAGGTTTCATCCCCCTCAAGTATTTGAGGGTTTAGTTCATAATTAAAAAGGAATACATCTCAGAAGAAAATATAAAACAAAACATAAGAAAAACCCTAAAACCCCCTGAAGGAATTGAAGGAGAAATCCTTAGTCTTGAGTATGATTCCGGCTTCTTGAGATGAATCAACTGGCTTTCTTCGAGTAATTCCCACAAATTGGCCTCTCTGGTTCGGCTCCTTGGCCTAGCTGAACTGCCCCCTGAAGGTTGGCCTCTAGGGTGTTTATATAGGCTTTTGGAATGGCTTTCTTCACCTCTAAGTACCCTAATCCGAGCGAAACTCTTTTTTGTCACGGCAGGGACACGCCCATGGCACACGCCCTTGTGAATCGTGGCCAAGCCGTGTTCGAGTCTGTTAATGAGGCATGACCGTGTGGTCTTGGGCCCAGGTCGTGTCGATTTTGTGCTTCGGCCCATTTGCTCCGTTTTAGGCCCGTTTCTCGTTATTTTCATCCTCCGGTGCTTTCCTAAGTATAAAACATGAAAACAAAGGATTAAGAGCACCAAATTCCACAATTCTAGGCTTAAATCACCCAAAAGTATGCTAAATGTGGGATTAAAATATGTTCATATTACTGTTTATCAAATACCCCCAAACTTAAGTATTTGTTTGTCCTCAAGCAAAATTCTCAGCTCACAATTAAAACGAACTTCCTCAATTCATAATATTCATCAATACTATTTCATCATAATTCAAAGGTAATTTATACATTGATAATTTAAGTAGAAGGGTCCTAAAGATTCAAACAATTAAAGTCATAGTTTTTATAGTACGAAAACATAGGCGTTTCCCCTTACCTAAATAATTACCTCTGATTCAAAATCGACAAGAGTTGACATCCTCACTAAAGATTCACTCAAATCACTCAAAGTGTTTAAGGTTCAAAATTAAGCACTCAAGAGTCTAACATGAAAAGTTAATCCCATAGGCTTGCATGAAATTCAAATCTCCACCACTGTAAGATGAGATGATACAAAAATCAAAAGGTCTTTAAAAAGGGTTGTAATGGGGTTTAGGTTAAAGGTGTGGATAAAGGCTGAATTAGAAGGTTAGAATCAAGATTGAAATGACAATTTACCTTACTAGAAAAATGAACTAATCCTAAATAATTACATCAATTGAAAACTTGTAATACTAAAGAATACGAGCTTTTTCTTCAAGATGTGGAAATTAAATGTATAAGCTCACTAATAATAAAACTAATAATGAATATACTTCATTTTGTTTAGGAACAAATCATTAAGTACAATAATAAAAACTTTAACAACTGAATTATATAATATAGTTAGGAAACTGCTCAACATCAAATCTCGACAAAAAGGGAGTCAAGGAATAGTGATAACAAATACAAGATGGGTTTTAGGTTAATATTAGTGGGTGAGTCACAAAAAGAGTTGTTAGGACCAAAGGGGTTCACTAAGGGTTAATTGTTAGGGTAAGTTTTTAAGTGGAGTGAATGGGTTAAATCCTAAGTGCCTTTATTATCTCTGTATATCAAATCAATAATGTGGTCTTGATATGTATAATCCAAGCAAGTTCTAGAATAACAAGTCAATGTTGACACACTCATAATAAAAAAGTGAGCGGGAAAAGAATGTATGCTCTAAAAGGCTCAAAATCTCACAAAAATTATGGGTTTTTGATATCAACTTTGTAAATTTCAAACTTCAAGGTAATAATTAGATTCAGGTAGACAACCTAATAGAATTTTAATTTTTGAAAAAAGACTTATCATGCTTGATTCTCTAATCTCCTAAAGTTTAAATCATCACTGCACAATTATCAATGACTTAATCTGAAACATATCAATAAAAATCATGATTCAAAAGAAATTTATTCTAATAGTAATATGAGAAAATTACTTACGAACAAGACATTATTCAGGGATTTTCAAATAATACTATAGTTAACCCCCCCACACTTAAGATGTACATTGTCCTCAATGTACAAAGATAGATAATAGCAAAATAGTAATAAAATCATAAGATAGGGAGAGAAGTGAAACTTCTTGAATTTTGGATGGAGTCAATGAAAGGAAACCGGAAAGGAATTGGCAGAGGTGAACGTGGGGGAGTGCCTCGAACCGTTTGAAATTGAATCCTAGAAGCAGCCGGCCTGATTTTATTTTATCCTAAGCTAAATCTAAATGGCATAAAGAATAAAAAATAATAAAGAAAATAAAAATAAGAATAAAAGTAAAAATGGAAAATGGATATGCGTTTAAAAAAAAAGGGGGGAAAGGGGACGAAGACTTTGGGGGGAGAAGTGAACAGAAGAAGGGGATCTTAAATAGAGGAACGGCCCATGCCCATGCGCTAGGCATGTTATATCATACGGCCGACGCACAGCCGTGTTAAACTTCATGCATTTCTCCCACGCCCGTATAAAGGGTTCACACACCCGTGTTGCTTAATCAGTGTCGCCCATGGCTTATAAGCACGTGTTTTATCGCTGCCCGTGTTTTGGGAAATTTTTGTTCTTAATTCGCACGGTCTCTGCCACATCGGTGTGCAAATTCATGGTATCCACACGACCACGCCCACGGCCACGCCCGTGTGCAAGGCTATGTGGTGGGGAAACCTACGCCTAAAAATTTTGGTTAGTTTTTTAGTTAGATGCTAAAATTCAAAAATTTTGGTTGCCTCCCGAGAAGCGCTCGTTTAAAGTCTTGAGCTAGACTTACCTGTTATCCGTATGGCCATGGTGGTTCACGGAGTTGAAACTCTTTTTTCTTACTATCAATTCTATCAACATATGGATTGAGTCGGGTAATATTTACCTTAAAAGCGCGGAAATTAGAATGTGTTACCTCGACCGTTCCATATGGAAAGACCTTACGTGCCAAAAAAGGAGTAGCACCGTTTGTATTAAGTTCTGAAGCGGCTATTCGAGGGTCAGTTGCATCTGACAGTACTTGGTTCCCAACTTTGAAGTGATTTGTTCCACCTTTAATACTCGAAGTCCTAGCCGTGTCAAGAATGTTTAGCTCCACATGCGACGTATCGTCTAACTTCCGTTTGTTTGTCAAAAATTCTTTTAAAAATTTCCTTGAATCTGTTATCTACGAAAGAGCTCAGCCTTACCTTCCTCTACCACATTCTCTTACTTCAATTTTGGTTCATCTAACCTTTCACTATCGTGAGCAGTTATTGCTTGAGGTTGCTCTCTTGGGTTAGTTTCAGTGTTGCTAGGTAAGATACCTTGTGGTCTTTCTGAGATTAGCTTAGCAAGCTGACCTAACTGGTTTTTGATCGCTTCAATCGATGCTTCTTGATTTTTGAGTGCTGTTTCGGTGTTTTGGAGACAAGTTTCTGACACCGCTATAAATTTTGTCAGCATCTCCTCAAGGTTCGGCTTCTATTCCTGCTGGTGAGGTGGTTGTTGAAAGCCTGGAGGAAGTTGCGGTCTTTGATTACCTTGACCACCCCAAGAGAAATTGGGATGGTACCTCCAACCTGTATTGTAAGTGTTACTGTAAAGATGATTTTGAGGTCTAGAATAGTTACCCATATAGTTGACTTGTTCGTTCTCTGTGCTAGGGTTGTAGGATAGATATTCTGTGTTGTTCACCCCTCTTCCATCTGTATCGTACTGTATCATTGGATGTACCTGCAAAGAATCACGTATGCCATCAATCTTTTTATTTATCAGTTCTACCTGATTAGATAACATGGTGACAGCGTCAAGGTTGAAAATATTGGCTGCTTTAGTAGGATTTGTCCTCATGACTTGCAACTGGTAATTATTCAGTGACATCTCTTCAGTTTCTGCAAGTGGTATGTTCTATTTCACTGTCAAAAATCAAAGGTTTTGACGGGTACCTCCTAGTCATAAACTAGAATACCTGCCAGAAGCAAATAAGAAAATTTAGAAAAATAAAAATAAAATTTAATTGCAAAAATAAAATAAAAAATAAAAAATGGCTAAAGTAATAAAAATTAAGCATTCTTAATATTTTAGTTCCCCGACAACGGCGCCAAAAACTTGATCGTTATGTCAGAGTCTTAAAATTTATATAGTGAATGATCGAGCCTAAAAACTAACTGTGACAACGATTGAGGCAAGTGACCTATCGAACAGTAGTATACCTGTGGCAAGACCGGATTGTCGAACCCAAAGGAACCAAAAGTACTAATACTAACTTTCTTTTTATTATCTAACCTAAGAATTAAAGGAATTTGTTATCTAATCTAAAATTAACTAACTACTAAGCTAAAGAAGCTAAGACAAAGAGAATGAATTAGGGAAAATACTTGTGGGAAAAACCAATTGATTAATACAATACCCGAGGAAGAATCCACCTAGACTTCACTTGTTATTTAACTCTGAACCAGACGATTTATTCACTTGACTTGATCTTTAGGATTCCCTAATTTATATTAATACCTCTCTCGAGGCTACTAACGTCTAACCCAAGGTTGATTAATTGAAATCTCTTTCTAATTAAAACCCCTAGAATTGCATTAACTCGATCTATGGACTCCCATATTAGGTTTGACCCTAATCCGACAGATTTCCGTCATCCTATCTCTAGGGTTGCGATCAACTCCGCTTAACTATGCTAGATCTACTTTTAGTTAAGAATAAGAATATTAAAACAAGAATTAAGAACACATAGTTAACAACAAATCAAGTATTTATCATATAGTTCAGAAAACAATAACAAGTTCTGTGTTAGGTTTCATCCCCCTCAGGTATTTGAGAGTTTAGTTCATAATTGAAGGAGAAATCCTCAGTCTTAAGTATGATTCTAGCTTCTTGAGATGAATCAACTGGCTTTCTTCGAGTAATTCCCACAAATTGGCCTCTTTGGCTCGACTCCTTGGCCTAGCTGAACCGCCCCCTGAAGGTTGGCCTCTAGGGTGTTTATATAGGCTTTTGGAATGGCTTTCTTCGCCTCTAAGTACCCTAATCCAAGCGAAACTCTTTTTTGTCACGGCAGGGACACGCCCATGGCACATGCCCGTGTGAATCGTGGCCAGGCCGTGTTCGAGTCTGTTAATGAGGCACGACCGTGTGGTCTTGGACCCGGCCATGTTGATTTCGTGTTTTGGCCCATTTGCTCCGTTTTAGGCCCGCTTCTCATTCTTTTCATCCTCCAGTGCTTTCCTAAGTATAAAAAATGAAAACAAAGGATTAAGAGCACCAAATTCCACAATTCAAGGCTTAAATCACCCCAAATTATGCTAAATGTGGGATTAAACTATGTTCATATTACAGTTTATCAGAAATTCAAATCTATCTTCACTTTCCATTTTCTAACTGGACAACTAAAATAGTTGCTAAAGTACTCGAACATTTTTTGATTATACTCTAGAACGATATATTTTTATGTATTAATTATATGTTTATTTTGAGTATGATGCTACTAATTTGGGCTATTTATGGTCTTTTATCTTTTAGGAACTAAATTGACGGCAAAAGTAACTTTAAGGACGAAAAGGGTGAATTTGGAGATAAAGTGGGCCAATATGCGACATAGAAAAAAAGTGGTGCAAAAAATGCAAGTATGGAAGACATAAGGACAAAAATGCAAAAGAAGAGATTTTATAGCAAAAGACTCTGTTTAATGTTTAATTATATTAGGATTATTATTTAGATTTAATTTTAGGATTTATTTTCATTTATCTTTAATTATCTTTGATTATCTTTATTTGTATTTATCTTTTAGAATTTAATTAGGAATAGGCTAGGTTTCTTAGTACTATAAATAGGGGATGAAGTGACACAAAAGGGGATCGATTTTTGGCTGTAACATTATCTCCCTCATAAAGTTTAGCCTTTTGTTCTTTCCATATTTTTTTCCAATAAAAATTCTATTTCCATTATGTTTCTTTCCTAAAAATCATGAGCCACTAAATTCATCTAGCCGAAGGTTGTCGAAATTCTCCAAAAAAGTTCATAAGGCTTAGAATCTGCGCTTAGCCTTTACAACAGGGTATTCATCGCTTCTCCACATTACGGGGCTGACGCTTCCGTCCATGTCCCTTAATAGGTAATCTTTACAACTTATGCAAGAAACGGCCGCTTTGTACGTTTTGGGAAGGTTGCACAGTCAGTTCCTTGACCTTTTGCATCAGAGGTTAGCGAGTCCAAGAGACAAAATGGCGTGGTATTCGCCGATGGGAAATGATGATCTAGCAGAAGATAGTCCCACAAAAGCAATTATTGGCTAGAGTCAGGTTCCACCAAATCTTAAGTCTAAATTCTTGGAGTTGGTGGTTATAGGCGTCCTCTTCCACTATAACTGACTTATTCTACTTGAGAAAGATCCCTTGAAAGTCAAGGATTGAACTCAAGGCGAATCGAGACAACTGGAGGCTGGAAAATCACCATAAGAAATCTTTTTCTCAACTTTACTTTTACTTTTAATTTCTGAAATTTCCATTCAACTATTAATTTCGTTTTTATTTTATTCGCAGATCTAAACTTTAAATTCTTTTTTTTTAGGAACGCAAGTTTTCTTGGGCACGATTCTGCCCAGGATTTCGAGAAACAAGCATTTGTGCAATTCGGTCCCTGAGGATTCGACCATACTTTCCCTTTATTAATCTTTTCATTATTTTATAGGGAATAGGATATTTTTGGTGCTCTCAACGACCGCATCATTTTTTTTCTTCAGTACCTTCGGCTCTTTGCACCAATAAGACTCAAATTTGAGCCCTTGAATCGTTTCTTCTTAGCTCTAAATTTCACTGCTTTATGAAAGAAAGCAATGTTGGAATCACGTTCTTTTAAACATAACAACCTTGATTTTTGACACCACACTGATTCACTTAACCTAATTGCATCCCAAAACTCCATATTTAATCTACTACTTTCTTCCATTTCCTTTTCATTCAAATTTCTGTGGCTACCAATATCATCCTATTCTGAAAATTTTCTTTCAATTAATTCTATTTTTTTTATCTTCATTACCACCAGATTTTTTATTCCATTCTTTGATAGCCAGTTTCAACCTCTTCAGCTTTCCGGACATCCTTATTTTAGCTTCACACATCCTTCCCCATACTTCATTAATAAGATTCATGCACTCCTTCTTTGTGACCCATGCATTAAGAAAATTGAATGGGCATGTTCCCCAATCCACAGAATCATTATATAGCAGTAACGAAATATGATCGAAAATCGATCTACAAAAGCCTTGCTGAGTAAAGTCTTTGAAGCTAATTAATCATTGTTCATCCAATAAAAATCAATCCAATCTCCTCATCTTGTTATTCAGCTCGAACCAAGTGAACTTCTTACCCATCAGAGGTAAATCCACCACCTTACAATCATCAATGAAATTGTTAAATGCCTTTGAACCATTGAACAGTCCCACACAATTACTTCTTTCACTCCTTTTTCTTACTGTGTTAAAATTAACCCCATGATCTATGAGTAGGCAAACGAACCCTTCAACTCTATAATTTCCTCCCATAAAGATTTTTTATCCGAACTCCCTTAGGTGCATAAACATTAATCAATGTTGCTTTCAAACCTTCTTCTAACCATTTTCCTTCCACTACTACAAAATGTTTAGAACATATATGACTACTTGCTCGAAACCAGCCTTTATCCCATATTGTAATTACACCTAATAATTCCCTACAGTAGTTGAATTCCATTCATAACCTCTTCTAATTTTGATTCCTAAATAAAGCAAACATTTGCTTTAGCTTTACAAATTACTCTTTTGATATAACGTTTTTTTCAAATCTGAAGACATGCCCCTAATGTTCTATGACAAAATCCTCATTCTTCCCCCCCCCAAAAGACTCACATTCACAGTAAAAAAATCATGGTTATAATCAGTAATAACCTATCCAATGGCCTATTGACCTCTGTACTTTTCTTTGTTGCTCAAATCTACCGTTCTTCCAATTTCATAATCTCTTCAACAACATCTTGTTCATCACCCTGAATGCTAAACCCAAGATTTTTCCCACTTTGCATGCATTCCTTGCCTCCCTAAGAATCACCCTCTCTTTATTGCTGATGTCCGAATCTGAGAGAGAAGCATTAACAACAACCTCCTAACTGTCCGCAATTCCTTTGCCTTTCTGCTTTTTCAATGTCCAATCTCTCTTCTTCTTCTTTTCCGTTACTGAGAGAATTCTATTCTAAATTTCAAACATCAATCTAATATTTCTTCTATTACTTTTTTGTTTCTTCTGTTTAAGAAATTTTGGAGATTCTTTAACTGAAACCTTTTTTTTTTTCTCTATCTACTCCTCCCCTTCCCAAATCACCCGATTTTTCACTTTGTTTGTTGCAATCTGTTCCTTTCTAACTTTGGATTACTTTCTATAAACCCATATCCATCACCAACCCCATACCCTCCTCACTGTTTCGTTACTGATCTTGGACACCCTCACATTTTCCAATCCTAATTCATCTATTGCGAAGCCTTATTACTCACATATTCCTTGGTCCGATTGTTGCACTTGTTTTTAATCCTTCCCCACCCTAGTTTCAGCCTTAATTCCATTGATCAATTCCTCTTCCAACCTAATCATGTTTTAAGAAATGTTCTTGTTGAAACCATTTTTTTCTAGTTTGGAAAAAACGGTGATCGACTTTAAAAATCAGGGTCGCCAATCTTTTTTTGTTTAGGTGTGATTGGATCATCTTGTAAAAATGATTTTGGTCTGTGAAATAGAAAAATGGGTTCGGGAGTCAGTTACGTACAAGGAAGGATTAGCACCCTCGTACGCCCAAAAACTGGTACCGAATAGATTAACTAATGTCTTTATGTTGAAAATTTTGAAATACAATTTCTTTTAAAGATTTAAACAACTCGAATTGGATATTAAGATTCTTTTGTTTCGAAGGAATAAAATATCATATCCAACACGTTAGGATACGCCATTTCAAAACCTCGATGCCAAGATCATCTCATGATTTTCAAAATTCATGCATTTGAAATTTTTATAAGGATATTAGATTATTTGGACAAACAAAAAAAAACCCGAAACCCAGCACGGTAGGGTACAATTTCTCGAATTTCCAAACACAAAATATTGCCTTGTTTAGAAAATATAGACAAAATTTTAAGGATATTTGGTGATTTGGTCAAACAGAAAACCGAAACCCAGCACGATAGGGCACGATTTCTCGAATTTTCAAACAAGAAATATTGCCTTATTTGGGAGGACTTTACTAAGCAATTATAAAATGGACTCAAAATGCATTTATTGAACCACTATTCGATAACAAGAAATAAAAATATAATATCGAGCATGGAATAATAATATGAGGTAACAATAACATATTAAGGTACAAAATCATATGAAAATACCAAGAAACCAAATTAATACACATACGATGGCAATACTACATATACTTTATAAATATCAACGTTATCATTTAAAATCCATAAATTAAAAAAACAATTTTTAAAAGAATATCAAACAAATTGACATAATTCAAATGCGACAAATATAAAAAATAATATAAAGGAAAAACCATTTGCAACCAATGTTATACAAATTATAAGATATATATATATATACATATATATATATATACATATATATATATATATATATATATATATATATATAAGTTTGGAAATTGCATGTAAAAAGAAAATCCAAATAAACAATATACAAAATAATAAATAGAAATAATATAAGTAATATATGCAATAAAACTTAATATAAGTAATTTATGTATGATGAAAGTTTTGAAATGAACAAAATATGAATAAGGTTAAAGCTTTAAAAAGGTATAAGTTATTTAACTAAATTTATAAAAAACATACACATATAAATAAATTTAAAATAAAATATATACATAAAATAATATGAAAGTCAATAATATATACTTAAAAAGAAATAATTTTATCGTAAATTACATATGCATGCATAAAATAAAATAAAAATCAAGAGAATAATTTTTAAACAAATAAAAACAAAATCAAGGACTTAAATAAAATGCGCATAAATGAGCGAGGATTAAACTAGCAAATATTCCCAGATGCGAAAACGCTGCGT
This sequence comes from Gossypium australe, assembly GCA_005393395.2. Taxonomy (NCBI): domain Eukaryota; kingdom Viridiplantae; phylum Streptophyta; class Magnoliopsida; order Malvales; family Malvaceae; genus Gossypium; species Gossypium australe. The sequence goes on from CM016616.1 coordinate 136,536,841, forward strand.
TTAGACGGGGACTAAAATGAAAACAAAACAAAAACTCTAGGCGAAATTAAAATAAAATAAAACTTAATTAAAAAGAAATAAAATACGGAAGGGCCAAAAGGGAAATTATACCATTCTCATAAAACATGCGGATCCTTCCCCTGGGGTCGGGTCAACACGCGGATCTGATGGCTCAAAACGACGTCGTTTTAGGTCAAGGTGTATTAAGCCAAAACGGCACCGTTTTATTATACTATTTAAATTAAAATTTCTTTACAAAAAATCATTCCATCCTTCAAAAATAAAAAAAATCCGAAAAACCCTTTCCCCTTCTCTCAACCTAGACGATTTCCGGACTAACTCCAGTATAGTCCGCCGCCGCGCGTGCCACTGTCGGCACAGCCGTATACGGCGGTCAGAAGGCCGAAAACCTCCGTTTTTCAGGCGAATCGAAGGTAATCTCCTCTCTCTTTTTATTTGAAATCGATTTGTAAAAAATTAAAAAAAGAAAAAAATGAAAGAAACGAGAATGTGAAAAGAAAAAAAAAAGAGTAGAAAACCTTGATAGCCTTGAATCTGATTTTTTTTTTTTTTTTTGCTATTGATTTTTTGTCTTTCTTGTACAAAAATCCTTAAGAACCCTTACAATTGTTTTTGCCTCAGTTTTTATAACCGAATTCGAAAAAAATCAAAATCCAAATACAAATCGCCTTTTTCTTTTGCTTGTTGCCTTGTGTTCTTGTCGTGTTATGCAGGTGTAGTGAAGGCATTCGTGGCTGTACGGACTACTTGCGGCATTGCTGCGGGGTTAAGTCTTAGGGTTTCAAAATTTGGGCCATTTGGGCCGTTAAGCTAGGGTTTAGGCCAATTGGGCTTCTAATTTCTGTTTGGGTTATGTAATTGGGTTGAGACTTTAATTTAGTTGGGTTTTGTTCGGTTTGCATGGGCCCGGGTGAATTTGGGCTCTTACAGTTCTGGCATCCGCCATTATCGTTTGATTTTTCGAGAATAATCGCATTAATTGATTCGTTTTCCCAGCCTTGTCTCTCCTCTAGATTCTGTTTCAATCCTGGTCTCATTGCTTATTCAGGTTCTGACATGAAAGTGTCGTCCCTCTCCTGTATTGATTCTTTCTCTTCTCTTCCCTTCACGCCGTGAACAGTCCTGTTATCACCTTCAAATTTCGATAATCCCATTTTAACGACTCTTATGGGAAGTTTAGTCTTCCCCACCTCTAAATAGATTATCTCATTCATTCTTCCCGACTATACCAACATTGACATTTTATCGAAGTTGTTAACCATTATCGAATTCTCTCCAAGGTATATTAACTCACCCCATACACCTACTATTCTTTAGAAGGAAATATAGTTCCAACAGTGTAGGGAGATTCCATAAACTTCAATATACGACACTCTTTCCTCCACCATTATTGTCACCGACCAAAGTTCTATTTTGATACAGAACTCTCTCAAGTACACCCAATCATTCTACTTCAATACATCAAACAATTCCTCATTTGGTATTTCAATCAAAAAGTTCATTCCTTGAATTCTTCTGATTTTAATTTCCCCTAATCCATTCCTAACTATTCTTTCAAATAAACTCTTCGTATCACAACACGTTGTTGTTGTACCCACCAAACATCTTTGAAGCTTCCAAAGTTGCTCCTCTTCAACATATCCTTAACCACTATGTTGGTATTCTTCACCTTGTTGTCCTCCTTTTCTGTCTTATTCGGATCATTATTACTCCTCAAGGAGCTTTCTCTTACTTCTGTTTTGCTAAATTCTTGCAACTTTTCATTCCCCTCCCTTTTGTTTTTTTCGTTCTGTCTCTGTTTTGCATTTCCTTCCGTTGAAGATTTTTTCAAAACTTGTCTCCTCCCTTTAAACTTGGCTAAGTCCACCTATAATCTATTTCTTAAAATCACATAGCCGTTTGACCAACTAATAGCCCTTCTCGCATCTGTCATATTGCTATATCTCACAAAACCAAATCTTTTTCCACTCTTACATTTTTTCACTGGAATGAATGCGTCGATAACTTCTCTATGATACCTAAACAACGCCCAAAGACCCTTCCAGTGCATGGTCGTCGGAATATTATGAACAAAAATTGTTATTGGGCCTAATTTTCCTCAAATATACATCTAAAAACTTAGTTTGTAAATCAAGTGAATCAGTTGCAGTCACTGGAATAGGATCAGTCGTCGAAATATTATTTTCAACTCATTAAAAAAAATTACAAAGTGAAATGATAAAAGTCATAATATTCAATTTACAAGTTTAACTAAAGATTTAATTACAAAGTGAAATGATAAACTCATGCTGGAATTACAAAGCCAATTAGTGAAATGATAAAAGTCATAATATTCAATTTACAAGTTTAATTAAAGATTTAATTACAAAGTGAAATGATAAACTCATGCTGGAATTACAAAGCCAATTAGTTATGCTTATATTTCATTAACCAGAAATGATTGTGCTTATAATGTCACGTTTTAACTTCTTCTTCTTTTTTTTTTTCTTTTTTCCATTTCTTGATATTATTTAATCATATTATATCTAAAATTACAAATTCTAATCATATATTTATAAAACGAAAATCAAGACTCTAAGAATAAAAAAACACAAAAAAGAATTAAATTTCTATTAATAAAACCAAAATAAATTACCTAAAAATGCCATGAATAAAACAAAAAATCAATAGTTAAAATTCCATGAATAAAAACAAAATCAAGACTTAAAATTTTCCATATATTTTAAGTATATATAAAAAAATTTAAATAAATTGCCTAAACAATCATTTAACTATTAAAAAATTTCTAAATCACTCGTAGTTAATCTTTGTCTTCGCCTTGGCCTTGGACCACCATACTTACCTACTTGCTTTTGACTTAAAAGTATAAGAAGAGTTTATAACATCCACTTCATGGAATTTTTGTTAAACTAACCAATCAGCTTTGAGTAAACATCAACCCTTTTATTATTTGTAATAAATAATTACTCCATAAAAATTTCTAATATCTTTACTTTATAATCCATGTGAAAGTATTGCGTTGTAACTGCATTCATCTATCACTTCATATTTGTTTGGAGTAGTAAAAGTTGATGTTGCTTTGATTTTTTTTTTTTTAAATATCTATCATTAACATACACACTCTTGATTTAGGTAGATGTGACTTTTCAATAAATTTTTAATTATATTAAAATTTTAAAAAATATTAAATATAATTTTTTTTAATAATCACTTAATATCTTTTTTGAAGTAGCAATACTTAATCCGCATATGTTTTTTTCTTTCTAATACTTAAATATTTATGTCACATATGGAAACTCGTGAATTTTAAAAAATTCTTTACCAAATAAATTTTCAATATTTATTTATCTTGTACAATTAATGCAAAATGTTTTTTTAGAACAAGCTTATATCTGCCATAGAAAGCCATCAGACACTAAATATGTAAATATATCTGATGGAAGCACTAAATATAATTTGACAGAATCAAAGTTAGCATTTCAATTCCAAGAAATTAATGGGTTCTAACTGCATTCATCTATCACTTCATTTTTATCATTAACATATACAATCTTGATTTATGTAGATATGAATTTTCAATACTTTTGGGTCCAAAGAAACTGCGCGTTATTCAACAGCGAAAGCCTTTGAATCTTCCCTACTGTTGGGATTTAGTAAGGTCAAGCAAGCTTCCCTAACCTTTGTTATATGCTTCCGAATTTGTAAATTGAAACATTGGTATCCCCCAGTCTAGAAAAAACAGCCATGGATTCCATCAGATCACTAGTGCTTATGCAGCTGATGATCTTGCTTAATGTTATATTGACGGTGAAAGCTTCAACACCAGCGGTAGCAAAACCTGGCTGCCGAAGCCGCTGCGGAGATGTTATCATCCCATACCCGTTCGGTACCGGCGGCGATTGCAACATCACTGCAGGCTTTTTCATAAACTGTAACACCAGTTTCATACCCCACAAACCGTTCATCGGTAACCTCGAAGTCATCAACATATCTACCGATGGTCAGTTGCGCATCCTTTCTCATACAAGCTATGATTGTTACAACACATCATACAGGAATTGGTTATTTTACGACTTCCGACTTTTTGAATTTTCAATAAACAATAACAAGAACAAGTTTACTGCAATCGGGTGCGACACGTATGCTGTCGTGCAAGGTTCCTACGGACAACGTTACGCAACTGGTTGTTTGTCGTTTTGTAACAATATCACTGATATTTCAGACGGGTATTGCTCTGGGATTGGCTGCTGTCAGGCAAGTATCCCAAAGGATGTGACGAGCTACAACATAAGTTTCGCAAGCTACGACAACCATACCAATGTGTTGCTCGAAAACCCCTGCAGCTATGCATTTATTTCAGAGATCGATAATTATACCTTCTCTGCTTCAGATCTTCGTGGTTTTGAGTTTCAAGGCAAGCAGTTTCCAATCACTCTTGATTGGAAAATCGGGAAAACGAGTTGCAACGAAGCTAATATGGATGTAAACAATTTTGCATGCAAAGAGTATAGTAAATGCGTTGATTCAGAAAATAACTTTGGATATTTGTGCAAATGTCTTGAGGGTTACGTGGGGAACCCTTACCTCCCTAATGGATGTCAAGGTAACTATAGATATATATACCCCATAGATATGTAGTTTCTAACATTAAAGATAGTGTTATTTATTACTTGCATACAATCTGCAAAATTCAGATATAAACGAGTGTGAAAGTATGAGCCCTTGCAATGGAACGGCAAGATGTACCAACTTCCCTGGGACGTACAATTGTTCATGTCCGGTAGGTTATGAAGGCGATGGTAAGAAAAGTGGAACAGGTTGCAGTTTATCCAACAAGGATCAGTCCAAGACATCTCTTATTGTTGTTGCTCTAGGTTAGTAATCCCAAAATTTGCGTAATTATAGAAGAATCTTACATCAATGATCCTAAAAATTAAGACTCCATATGGTTTTAGGGGATAGATAAATGCCATTTTCATTTTCATTTCCTAAAATGGAAAACATTCATTTAGTTGAAAATTTTAAAAGTTAATTTTCAGATGAAAATATGTAAAAATTAGAAATAAAAAATTGTTTTTATTATTCACTAAAAATATTTTGTAAAACTCAAAATGATCAAAATAATTTTTTTTTTAACTTTAAATGAGTTATCCTTGTTTCAAACCCAAATAAATATAAAAATATTCGGTTGTTTTAATTTCAACAATTTTTCATATATTATTAATACCATCATTTAAATCCATATGAATGTATTTTTTTTAAAAAAATTTCGTGATTCTATTATAGAAATATAGTTATCAACCATGTTCTCAATAATGAAAACAAATTTTTATTTTTATTTATCATATATTTTTTAATTTTTTAAAAATAATTTTTTTTTCAAAAACTAAAAGAAGCCTCAGGATTTTAAGCCTCAATGGGGTCGGTTTAGACCTGATCATGCCCGACCTGAAGGCCCGCCCAAAATATGGGAGGGTTTGGGCAAAAATATAGGCCCGAAAAATGGGCTTGGAAAAACATAAGGCCCATTTAAAAAACGGATCAAGTTTAGGGTAAGACATTTTGACCCAGGCCCGGCCTGGCCCGAATTCACTAAAGGACAAAAAAAATCTGTTTTTTTTTAATGTTATTTTCTTGTTGTTTTCTCCTTATTTTATTACTATTTTACTATTATGTTGTTACTATTTTGTTGTTATTGTTTGGATATTGTATAAAACTTATTTTTATTGTTAATTTTGTTATTATTTTAAAGGCATTTGTTAATTTTATTATTATTTTAGAGGCATTTTCTTGTTAAGTTGCATCTATCTTAGTATTATTTAAGCCTACATATTTTTTAAAATTTATTTTCAATTTGTTGAAAAATATTTATTTTGATGTTTTTAGTATTTTGGTGTATTATATATATATATATATATATATTTAAAAATTATATAAAATTAATATGGACGGGTCAGGTCGGGCTCGGATTTTAGCTTTTTTATCCCGGTCGGGCTTGGGCAAAATTTTAGGCCCATTTTTTGAGCCAGGCCTAGTAAATGGACTTGAATTTTTAGTTGAACCCAACCCGGCACGACCCATGAACTGTTCTAGGTCGACTAGATCCATAAACAATTTCATCGTTCATAATAAGGCCATTCTATTTAATTATATTGTATTACATGAAAAGCTGCATAAAGATTAAATCAAGTCTACCAGATCTCTATTTTCTGCTCGAGAATAGTTTAACCTATTTATTTAATTGTTAGAAACTAGTATTGGCTTTCTTGCTCTCCTCTTAGGATAGTATTACATTAGAACTTAAAATGGAAATTTTTATTTCAAATATTAGCTTAAAATGGAGATATTAACAATGTCAGAAGTTAATCGATGACTGACTTTCATTTTGATCGCAGGTATTTGCTTAGCTGCAGGGTTCTTGTTGTTCCTTGCTGGAGTTTGGTGGCTTTATAGGAAACTAGAGAAAAGGAGAAATATAAAACGCAACCAAGAGCATTTTAAAAGAAATGGTGGGCTACTGCTTGAGAAAAAGTTGTCTTCTAAAGAAGGTGGTGTAGAGAATATTAAATTCTTCACTTCCAAAGAGTTACAAACTGCCACCGATCACTATAACGAGAACAGAATCCTGGGTCGTGGTGGCCAAGGCGTGGTTTACAAAGGAATGCTGCATGATGGGAGAATTGTGGCTGTAAAGAAGTCCAAAATAGTAGACCAAGAGCATCTCGACCCATTCATCAATGAGATCGTTATTCTTGCCAAAATTGATCACCGAAATGTTGTCAAATTATTAGGCTGTTGCTTAGAGACCGAAGTCCCTCTACTCGTTTATGAATTCATTCCAAATGGAACCCTTTCTCAGCTAATCCATGACCAAAATGAAGAATACCCAAGATCTTGGGATATGCGATTACGCATAGCAGCTGAAGTTTCAAATGCAATTTCTTACTTACACTCGTCTGCTTCTGTCCCCATTTATCACAGAGATATAAAGTCTAGTAACATACTACTAGATGAAAAGCTCCGAGCTAAGGTATCAGATTTCGGAACATCGAGATCAATAGGCGTTGATCAAACTCACTTGACAACTCAAGTTCAAGGAACCTTTGGGTATTTAGACCCTGAATACTTCCAGTCAAGTCAATTCACTGAGAAAAGTGATGTTTATAGTTTCGGAGTGGTTCTGGTCGAGCTCTTAACAGCACAAAAGCCAGTCTTAACATCTAGATCGCAAGAAAAGAAAAGCCTAGTCTCCTATTTCATCTCCTCGGTGGACCAAAACCATTTTCTAGATACACTTGACCCTCAAGTTTTGAAGGAAGGCCAAAAGGAGGAACTAGCTGCAGTTGCTTACCTTGCTAAAAGATGCTTAAACTTAGATGGCAAAGATAGACCAACAATGAAAGAAGTGGCCATGGAACTGGAGAGAATTAGAGTTTTGCGAGGTTTTTTTCCGACTCAGCCAAAACAAGCAGAGGTGGTTGTCACAAATCCAACTGAGATCGGGGACTTCACTTCATCCTCAAACGGATTTTACATGGATTCCATCATTACATCTGTGTCAGATGTTCATCCACTTATGTCTGATACATTTTGACTAGTACAATCCTATATTTTATATACATAAAGCAGACTTGTCATCTTCCTGTAATAATTATTACTCTGCCTTTGTTCTCTTCAAGTTCCAGTGATGTTTCAATGAAATTGCAAGTTCTAGAAAGGCCACCTTTAAAAACAAACTGCTATAATGTTTATCATTGTGGTTCAATTTACAAACAAATTATGTGTTGATATTATGCATATTTAGTTCAGCTATGATTTTGGTTATCCTGTTCAGCAACCGATTTACGATAACATTATTGAAACTATAAAAGAATAAAACTAATTGATTATTGTCGATCGTCCACGGGCTCAGCGATAAATTTATGTGGATTTCAAGTTGATTGACAAGAGGTTCAAGATTCAATTCCTAAATTTGTAAACAGTTTCCTCGTTTTCCTATTGCAATGTACTTATTCACAAAAAAAATTAATAGGTTATCATCAAAGTAACATGGTCCCTATTTAGATAATTGATTGAAAATAATTAAATAATCTAAAATTAATATTTTCAGTGATTTATAAGCATATTTGATAATCCAAACATAAGAAGAAAATGATGGAGTGAAAAAGTGTGAAAAATAATAAATAGATGAAGAGTTACTTATCACTCATGCTGGCTTTGGTAGAGGTATTATTTTTTTACTATGTTTTAGTATATAAGCTAACCATAAACTAATTTCAATTAGTAATTTCTAGTCACTCACATGGCTTGCTTTTAGAAAATAGAAGGAAAACTTTTTGTTTAGTTTTTTAAGAGATTTTATTTTTTACTTGAATTTTTACTCATATTTCTAATTTTAAGCTTAAATATGTACTAATTTTATTTGATATGTAACTATAGTAATATATGTAATAAATAAACTTTTTCCTCCCATAAGTACACTAATTAGAATTTTTTTTCAAATTCATTTCAAATTATTTTATTTCTTTTTTAAATACTTTAGATTTAAAATTTAAAAATTACATTAATCAAACAATTTAATCATACGTTACACTTAATTTTAATAAATATATTAAACAAGTTTCATAACTTAAACTTAACACTTAATTTTTTTATATTTAATTTTTCAATTATCAAACAACATCATTTTTAATTTCCTAACATCAAAGAAAACAAATAATGTTAGAACTGAAATGATATAGTAACCCAGCATTTAAGAAAACAAACATATCATTCATATATATATTAATAATTTTTATAGTTAAAATTTTTAAAAATTAATTTTAATTTCATTATATATAGTAACAATAATTAACTTTGAGATGAATTTTTTAAAATTTCTTTTTACTTTTATATTTTATTTTTCCATTAAAGCATTCTAAATAATTGTAATTATTAATTTCACATAAAAATAAATAATTTAATGAATTTATCTCAAAATTAACATATAATTGACTTAAATATAAATTTAAAATACTTAATTCTAGTTGAAGCTAAATATTTTTTTTGCGGATTTGATTAATATTCAAATTTAGATTTGAAATTACTATCTATTGCGGATGCAGATAGATACTTCGAATGTCCATTATCCAAACCTGCATCGCATATTCAAATAATAGATGTGAATTTTAATATCTGAATTCACTAATACAAAGTACTTTTAATTTTGATTTTATGTATATAAAGAATTTTACTAGATTTGAATTCAGATTTTTGTGAATTTTGATATCTAAAAATGAATTTTATTTTATTTTATTTTTTTGATTGGATATCTAGTAGATAATAGTATTTAACTAGTTTGTATTACCATGCAATATACAGGTCGATTGTGTATACAAATTTATAATATTATTTCTTTTAAAATTAATGAATTTATTCAAAAAATTTATTAATAAATTGACAAGTAATGTAACTACAAAATATTTTCAAAAATATTCAATTATTTTAGAAATGTTATTTAATTTTAATAATATTTAATGTTAAAATAATACAAAAATTCATTATGATTCAAATATTAATATTAATATATTATAATTTAAATAATATTATTAATAATTTATTACAAGTTATTTATATATACGCTGAACAGGACAGGTTAGCGAACAAAATATTAAAATATAAATAAACACATATTTATATATGAAATAAAATATAAATAGAATAATTTATATTTAAAATGTCAAATACGTAAACCAATAAAAACCGTAACAATAAGTTGAAATCGAAAGGAAGAATAGAGATTTACTAAACATTGAGGCCTGTTTAACACAGTTTCCTTAACATAGATTTGGCTGCTCTTACAGTACTTGGAGAAACATTGGTCGAATGTCTCTCAAGATACAATAACACAATGATCAAAGCAGTAGCACCTCTGCAGCGATCAACGAACAAACATTACATTTTTTCTATCACCGGAACATTGGAAAATATGGAGAGGAAAAGAAGAATTTTGAGAGCAAAAAAAATTCGGTCTAAGAGGATATCAATGTGGAAAAATTCTTCAGAATTCATAGCATTTTATAGGCATTTAGTATGGTGAAATTTAGAAATATCCACAAAATCTACCATTAAAGGAGCCAACAAATCAATTTAATTAAAAATTAAATAAAATTGATTGGAATCAAATAAAATAAGATAAATATCCTTATATAAGCAGATTATGTCTGTTGAGGAAAAATAATTTCGTGTTGGGCAGTACAAATGAGGGGGAGGCTTTCTATTTATAGTTGAGCTCCCTCAAAACCGACGGTTAAGATACATTTACATCGACAGACGAGATTAACCATATCCCATGATTTAAGAAATTTACAAGATATGCCATATCAAATCCTATCTAATTTTTACAAGATATGATTCTCTCTATCTTCTAAGATTAGTTACCAAATAAGCCTAAGTTGCCATATCTTCGCTATCGGGCCAATCAGGCTTCAATTTGACAGGCTTCTCCAACAATTCCTTCAACCGGGCCAGTTCTCGTGGGCCAAATGATCCTCATCTAAACAATAGACCTCCATCGAATGCATTTGGTGCGATGGTCACAGGCTTTGAACTCTGACCCGTGACAGCCCCAACCCCGTTGAGTTTGGACATATAACCACCCCTTCACGTGAGGTAAGGTTCCTGTTAAGAATTAGTATGATTAACTATTAATCATGCGGAAAACTAAAACCCATGCCCAAGATCCCTTATTTGACATGTAATGAACATAACAAGAAATAGTTAGAAATTATACCTTTGTCACGTGAACCCAATTCCCAAAGGTACACTTTAAGACAGAGGACCGCAAGCGAAGTCCCTCTATTGAAAGTCCACCCCGCAACGATTCACGAACGTCCCGAGTACTAGCTCGTAGTTGTAGGAACGATTCCTAAAACTATCTTGTGTGCACCACTCTTTGTGTTTTGATCTAAGTGTATAAGTAATACTTGCGTGAATGAAATATATGAGCACTTGTCAAAACACTTGTTCCCATATTCTCTTTTTAAACGTCTGCCAGCAAAAGTAACAGAAGAAAAGCAATGTTTTTCTTTTCTAACTGTACGAGCCCAAAATTATCCGGGCCCGTTAAACCAAGACCAATACCCATGTTGCCCAAGCCCAATTCTGAAATTGGCCCGATTAGCCCAAAAAATTTTAAAACACAGCAAAAAAAGAAAACCCTAGGCAGAAGCTTCCAGCGCCGCAACCCCGCCAACAGCCTCCCTCGCTCGTGCCCCCATGTGCGCACCACGACCATGCGCCTGCCAGCAGCCACCATCCTCGCGCGTGCTCCTGGCCACTACCGCGCCCATACCTGCGAAAGAAGACAAATAACAGCGAATACACCATAACAGAGGCAAAATTTGTACTTTCTAGTCGGCTATAAAAGCCTCGAAAAAGAATGTATAGGGGGCTCCTTCTCGTTGTATTTTACGAATCATCAGCAGTAATGAACTGAAGAGAATAATAAGGTTTTCATTTTTTTCATTTCATATTTTATTTATTTTCATTTTCATTCTTTCTTTCTTCACCGTTTCAAATCTAAAAAATAAAACAAAAAGAAAAAAGAAAAGACCTTACCTGAATCCGCCCGAACGCGTAGTCGAGAGGTTCACACCATCGTCGGGATCGGATTCAAAAATGGGGGAATCGAGAGGCTTTGACCTCGAGACGCACGGCGGTTCAAGGGCCTAGCTTCAAACGGGGTTAAAACCCACTCTCCACTCGTTGTCGGCCACCGATTACGAGGGTGGAGCGGAAATCGGTCGGGGACCCCACTCGCCGGAGAAGGGAAAGAAGAAGAACAGAATTTGGGGGCAGCCATTTTTGTTAAAAATGTTTTAGGGTTTAAAAAAATCTGATTTGGGGGTGGGAGTTCTGTTTCGTTTAGAAAAGGAATCAAAAAATAAAAAATAAAAAAATATATATAATAAATAATATAAAGTAGCCTTTATAAAACTAGCAGAATGGAACATTTTATTCAGGGGATATGCGCATATCCTTTAAAAAGGATTAATTGCGTACCTGGTCCCTTCCTTTTGTGGTGTTTGTTGATCAAGTCCTACTTGCATTTTTAAGAATTTTACCATGTAATTTCCCTTACGTTTTAATCTGGTCCCTACCCCCCTTTTACTTTGGTTTATTGCTATTTTGGCCTCCTTAATTTTATTCTGATTCTAATTTTACCCTTCTTCGTTTATTTTTATAATTATATTACTACTATTATTATTATTAGTTTTATTACCATATTTTTATTATTAGCTTTTATTATTATCTTTGCTAATACATTTTAGTCTTTCTGTTATACTACCATTATATTATTATTATTATTATTTTAGCATTTTACTATTGTTAGTACTATTATTATATTGTACATATTTTGGCATTATTATTACTTTACTATTATTCTTATATTATTATTATATATATTTTGTATCACTATTATTTTTTATTATTATTACTATACTATTATTATTATTATTATTATTATTATGATTATTATTATTATTATTATATTCTACATTATTATTTTTATACTTACTATCCTCTCTATAGCTACTAACATTTTTAGCTTTTTTATTTGTTATTGTTTTAATATTATCTTTTTTTGTTTTTATCATTGCATCTTTTATTATCAGGCGTTGTTAATCTCTCGTTTTCATGTGGATCAACATTTTAAAATCGCAACCCGACATTTTATTTTAAATTCATAAAAAAGGGGTTTTACAAAGGTAATATTCATGAATTTGGGAATTCATGAATTTGTGCCCAATCGTGCTGGGTGCGACTTTTGGTTTGACCAAACAAGTGAATAACCTTTCAAATTTTATTTCTACCTTTAAATAAGGTGATATTTGCGTGTTTGGAAGTTCGAAAAGATCATGCCCAATCGTGCTGGGTGTGTCCTTTTGGTACGACCGAATAAGCAAATACCTTTCCCAAGATTTCAAAAATGTGTGTTTGGAGAATTTTGGAGATGATCTTGAGTTCAAGGACTTAGGTTCTCGTGTCCAATCGTGCTGGATGTGAGACTCTATTCCCTCAAAACAAGGGAAACTCGATATTCGATCAAGTTGTTTAAAATAAAAAATGGAATGAAACTTTAAATCTTTTCAAACTTTTCGACATTAAGACCTCGATTAATCAATTTGGTACCAATTTTTGGGCGTATCGAGGGTGCTAACCCTTCCTCATGCGTAACCGACTCCCGAACCTATTTTCTCAAATATTCGTAGACCTAAAAACACTGTTTTAGTAAATCAAATGTTTTATTAAAACAATGTGATCCGATCACACCTAATAAAAGGTCGGTGGCGACTCCCGTTTTATTTATTTTCAAAACCCAAGGTCGATTCCCGCTTCTTCAAAAAAATGGTTTCGACAGCTTGGCGACTCCACTGGGGACTTAATAAGAGAGTCAAGCCGTAAAATTGGTTATTCCTTGTCCTTTTGTCTAAAATTTGGAAAATCATTTTGAAAAAATCATGTTTCTTTTGATGCATTTGCTGGTACTATCATTGCAATAATGTCAAGTCTCATAAGATGTCTCTGCATTCATGTTTGCTTGACCGTCGTGGTCACACCCTTAAGTGGGGGCAAGAAACTATGCCTTCGTGAGGTTTTCACCTCCGCATGGGCTAGGGGACTGCTTCCGGGATACATCCGTACCTATGTCTTCGTGAGGTTTTCACCTCCGCATGGCCATAGGGAAATGTATCTCCCTGAACCGAACTCAGTCCGTATGAGCCTATAATGGGTGAGGACCGAGGAATCTGCTGGTTCGGGTACCCTTCCGTTAGAAATGAGCCACATGTAGAAAGACCTAGGAGCCTAGCCTAGATAGTGCCACGCCAAACTCCTAGTGTTCGCCTAAATAGGTGTTTTGTGTTTGTTTATTTCTCTTGCACTAACGTGTTTCTTTTGTGTCTGTTTGTTTCTCCTAACGTGTTTTCCTCTGTTTCGATTGCATTGCATTGCATCATCATAGAAATAAGGTGTTGATTCATATTCGATTACTGAGTTAGAAAGTTTGTCACGAAAAATGACTTTCTTGATAAAATGGATTATGATATGGTCATCCGAACATAGTCTAGGAAACAAGGAGAAAAGACACTACCTGAAGATTCAAACGACAAGGATTGTTCAGAAGTCGTCAGAAGATTACAAGTATCAAAAAGGATAAACGAGTGACGGGGTGCGACTTGGACCAAGCAGCAAAGAGCTAGAAGAGACGTGTATTGAGAAAGTTCAAGGGGCACGTCCATAAACATCCGATTACGAAAAAGAGGATTCTTGTTTGTACTTGGACTATGAGGACAAAGCCGTATTTATAATCCATTTTATGTAAAGAGCTTTATTTTCTTAAAAGGCTTTCTAAATAAATTGAGTCATAATCAACGCCGCTCTTTCTTTTTCGCATTCATTTCATGCATTTGCATTTGCATTAGCATCGCATGCATCTACATCATGTCACATGTATAGAGAGAGTCTAATACACTGAAATCATAACAGTGAGGAAAAAAGGGAAAAGGGGAAACCTGAACGCTGAACACCCGTACGGTACCCGTGCTAAAACAAAGAAGATGGATCAGAGACTAGAGCAGTTCCAGAAAGAAATGCAGGACCAAATGGAAGCACAGATGCAAGAGCATTTAGCCAAGATCCAGCAAGAGATGGCGGAATCCCAGAGGGACATGAAGTCTCAGATAGCTCAAATGACCCAACTGTTGAGCAAGTTCACGGAGAAAGGAAAAAGCCCCATGGCCATCACTGGAGGGGAGAATGAAGATATTCCTTCAGAATCTACCTTGCCGCAAGTGCCTTTGCAGCACAAGGAACATCCCCGGAGGCCACCTGTCACCATTAGGCCTCAACAAGGCCAAGTCAACATTGGATCTCCCGTGAATTTCCAAATGGGCTCAGGATCCAACCCAGGAGATGACCCTATTAACCCTATGGTACCGGATTTTGATGAAATGGACAAGGAAAGAATGAAGGCTGAACCCTCAACGCAAATGGAAGATCGCCACAAGTGGTTAGAGGAGAGGGTCAAAGCAATAGAGAAGTCTGAAACTCGTTACGGGGTCGACATCAAAGAGCTAAGTCTGGTCCCAAACTTAGTGCTTCCACCCAAGTTTAAAACTCCAGATTTTGAAAAGTACAACGGGACCAGTTGCCCGGGAGCACACCTGAAAATGTTTGGTCGACGAATGGCGGGACACGCTGATAATAAGAAATTATTAGTACACTGCTTTCAGGATAGTTTGGTTGGGTCTGCGGCCAAGTGGTACGATC
Source organism: Gossypium australe (assembly GCA_005393395.2). Taxonomy (NCBI): domain Eukaryota; kingdom Viridiplantae; phylum Streptophyta; class Magnoliopsida; order Malvales; family Malvaceae; genus Gossypium; species Gossypium australe. The sequence continues at coordinate 136,552,174 of CM016616.1, forward strand.
GGCTCAGTAGTACCCAAATCAAGACATGGAAGGACTTGGCCCAGGCCTTCATGAAACATTACGGCCACATAGTAGACATAGCTCCCGACCGAGTCACACTCCAGACTATAAAGAAAAGGCCGAGCGAAAGCTTCAGACAATATGCTCAACGGTGGAGAGAGGTAGCCACACAGGTTCAGCCACCTCTTTTAGAGGAAGAAGCATCCACACTCTTCATCCATACTTTGAAAGCTCCTTTCATCAATCACATGTTGGGGAGTTCTATGATAGATTTTTTAGAAATTGTGAGATGCGGAGAAAGGATAGAACACGCGGTTAGGTGCGGCAAGGTAGATACGGGAGAGAGTGTCAAGAGATCAAGCTCGAGAAATGTAGAAAATGAAGTAAACAACTTGAGCAAGTATTCCAAGTCAGTCACTGCAAGTCAACCAAGGGCTGCACCCACTAGTTGTCAGAGTTCATCAAGAAAAAAATCCCGTACAAGGAAAAACATTGAAGAACTCCAATTTACGCCAATCCCAACGACGTATAAGGAGTTGTATCAAAAGTTATTTGATGCGCACGTTGTGTCCCCCCAATATCCAAAACCGATACAACCTCCGTACCCAGAATGGTATGACCCAAACACTCAGTGTGAGTATCACGCGGGGATTACAGGCCATTCGATCGAAAATTGCCTTACTTTCAAGAAATTGGTGGAAAATTTCATTAACATGGGTATTGTGAAGCTCGATGGCAAAGCAATGAATGTAGTAGTTAGAAATGGAGGCCGGGGAGTTGTAGTTCCTTGAAGAAGTCGCCAGAGGCCTGAAATCGGAAAATCAGAACACTAACGACACATGGACCAAGTGATCAAGGTTCAAAACCCCGCATGTTTGGGAGTGTTTTGAACAATGAGACTGTGAAAGAAATCCTTGTGTTTTAGAGCTAATTTAGAGTGATATTTAAAACACGCTTGTTGTCCTAAGCCTAGGGGGCAATGAGAGTCTTTTTGCGAAATAGGCTTGTGCCCGAAATTGTTGTTTTAATAAAAATGCACCTTTTTATTCCTCATATTTCATATTCCACATTGTTTCATTTTCATATCATGCGAATAATCATCCTTTTTAACTTCATACCCACAATGGATCCCCAGATATCAATGACATGGGCGACGCTGTTACCAACTCTCCTTTTAGCGAGATATGTGCCTAGGGGGATCTGAGGACTTTGGAGATTGCAAAGATTATAACTTATTTCCTGATTTGTTAAGAACGGTAGATCCTAAGTGTCAGCAAACACTACGAAAGAGATAAAGATGGAAGTTTAGCTTACAGCGGGTATCAGTGAGTTATCTCCAAGAGTTCAAAGATATCTTCGTATGACCACGTTAAGATACGCTAGGACTACTGAGGCACGAGTATGCAGTCAAAGCTAGAGAAGTCTCAGGAGAAGTCCATAAAGGGGCATGGATGTTATCAGGCCAGTCTTATCGAAAATTTTCGGCCAACAACGATTCATTTTCGTAGATGTCGGTTACTTCTCTGAAATGGCGAAAGTCACATATGCCGATGTCACGAAGTTTACGGCCAGCAAATACTATGTCAGTACAAAAAAAAGGGGAGGATCACCAGGGTAACGATTGAGACTTACGAAGATCAGCACCTAGGATCGCGATAAACCTTCACCGGGGCAACACACTTCTCATTGGAAATATAGACGACTTTGCCCATAAAAGTCAAGATTCCTTCCGTCAGAGTTTTATCGAAGTTAAAGTCAGATGAAGCAGAATGGAGCAATCCCAAGGTGATTAGCTGGACTTAATTAAAAGATAGAGGCTAAGGGCGATTCTCATGGTCAAACGTACCAAAGGCAAAAAAAAAAAAAAAAATCCAAAAATCAAAAATCAAAAATCAAAAAATCAAAAAAATAAAAAAAAGAGAAATTTTCAAAAAAATAATAAAAATAACAATAAGAAAGAAAAGGAGAGGCCAAAGGCGAAAACCCGCAAAGGGCGCTTTAAGACCAACGCTTGGTTTTGAGTTGAAAACCCGAAAAGGGCAGCTGAAATTTTGGTCAAAATGGGGCATGCAGCAGGCTCGCCACACTTGAAGAAACAATGAAAGGGAATGTTACGTCTTGGAGCATCGACAAAGTACTCCGGATTCCCTAAACACGTATTGAGTTTAAAATGGTCCTCAAGAAGTTTGAACAGAGAAGCTCAGGCTGCGATATTTGGGGCACCTAGTTTCCATTTTACCCTTGCTATCTTTCTTTTCAAAATACACTCCAAATAAAAATTTCTTTTTCATTGCATTTGCTAGCTTTGATTAACTTGTTTGTTTCAAGCCATGCTCTCAATAAATTTTTGTTTCATCCATCATTATGATCCCTTTCAAGCATTTTGCATTGAAATAATGATTACTGGGCTAATAATACTTTCGTGAAAGGAGTTTTGCATATTACTCTAGAAACCTCTAAATAATACAGGAGTCTGAAACAGGATTGTTGTTTAGAATCCACCAAGCTTAAGGGTTGGAAGCATCCGAATCTAAATTGAGGTTGTCTCCTTGGAATTTTGCCAAAAATGGTGATTGAACAAAATGGCAAGATATTGCGTCAGTGATACAATCCTGGCGAGAAATGGGCATTGCTAACCCAAACGCAAAACCAGAATCATTCTTGAAAGAAAAAGATATTCCGCATTCATGCATAGACATCTGGTTGGGACACCCGAAGAATGATCAATAGATGGAAGGATTTAGATCTTGTACCCTTGAATAGCAATGAAATTGGTCGAAGAAGAAACAAATCCTACGTTTTGGAGTTGCAGTGGGATGAATGAAAGGATTCAAATCCTATACCCTAAGGTCACAACGAGGGGAACTCTGAAGTTACAGTGGGGCAAATCTGTTGGGTCAAATATAATTGTTCTCCTGGGTTTTCTGCCATGAACGATAGCCAAACAAGATTGCAGCATAAGACATCAATGATATAGCCCTGATAAACAACGAGCGATGAGCACCTTAAACCGTTAGAAGAGGACCATTCTCGCAAAACACATTTAGGGGCATTTGATTCATCCTGATCATCGCACCATAATCATTGTAGCAAACTATTCTCGTGACATTCTGCATTCATGTAGGTGTCATCCATAGCACATGCATTTGGATCATTCCAATCATAGCATCCGCATCATTTGCATAAGTATAAGCACATAAAACTGATTCTACAGGACAGGTTCCCCGGAGAACGGGGTAGCAATATCGAAAAGTTCAGACCTTGTTCCCTAGAGATGTTAGTGGGGCAGACTGAGGATAGAAGTCTTCCTGAGATAGTAAGGAAGCAAATCGGAAAGTTCCGAAGTCTCATTTCCTCAAAGTTCCAGTGGAGTAGGTTGAGATTACAAATCCCGTCTCCCTGAGTTAACAATGAGGATACTTCCTTATTTCTTTAAAGTTTCAGTAGAGAAGATTGAGACTACGAATCTCTTCTCCCTAAATTTTCGGTTCCCGTGGAGTAGGTTGAGATTACAAATCCCGTCTCCCTGAGTTAACAATGAGGATACTTCCTTATTTCTTTAAAGTTTCAGTAGAGAAGATTGAGACTACAAATCTCTTCTCCCTAAATTTTCGGTTCCAGTGGAGTAGGTTGAGATTACAAATCCCGTCTCCCTGAGTTAACAATGAGGATACTTCCTTATTTCTTTAAAGTTTCAGTAGAGAAGATTGAGACTACGAATCTCTTCTCCCTAAATTTTCGGTTCCCGTGGAGTAGGTTGAGATTACAAATCCCATCTCCCTGAGTTAACATTAAGGATACTCCCTTATTTCTTTGAAGTTTCAGTAGAGAAGATTGAGACTACGAATCTCTTCTCCCTGAATTCTTAGTTCCCGTGGAGTAGGTTGAGATTACAAATCCCATCTCCCTGAGTTAACATTAAGATTACTCCCTTATTTCTTTGAAGTTTCAGTAGAGAAGATTGAGACTACGAATTTCTTCTCCCTGAATTCTCAGTTCCCGTGGAGTAGGTTGAGATTACAAATCCCGTCTCCCTGAGTTAACATTGAGGATAAATCCTTATTTATTTAAAATTTCAGTAGAGAAGATTGAAACTACGATTCTCTTCTCCCTGAATTCTTATCCTGGGTTTACAGTGGAGCAGACTGGAGATTGAAGATCGTCCTATTGCCATTGACCAGCGATGGAAGAGATAAGGATTATTCTATTACCACTGACCAGTAGTGGAATAGATTGAAGATTGAAGGTTGAAGATCGTTCTATTACCACTGACCAGTAGTGGAATAGGTTGAAGATGTTTCTATTACCACTGACCAGTAGTGGAATAGGTTGAAGGTTATCCTATTACCATCAACCAGTGGTGGAATAAATTGAAGACTGTTCTATTACCACTGACCAGTAGTGGAATAGATGGCGGTTATCCTATTACCATCAACCAGTGGTGGAATAAATTGAAGAATGTTCTATTACCACTGACCAGTAGTGGAATAGATGGCGGATTGTCCTATTACCATCGACCAGCGTTGGAGTTGATCGAAGATTGTCCTATTACCACTGACCAGTAGTGGAATAGGTTGAAGATTACAAATGTTATCTCCCTGAAGACTCCACAAGACAATAAAACAGATTGAAGCTACAAGCCCTATCTCTCGGGAATAGCAGTGTAGTAGAGCGGAACAACAAGTTACAGTGGAGTTTGAAGCTACCTGGCAAAGAAAAGCACCAAAGAAGACAAGATCCACTAGACCCCGGCAAATTTTTGCCTTCTATATATCTTTGCCCTGTTCCCGTTACACGACAACGTGCAGAGAGGGGCAGCTGTACGAGCCTAAAATTATCCGGGCCCATTAAACCAAGACCAATACCCATGTTGCCCAAGCCCAATTCTGAAATTGGCCCGATTAGCCCAAAAAATTTTAAAACACAGCAAAAAAAGAAAACCCTAGGCAGAAGCTTCCAGCGCCGCAACCCCGCCAACAGCCTCCCTCGCTCGTGCCCCCATGTGCGCACCACGACCATGCGCCTGCCAGCAGCCACCATCCTCGCGCGTGCTCCTGGCCACTACCGCGCCCATACCTGCGAAAGAAGACAAATAACAGCGAATACACCATAACAGAGGCAAAATTTGTACTTTCTAGTCGGCTATAAAAGCCTCGAAAAAGAATGTATAGGGGGCTCCTTCTCGTTGTATTTTACGAATCATCAGCAGTAATGAACTGAAGAGAATAATAAGGTTTTCATTTTTTTCATTTCATATTTTATTTATTTTCATTTTCATTCTTTTTTTCTTCACCGTTTCAAATCTAAAAAATAAAACAAAAAGAAAAAAGAAAAGACCTTACCTGAATCCGCCCGAACGCGTAGTCGAGAGGTTCACACCATCGTCGGGATCGGATTCGAAAAGGGGGGAATCGAGAGGCTTTGACCTCGAGATGCACGGCGGTTCAAGGGCCTAGCTTCAAACGGGGTTAAAACCCACTCTCCACTCGTTGTCGGCCACCGATTACGAGGGTGGAGCGGAAATCGGTCGGGGACCCCACTCGTAGGAGAAGGGAAAGAAGAAGAACAGAATTTGGGGGCAGCCATTTTTGTTAAAAACGTTTTAGGGTTAAAAAAATCTGATTTGGGGGTGGGAGTTCTGTTTCGTTTAGAAAAGGAATCAAAAAAAAATAAAAATAAAAAAATATATAATAAATAATATAAAGTAGCCTTTATAAAACTAGCAGAATGGAACATTTTATTCAGGGGATATGCGCATATCCTTTAAAAAGGATTAATTGCGTACCTGGTCCCTTCCTTTTGTGGTGTTTGTTGATCAAGTCCTACTTGCATTTTTAAGAATTTTACCATGTAATTTCCCTTACGTTTTAATCTGGTCCCTACCCCCCTTTTACTTTGGTTTATTGCTATTTTGGCCTCCTTAATTTTATTCTGATTCTAATTTTACCCTTCTTCGTTTATTTTTATAATTATATTACTACTATTATTATTATTAGTTTTATTACCATATTTTTATTATTAGCTTTTATTATTATCTTTGCTAATACATTTTAGTCTTTCTGTTATACTACCATTATATTATTATTATTATTATTTTAGCATTTACTATTGTTAGTACTATTATTATATTGTACATATTTTGGCATTATTATTACTTACTATTATTCTTATATTATTATTATATATTTTGTATCACTATTTTTTATTATTATTACTATACTATTATTATTATTATTATTATTATTATTATTATTATTATTATATTCTACATTATTATTTTTATACTTACTATCCTCTCTATAGCTACTAACATTTTTAGCTTTTTTATTTGTTATTGTTTTAATATTATCTTTTTTTGTTTTTATCATTGCATCTTTTATTATCAGGCGTTGTTAATCTCTCGTTTTCATGTGGATCAACATTTTAAAATCGCAACCCGACATTTTATTTTAAATTCATAAAAAAGGGGTTTTACAAAGGTAATATTCATGAATTTGGGAATTCAAGAATTTGTGCCCAATCGTGCTGGGTGCGACTTTTGGTTTGACCAAACAAGTGAATAACCTTTCAAATTTTATTTCTACCTTTAAATAAGGTGATATTTGCGCGTTTGGAAGTTCGAAAAGATCATGCCCAATCGTGCTGGGTGTGTCCTTTTGGTACGACCGAATAAGCAAATACCTTTTCCAAAATTTCAAAAATGTGTGTTTGGAGAATTCTGGAGATGATCTTGAGTTCAAGGACTTAGGTTCTCGTGTCCAATCGTGCTGGATGTGAGACTCTATTCCCTCGAAACAAGGGAAACTCGATATTCGATCAAGTTGTTTAAAATAAAAAATGGAATGAAACTTTAAATCTTTTCAAACTTTTCGACATTAAGACCTCGATTAATCAATTTGGTACCAATTTTTGGGCGTATCGAGGGTGCTAACCCTTCCTCATGCGTAACCGACTCCCGAACCTATTTTCTCAAATATTCGTAGACCTAAAAACACTGTTTTAGTAAATCAAATGTTTTATTAAAACAAGGTGATCCGATCACACCTAATAAAAGGTCGGTGGCGACTCCCGTTTTATTTATTTTCAAAACCCAAGGTCGATTCCCGCTTCTTCAAAAAAATGGTTTCGACACTAACTTTTCAGTTATACTATGCTATCAATGCTAGAGCATTAGTGGGTATAATGACCCATTATTGAGGGAGTTACAAATCTCCCATAATAGCCCCAATACTAACACTTAAATAACTGAAAATTCTGCCCATATCTTGTGTATATTTGATTGAAATTTCAGTTATGATTAAGCCTCATAAACACCACTAATGAGCATTACTAAGGGGTGTTACATAACATTTATATACACCCCTTTTAATACATCATATACTTAGTCTAATTAAACTCTTTTAATTAGATACATACATATTATCTAGTCCAGCCAGACTAATGTACACAATAATTAGTCTTAACTAACTTCACACACAAAATGATATTCACATTGCATTAGGTGTGACCCAATAGGATTAATCGATATTGAGCTCGGACCGTTATCAAATAACACTCCGGTGACATTTAGAGGTTTCTAGTAAAACATAAACATTACCCAAATCGATTAACTTAACGTCTCATAGTACACCTACAAGTAACGTATTATGACTTAGTAAAATATCCACTTGATTATTGAACATTTTTAACAATCTCCCACTTGTTCAAGAAACAAGTATAATAGTGTTATAGGGCGCCTCCCACTAGCTCAACTTGTTTCAACAAGTTGTGAATCTAAAATCCTTGTCAATTACTATCTCATTTAGACATAAGGTAAGAAATTCAGTCATCATTATATAGTCTAAACATTTCTCGGATTCTAAGACGAACTGGAAAGACAAATGATTATCCCCATAATCCATTTGAGCATGGCCATGCATTTACAGTTCCGACTCTCCGAGTGGCCTGAGATATAAACCCTAAAAAAGGTTTGACAATCCCATCTTGTTCCTCCTCTATCTATCATGTAATTCATAACACTCCCGAGCATAGCCTTTGTCCCCTTTTACGGCATGACGTTTGGCTATGTCAAGGAATATTAATTCTCACATACAGAAACAGTGAGAAACTCAGGTCTAAGGATTCTATCTACCAGTCATTTTGAGTTATTCTTATGACAACATATTCTTAATGAATACTCAAAACGGGTCATGTCCAAATAGAAATACTCCTAATCCTATCAACGTGATTAACTAGACATCCAATGTCCCTATAATCTATGAACGCGATCATCAGCTAATCAACATTCTAACCATTAAGGGTAATTAGCGTCCATCTCAATTACCTGGTTAGGGACAAAAATGTAATCTAAGTTATCTAGTTCACATTATAGGCTTCAATTACTAGATCAAATCTAATAACCTATATAGAAATTCTAGAATACATTTTGGACATTACTTGACTCTAAACCACAATCAAGTAATAATAAAGTTCTCAACTTTTATAGATAATCATAAAATGTATATTCCAACAAAATAAATATACAAGTATCCAATATACTAAAACATACAACTTATTCAGCAATAAGTCTAATTCCCATCTCTGCTACGTGCAACTCATGCCTGTGCTGAGACAATGGTTTAGTCAACGAATCTGCTACATTATAATCTGTGTCAATCTCACATACTTTCGCGTCACCCCTGGCTACGATCTCTCGTATCAAGTGAAACTTCCGGAGCACGTGTTTGGATTTCTGATGCGCCCTAGGCTCCTTTGCTTGGACAATTGCGCCATCATTATCACATAATAACTGAATTGGTCCAGCAACACTGGGGACCACACCAAGCTCAGAAGAAGTTCCTTATCCAAACTGCTTCCTTTGCTGCTTCAGACGCAGCAACGTACTCCGCTTCGGTTGTAGAATCTGCAATCGTGCTTTGCTTGGAACTCTTCCAACTAACAGCACCTCCATTCAGAGTAAAGATGTAACCCAACTAATATCGAAAGTCATCTTTATCTGTCTGAAAACTAGCATCTGTGTAGCCCTTTACACATAGCTCAGGCATCCCTCCAAAAACCAAGAACTTATCTTTAGTTCTGTTAAGATACTTCAGGATGTTCTTGACGGCCTTCCAATGGTCAATACCAGGATAGGACTGGAATCTGCTCGTCATACTCAAAGCACACGAGACATCTGGCCTAGTACAAATCATGGCATACATGATAGAGCCTATAGCTGAAGCATATGGAACTCTACTCATCTTTTCTAGCTCATCAGGAGTCGAGGGACTCTGCTTCTTGCTAAGATAAGTGCCATGTGACATGGGTAGATAACCTCTCTTAGAGTTTACAATGTTGAACCTTTCAAGAACCTTATCAATATAAGTTCTCTGACTCAGTCCAATCATCCGTTTTGATCTATCCCTATAGATACGAATGCCCAAAATGTACTGTGCCTTTCCAAGGTCTTTCATAGAGAAACAACTGCTTAGCCAAGCCATTACAGACTCGAGCATCGGCACATCGTTTCCTACAATTAGTATGTCATCTACATACAACACTAGAAAACAAATGGAACTCCCACTAACTTTCTTGTATACACAAGACTCCTCGGGATTCCTGATGAAACCAAACTGTTTGATTGCATCATCAAAACGAATATTCCAACTGCGAGATGCTTGCTTCAGTCCAAAAATGGATTTAAGAAGCCTGCATACCTTCCTAGGGCAACTAGGATCCACAAAACCCTCAGGTTGTGTCATATACACCTCCTCTTCTAAATACCCATTTAGAAATGCGATTTTGACATCCATTTTCCAAATCTCGTAGTCGTAATACGAGGCTATCGCTAGGATAATCTGAATGGATCTAAGCATGGCTACTGGCGAGAAGGTTTCGTCATAGTCAATACCATGAACTTGCCTAAAACCTTTTGCAACCAGTCTAGCCTTATAGACAATTGTTTTGCCTTCCATACCAGTCTTTATCTTATAAATCCACTTGCACTCGATAGGTCTAACACCTTCGGGCAAGTCAACCAAGTTCCAAACTTGATTGTCGTACATAGATTCCATTTCGGATTTCATGGCTCCAAGCCATTTATCGGAATCTGAACTCTCCATAGCTGCCTTGTAGGTAGTAGGTTCCTCTTTATCTAATAAGAGGATTTCATGATCATCATGAACTAAGTAACCCTCTAAAGGATCTCTCCTAGGAGATTTACTTGCCCTACTACTCCTACGAATAGGGACATCCACAACTGGAGGAGTTACCTCTTCCTCAGCTCCCATTAAAGCTCCCACTCCTACTGTAGAAGTGTTTTGTGGTTGCTCATCTTGAGGAACAACTTCTTCAAGATGAATATTTCTCCCACTTGATTTTTCAGAAAGACACTCTCTTTCGAAAAAGACACCTTCGCGAGCCACAAACACTTTCTGCTCGCTAGGGTTGTAGAAGTAATACCCTTTAGTCTCATTTGGGTAACCCACAAAGAATTATCGGATCTAGGTTCAAGCTTGTTCGGTTGTAAACGTTTTACATAAGCTTGACAACCCCAAACCCTAAGAAAAGACAACTTAGGAACCTTTCTTGTCCATAACTCATATGGAGTCTTCTCGACAGCTTTAGATGGAGTACGGTTAAGAACATGAGCAGCAGTAAGAAGTGCAAAACCCTAGAAGGAAACTGGAAGATCAACTAAACTCATCATGGACCGAACCATATCTAATAAAGTTTGATTCCTCCTTTCAGACACGCCATTCAGCTGAGGCGTTCCTAGAGGAGACCATTGTGAAACTATTCCACAACTCCTAAGATGATCAATACATTCTTGACTCAGATATTCGCCACCTCGATCAAATCTTAGTGCCTTAATCGTCTTGCCAAGCTGATTCTGTACTTCATATTGAAACTCTTTGAACTTTTCAAAAGCTTCAGACTTATGTTTCATTAAGTAGACATAACCATATCTACTTAAATCATCAGTAAAAGTAATGAAGTACGCATACCCTCCCCGAGCCAAGATATTCATTGGGCCACATACATCAGAATGTATGATTCCCAACAAATCTTTAGCCCTTTCACCAGTTCCAGTAAATGGTGACTTAGTCATTTTGCCAATTAAACAAGATTCGCAAGTCTCATATGACTCAAAGTCAAATGAGTCTAATAATCCATCCTTGTCAAGTTTTAGAATGCGTTTCTCGTTTATGTGTCCTAAACGACAATGCCAAAGGTATGTTTTGTTTGAATCTTTTGATTTTAGTCATTTCGCATTGTCTACTTGATAGTTTGTTTTGTCCAAGTTAAGTAAGTAAAGACCATTCATATAATGGGCAACTCCATAACAAATGTCACTTTTGTAAATAGAAAAAGAACCATTCTTTATTACAAAAGTAAAACCTTCAGAATCAAGATAAGAAATGGAAATTAAATTTCTATTAATTGAAGGAACGTGATAACAATTATTGAGTTCCAAATACAATCCAGAAGGTAAAGACAAAACATAATTTCCTACGGCTAGTGCAGCTACTTTAGCTCCATTTCCAACGCGTAGGTCCACTTCGCCCTTCGCAAGGTCCCTCTTATTCTGTAGTCCCTGTACATTTGAACAAATGTGAGAACCAGATCCGGTATCCAATACCCATGAATTAGAGGAAGCAAAGTTAATTTCTATCACATAGATACCTGAGGTAGTTGCGACATTTCCCTCCTTCTTGTCCTTTAAGTACTTAGGACAATTCCTTTTCCAATGCCCCTTTTTCTTGCAATAGAAGCATTCTTCGTCCGGAGTGGCTCCAGGCTTAGTCTTGGGCTTGTCAACAACCTTGCCCTTGCCTTGACTAGTAGAAGGCTTCTTTGCCTTGGCCTTCTTCTTGAAGGCACCCTTCGCCTTCCTCACTATAAGAATATCCTTCTTAGGCTCGGGAGGATGAGTCCGTTCAGTAGTCTGGAGTAATCCATGAAGTTCACCCATGCTCTTATTAAGAGAGTTCATATGGTAATTTTGAATAAAATTACCAAAACCATCATGGAGTGATTGAAGAATCAAGTCAACGGCTAACTCTTCACCAATCTCAACCCCAAGGCGTTGCAAGTTCTCAATATGACTCTTCATTTTGAGAACGTGCGGTCCAACTGGATCGCCTTTCTTGAGTTGGCTGGCCAGAGTGGCTTTGAGTTCTTCAAAGCACTCAACTCTAGCATGTTTCCCAAATATGACTTGGAGTTGAGCCATAATGTCAAAAGCATCCTTGTCCTCAAATTGTTTTTGCAAATCGGGGACCATGGATGCCAACATCAAACATGTGACATCATTAGATTTCTCTAGTGCAGATTCATAATCCGCTTTTGCTTGATCAGACTCGGTAAGGGCGGGCTTTTCGGGAACAGGAATATCAAGCACCTCTAGCTTGTGCTCATGCCTAAGAACTATTCTTAGGTTTCGTGACCAGTCAATAAAGCTAAATCCATTCAATTTGTCCTTTTCTAGTATAGACCTAATGCCGAAACTAGAAACATTGTTTGAAGAGTTGTTTGCCATCTTCAAAAGAAGTAATAAAAGCATATGAGATTATGATTATCTTGAATAAATCCAATTTATTCCACTAAATTAATATAAAATATCCCTTATTAATCTAGTGACACCAAGACCCACTCCCACTAATTTTAAGCAAGCTTTGGCTTGACACCTAAAACTAGTGATTGTGAGCAAAGAACTCTGTAACACCCCAAACCCGGCCTAGAAGTTAAGCCCGAATTTGACGTGTCACATGGAAGTTTTTTTTTTTTAAACCATCTTTGAGATTGTTAAAAACTTGTTCGAGAATTACGGCCTCTTTGTTAAAACCCAAAACACTTAAGCAATTGTTATCTACTTGAAAACGTAATTATCTTTAAAGACCTTTTGGTTGTGGAAACATATTTGAAATAAACAATTTACGAAAATGGGATGTTTGGGAATAGAGTTGCAGAAGCATTTTGAAAGAAAATCCTAGGCCTTATTACAACATTTAACCCCAAATAGTAGAGTAATAAAATAAACAAGAAATAAGTCTGAAGTCCAAATAAACCATTTCTGAAGTATGGTCTCTATCGAGTCATCCATGGCCCAAGTCCACGTCACTGAGCATTACCTGAAAAGGTTAAGAGAAAGGGGGGTGAGTTACAAGAACTCAGTGTGTAATCCCCTTACCATCATCCACTGGGTCGGAACACACATAGCAATATTTTGGGCCTAAGCCCATTTATAATTATAACATAATAACATGTATAAAATATGCATATGATATGCAAATCCCAAACCAAGCTTAGTATTTCCATCCGCTACACACCACCCGTACCAACCAACACACCTGTGGGGAGCTTTAGTCACCCACCCCGCCAACACACCAAACTAGGCATTAAGCCATATATCAAACTGGGCATAAAGCCATATATCAAACTGGGCATAAAGCCATATATCAAACTGGGCATAAAGCCATATTTCAAATCGGTGAGTAAAAATCAAATCAGTGAGTCCACAGTCATCTTGGGTGACTCGTGCGACCCTAAAAATCAAATCAATGAGTCCACAGTCATCTCGGGTGACTCGTGCGATCCTAAAAATCAAATCGATGAGTGAAAATCAAATCGGTGAGTCCACAGTCATCTCGGGTGACTCGTGTGACCCTAAAAATCAAATTGATGATTAAAAATTAAATCGGTGAGTCCACAGTCATCTCAGGTGACTCGTGTGACCCTAAAAATCAAATCGGTGAGTGAAAATCAAATGGTGAGTCCACAGTCATCTCGGGTGACTCGTGCGACCCTAAAAATCAAATCGATGAGTGAAAATCAAATCAGTGAGTCCACAGTCATCTTGGGTGACTCGTGCGACCCTAAAAATTGAATCGATGAGTAAAAATTAAATCGGTGAGTCCACAGTCATCTCGGGTGACTCGTGCGACCCTAAAAATCAAATCGGTGAGTGAAAATCAAATCGGTGAGTCCACAGTCATCTCGGGTGACTCGTGCGACCCTAAAAATCAAATCGATGAGTGAAAATCAAATCAGTGAGTCCACAGTCATCTTGGGTGACTCGTGCGACCCTAAAAATCAAATCGGTGAGTGAAAATCAAATCGGTGAGTCCACAGTCATCTTGGGTGACTCATGTGACCCTAAAAATCAAATCGGTGAGTCCACAGTCATCTCGGGTGACTCGTTGGACTCTAACAAATCAATCACTTCCTCCAATTAGATAACCCAACCCATGCAGTATGTCATGTATGCAAATACAAAGCATAACAATATTCATAGAATAATTTCAACATAAGGCCCATAACACAAGTTGGCCCATTAAGCAATCTAGCAAAATTGGCCCATTAATCGATCTAGCAAATTTTGGCCCATTAAACGATCTAGCAAGTTTGGCCCATAAATCAATCTAGCAAATTTGGCCCATTAAACACGTGAGGCCCAAACTATCACTTTTAACACTTAGCACATATATCAAATATTACACGGCCCACATAGCAAAATATCAATCGGCCCATATAGTAACATATTTCAATTTGGCCCATAAATGGTATTTTTGGTAATTTACCCTCTAAGGGTATTTCGATAATTTTGCAACCCAGGGGTACTTCGGTAATTTACCCTCTAAGGGTATTTCGGTAAGTTTTTTTTGCAACCGAGGGGTAATTCGGTAATTTACCCTCTAAGGGTATTTCGGTAATTTTTGCAACCCAGAGGTATTTCGGTAATTTACCCTCTAAGGGTATTTCGGTAACTTTTGCAATCGAGGGGTATTTCGGTAATTTACCCTCTAAGGGTATTTCGGTAATTTTTTGCAACCCAGGAGTATTTCAGTAATTTACCCTCTAAGGGTATTTCGGTAATTTTTGTAACCCAGGAGTATTTCAGTAATTTACCCTTTAAGGGTATTTCAGTAATTTTTGTAACCCAATGGTATTTCGGTAATTTACCCTCTAAGGGTATTTTGGTAATTTCACAACCCAAGGGTATTTCGATAATTTACCCTCTAAGGGTAATTCGGTAATTTACCCACCAAGGGTAATTCGGTAATTTACCCTCCAAGGGTAATTCAGTAATTTACCTTCCAAGGGTAATTCGGTAATTTACCCTCTAAGGGTAATTCAGTAGTTTTAACCACCAAGGGTAATCCGGTAATTTTACCCTCTAAGGGTAATTTGGTAATTTACCCTACAAGGGTAATTCAGTAGTTTTAACCACCAAGGGTAATTCGGTAATTTACCCTCTAAGGGTAATTCGGTAATTTATCCTCCAAGGGTAATTCGGTAATTTCATATTTAACGGTCTTTCCGAAGATTCACTATCGCCTCGAGTGATACAGAACTCTATTTGGGTCTCTACGGAACTATTGGGTCAAAATCCATTTTAGGCCCAAACGGGGTAATTTCGCAACTAAAACTTAACTAGTAATTTGGGGCATACAAATTTAAACTGTCCATTTGCGTTATACTGACTAAATTTGCTATAACTCGAGTTAGAAAACTTGAAATCTAGATCTGTGAAATTTCCTTGGAACTAGACTCATATATCTTCTTACTATAATTTTTTCAGAATTTTTAGCCCAGCCATTTAGTATAGTTTATTCCTTAAATTTTCCCTTGTTTCACTGTCCAACGATTCTGACCTCTCTTAACTTAATTTCAATTATCTCACTGTACAGTTTTCATATACTACTCCAACTTGTTTCTATTGAAACTAGACTCAATAAGGAATCCATACATATAAATTATAACCCATAATTAACTTTGTACAATTTTATATGATTTTATCAAAACAGATCAGTGAACCCCGAAGTTAATCAAAACCAGTCTCACTAAAATCAAGATATCTCAGAATATAAAATTCCTTTTCCTTCTCCGTTTCTTCCATATTAAAATAGACACAGTAAGCTTTAATTTGATATCTTATTCACTTTCTAATTCCTTATCTCCTATTTTTAGTGATTTTTCAAAAACACATCACTGCTTCTAACTGAAACTGTTTTATTACGAAATACGATTACCACTACGATCATACGCACACCCGAGTGATTACGGATGCCGGTTTTTAGTTTTCTTTGGTATTTCCACCGATTAACAGCATATTTCATATAAACTTTCAGAGAAGTGTGATATTACACACCATTTCAATCATATATACGAAAGGTACGGGATTACACACCTTAATAACGAGTTGTGCTTTCCACCAATTTCAACACCACTTATGTGATCTCCCTCGATCCTACCCCTTTGGCTACTGAAATCCCGTCCCCACTTACTTGACGAGTCGATGATAACGATTTGGTTAATACAATCACTTGTGCTCCTTCACCTTGTTGAAAGTCCGATTCGATCAAGAAGAGGTTTTCCCACACGATAGGGAACGAAATGATGAAGAATTAGGATGATAATGGTTAAAAGAAAAGAATGGAAGGTTGGATGGATGCTAGGTGATTCAGCTATCAATGAAAGATGAACAAAAGATGAATGTTTTGACCAAACAAAAGAGAAGAAAAACTAAAGTCACTAATGGCTTGTAACTTTCGGCACATAGCAAAAGAAGAGATTTGGAGAAAACACAAAATAGTGCCAAATAGATTTTGGCCTAACTAGCACTAAAATTCTATCAAAAGACAAAGCAAAATTCAGCCCCTTTCCTCCCCAAAACCGTCCACATGCATGATAATAATAGTCAAAAGTTTGGCCACTCAAACTTTCCAAATCATCTCCCTTGAAAAATGCCAACATATTCCCCTTTTTACTCCTTTTCTTTTTGTTTCTTTCTTTCCACCATCCCATGTTTCCCTCCATACCATATTTCTTTTTGACTCTTTCCAAAATAATAAATATAAAAAAAAAATCCCCCCTACCATAATTACAACCATGGAAGGAAGTACAAAAATAATAGTCAAAATTTGCACACAATGGGATTTGAACCTCTTCCCTCAAAGTACTTCACTTGATGCCATAACCTCCTTACCATATGCTCATTTTATGCTAGCAATTTACTCTTTTATTTCCATAAGCCTTGACGCCACTTACTATCTCTCCTTAATAGGCTTAAACACAAAATTTTACTAAGGCCCAACTTGAACTCGAAACTTTATAGAATCCCGTAACTTTCTAAAATCATCTTCTTAATAAGTCCAACTTGAAATGATGTCATTCTCTTGTTCTCAAAAATTTTAAACACTCCTATGCCCAAGGCCCAATGGGCCCAATCCCACTAGGCCCAATTTCGGGATGTTACAAACTCTTTCCTAATAATCTAATTATCCTTGGTTTGACTAACTAGATAACCCTTTATCTAAAAGTCACTTGCCTCTAAGTGCCAACCCTTGACCTACTTAGTTGAGTTTAACCATTTTTTCACCTACTACTTATTTTAGGATAAAAAATGGGCACCTCGCTTTAGCGAAACCTACCCAACTAATGATCTTAAGCTTCGTAGTGTTACTAAGTGGAAAGGCAAAATACTCAATATTATTTAGGGACCTAGGTTGTTTTTATAAACTCTAACCATGATGTGAACTATGTGAGTTTGAGACATAATCTAACAACCTAAACATGCAATCATTCAGATAAACATACATCCAATGCAAAAATTTAAATGAAAGCAAATTAAAGAGTTTGGTTCCTAGTATGGCCCTTACACCTAATAGATCACATCTATTACATAAAATCTTGAGTCATTACATTTCTTGGCTTGACTTGAATCTCCATTCTTGGCCACCATCTCCATGTTTGACCATCACATTTGATGCTTGATCACCATCTCCATGGATTACAATATTTTATATTTTGAAATAAAATAAACTAAATAACTAAATTTATTTAATTATTACATTCAAAATGACGGTATGCAAACCGTAAACCATGGGCCATACTAGTTACCTCAAAAAAAATTGCATAACAGTTATACATCCACCCACTTGATATCTTCAAGTGGCCCATACAATTTAAACAATTTAAAATATAAAATTTACATAAACAATATATAAATTAATTACCATGAATAATAATCTAATTTTTATATTTTTAATTTGCATTTAAAAAAAACAATTGAATCAAAATCCAATTGAAATTAAGAGAACCATCTTTTCTCTTGAACTATCTCACGCAAAGACAACAAAGTCCAACTCTTGGCCTTCCTTTTGCTTGCATAGAAACTCCTTTCTAACAAAAGAATACTGTAAATCAACAGAAAAGACATTCTTTTCCTTAACTCACTGTGACATGCCAACCATTTGACACAAGCAACTAACCATTTGACTCTTGCCATCACACGCATGAGTACAACAACAAAATCAACATTAAGAGACTTGATCTTGTTGTCATTGAAGTATCGAAAAGCTAAATAATATCAAATTCTAACAATTTGCTAATTAAATAAAATTCCTAAAATTTGGTTAACTGTTAACCAAAATTCTTAGAAATTTAATTAACCATATTATTTAGACAATATATAGGAAATTACTAAAACAATTCTAAATTACAAAGTTCAAAACTTTGTGATTAAAATCAATTTTAATAACCCCTCCCCAAAGTTCTTAACTTTGTTAGCAAATTAAAATAAGACAAGGAATTACACTCTTACATATTGGTATGCAAACTAACTAAATTATGTCCAAAACATGCCAAATAATTTAGGACTGATACCACTGTTAACCATTAGTATGATTAACTATTAATCATGCGGAAAACTAAAACCCATGCCCAAGATCCATTATTTGACATGTAATGAACATAACAAGAAATAGTTAGAAATTATACATTTGTCACGTGAACCCAATTCCCAAAGGTACACTTTAAGATGGAGGACCGCAAGCGAAGTCCCTCTATTGAAAGTCCACCCCGCAATGATTCACGAACGTCCCGAGTACTAGCTCGTAGTTGTAGGAACGATTCCTAAAACTATCTTGTATGCACCACTCTTTGTGTTTTCATCTAAGTGTATATGTAATACTTGCGTGAATGAAATATATGAGCACTTGTCAAAACACTTGCTCTCATATTCTCTTTTTAAACGTCTGCCAGCAAAAGTAACAGAAGAAAAGCAATGTTTTTCTTTTCTAACTTTTCAGTTATACAATGCTATCAATGCTAGAGCATTAGTGGGTATAATGACCCATTATTGAGGGAGTTACAAATCTCCCATAATAGCCCCAATAATAACACTTAAATAACTGAAAATTCTGCCCATATCTTGTGTATATTTGACTGAAATTTCAGCTATGATTAAGCCTCATAAACACCACTAATGTACACAATAATTAGTCTTAACTAACTTCACACACAAAATGATATTCACATTGCATTAGGTGTGACCCAATAGGATTAATCGATATTGAGCTCGGACCGTTATCAAATAACACTCCGGTGACATTTAGAGGTTTCTAGTAAAACATAAACATTACCCAAATCGATTAACTTAACGTCTCATAGTACACCTACAAGTAACGTATTATGACTTAGTAAAATAACCACTTGATTATTGAACATTTTTAATAGTTCCAAGCTTAGTCATTCAATTACTTTTAAAGGTTTATCATCTATATATACATCTCACACTTGGTATTTAACCAATGTGGGGTCTAAGCTTTTACTTTTCCTCAACAAATATTTTCAAGTAGCTTACTTTGAGTATCAATTTCTGTTAAGTATGACTCCTATTTCAGTCAAATTTTAGAAGTAATCTTCTAGTTAAACTCTGTTTATTTGTTTCAATCAAACACTGATTAGTTTAGATTATTTTATTATTATTTGACTTATGAATTTAGCCTATAAATAAGCTCTTTTACAACCGTAGAAAACACACCCATTAGATATTAGAACTCATAACACATTTATAGAATTTTTGTGTTTACGTTTTGAGGGTTCTTTGTTTTCGGGTTTTCGGGGTTTAGTTTTTATCTCCATCTTTTGTACTCTTCGTTCTTTTGCCATTATAGTAAATTATCTTTGCCCTTGGTTTTTTATCCTCTTTGGAGGAGTTTTTTCACGTTAAATTTGTGTCTTCAATTTCTCAATTTATTCCGTTATTTTTTGTTGCTTAATTGGATCGATCCTAATAATTTCTCATTCATCACAATCATTTTGAGTATATAATATAACATTGTAAAGGTCTCATGGAGTAGAATATGAAACCATAATTTTATGATTCAACTCTACACCTTTACCTATTGAGAATATGCCTCAAAGTTCTCATAAAATACAATTTTTCCAACAATATATTGTTAAATTAATTTGTTTTAATGTTAAAATTATTAAAATTTGATATTTTTTTAATTTTATATTTATCCTTGCTATACTTTAATCATTAATATTATTAACTCTTATTATATTTGAAAATATATTTAATATCAATATGTCTTTTTTTAAAATTATATTTTAAGTTAACCAATTTAATAATAATTAATTTTAATATTGTAATATTAAAAGTTAATTTAATTAAGTAATATTTTAAAATAAAGAAATAATTTATTTAAAATCAACTTAAAATTTAACATATAAAAAAATTTAAAAGAAAAATTAAAAATTAAAAGGCAATGACTAAAGCAATAGTTTATTCAAAATGTAAATAAGTGCTTCAAATAAATGTATATATATATATATATATATATATATAATGTGAACAAAACTATTATTATTATTAGTTTTTTGTAACATTATATTTCTATAGTATATATATGATCTAGATTTGTACTTAAATAGTAATACCCGAATAATTTGTGAATAATAGATTTATGGATTTACATTTATATAATTCAAGAAATACAGATATTTAATTCGTGATACCTGTCATTTCTAATAAATACGTTGTATTTATATTCTAAATTTTTTATTTTCATTTATAAGTTTTATTTAAAACTTCTATTTTTAGATAGTCTCACGTTAATTTAACTAATATTGAAAACAAAAAAGAAGGCGCATTTGAAGCACCAGGAATTAGAATGTTAGTGTAAACTCTAGATGAAACAGAGAGTGAAACTTGAAAGTGTTTATTGGGTGGGTTCGTCAATTCCTTTTTTATATATAAATAATTTAATAAATTCTTTCAAAAATCTAAATTGAATAAGTCATTAAAACTTATTAATCCAATTAAATTTATTGTTAAAATCAAATTAATTAAATTAAAATTCTTCGATTTGGTTGGATGGAATTTTCGGTTGTTAGTTTTTCTTTTTTAATTTTTCTTTTAAGATTTATTTACCAAATAAAAAATACATTTGAATTCTAAACAAAATTCTCAAATTAAATTGATGTTGTTATGAATATCTTATTAAGTGGATGTCCATCATGATCAAGATAAAGTTTTAATGTATTTTAAATTCTAATAGTTATTAGAATTAGATCTCTACTTTTTTTATACTTCTTATGCCTATAAATAGAGACCCTGATGAAGCATTGTAATCATCCCCTTTGATCGATAAAGTACATTCTCTATTACTTTCATATTTTCTTTAGATCTACATTCACTTCAGGGAATATAATAGATTTACTAGGACGAATTTATAAACGTCCCAATAGATTCTTTATTTCATAATCACCATCGCAAACATGCGTGGATTTTAAATTAGAATCTATCTACTCATGTTGTCATGATTAGTCTCCAATTATAATAAACATGATATAATAAATAAAATTTAGTAAAATATACTTGAAGATCTTTAACATCATCATCATCACCTTGACAAATCCATTCTTTACCCATGCTTGTACAATTATAAATCAAAGATCGGGAATAAGAACCACAATCCATTCTGAGATTGAATCTTTCAACATCCTGAAGATGAAGTTGTAAGGGAGAAAGTTTAAGGTGAAAAGGAATTTGATTTGTGGGATGACTTCAAAAGATTTTGAAAAAAATAGAGAATCATCCTGCTGATAACGTGTTATAAAATAAAGAGAGATTGAGAGAATAAAGAACAAAGAAAATATGAAAGTAATATAGAATGTACTTTATTGATCAAAGGGGATGATTACAGCACTTCATCAGAGTCTCTATTTATATCCACATATAAGTACTATTGTGACATTTACTACTGGAAATGTCTAAATCAATGTGAGCCTTATGAGCTCCTTCAATTAATTCCAATACCATAGGTTTAGCCCTCCTACATTTGGTTAGTGAAACTAGGCAATAGAAATCTCTGTTGACATCTTATTGCAATGATTTCAAAGAATAATCAAGATCAACAATGAATTTTTCTTTATAATGTTGACCTTTCCAAGCTGAGGTTACATTCTTATTTTTATAGACTTTAGAGCAAGTATGGTTAGGGTTTGAACTCCTAATTTGCTAAGTCTAGTCAGTAAGGTCATTAAGGTTTAGTCTAGAGGCCTATATGAACCAAGAACATTTTTCATTGCAGACTGCCTTTAATCTTTTTAAATCATTTTTGGGAAACTTAATAAAATAACTATTCAACCTACCATACTGCTTGACAGCTTTTTTTAGACTGTCTTTAGACTTAAATAACATTCCAACCTTAACTCTAAGATTACTCATGTCATTGTCTGGGTTGCACTCAAGCCAATTTTGGCCATCTGAGTCAGATTCATGTGCACTGTCTGACCTCCTAGAATCATCATTATACATAGTTCACCTACTTCTATATCATCCATGTTTAAACCATCTAAATGAACCCTTATCCTTTTAGACACATCACTTTCAAATACATCACTAACAGACACATCACTACTAGACACATCAAAATCAGACACTTCTTCTTTACTCTCATTAAAATTGTCATAAATTAAACTTGCCAAACAAATTTCTCATCAATAAAGGTAGACAACAACCAAACCATTTATTTAATAGAACATAGGCAAACACTTTAACCATTTCTGTCAAACAATAACCAATACAAAATAAATTTAATACAAACACAACCATTTCTTTCATGCACATGGCAGACAATAACCAAACACTTTAACCCTAAACCTAGGCAATGATAGACAATAACCAATACAATAAAGAAGGTAAATAATAAAAGAAGGTAAATAATAAATTTATACTGCCATGCATACAATATAACAGCTAGGATACAAATAATGGCAGATACAAACAATAAACATCATGCACATGGCATACCATACATAGTATCTGCCATTCACTTTAAAAACCAGACCCTAAACCCCATGTGAATAAAAACTGGAATCAAAATCTGTCATGCACATTAATAACAAATGAAACCAAAATCGAAATAACCTAAATCCAAAATCAAAATTAAAAAAAAACAAAATTGAAATAACCCAAAATAAACCTAAATCGAAATAACCCTAAATTCAAAAAATAAAAAACTAAATATAGAAACTTACCCGTTATAGTGGATGTAACAACATTGGCAGCTTCTCTTCTATTGACCATTGTCGCTAAGAACCAAAAACACTAATAGGTTTCTGGTTTTGTCTTCTTTTCTCCCTAAACGAAAAAAAACCAATCGATTTCTAACCCTAGATGTAACAGCCCGGTTTAAACCCTAGCCAGAATAGTGGTTTCAAGATTTGTCTAAGGTTGAAAAAATATTTTAATATTATTTTTGGTGTTTACAGTATGTGATTAAGCATGTGTGAAAATTCTGTGTGAAAATTTTATCGTTTGTGTGCCGAATTATGAAAAAGGACTTAATCGCATAAAATGCAAAAGCTGCGTACTGATTGTTAAGTGCTTATTTGGTATGGCTTTTTAAATGAGATGTCCTTATGTTGTAAATGGACCATTAATAGTTTGGATGGACATAAAAGCTTAAGTTTAGTGGATTTTAAATGAAATTTAAAAGGCTAAAATTGGTATTTGATATTTATGTTAATATAATTAAAAGAAAAGAAAAAGATGGCCATTTTATCATCTTTTGATAACATGTTAATTTGCATGGTTTCTTGTGTTTAATTTGGTTTATTTCTGAATCAATCCCTGCTAAATTAGTATTTTTATGATTTAAATCTTGCCAGGGATGCAATTGGTCAAAAGCAAGCTGAAAAGGGCCAAATTGAAAGAAAATCATTGAAATGAGGCCAAATCAAAAAGATGGAGGAAGCCAAGGACACGTCAAATATTTTGACTTTGTAAAAAGCCAAAAATCACTACACCAAAACAGACTTTTAGCGGCGTTTTTTAGGCTTTTAGCGGCATTTTTTCAGAAACGCCGCTAAAAGACCCCACCTGTAGCTGCGCTTTTTTTTGAAACGCCGCTAAAAGACCCCACTTTTAGCGGCGTTTTTTATAAAAGCGCCGCTATAAGTTGGGTCTTATAGCGGCGTTTCAGAAAAGAGCGCCGCTAAAAGTGGGGTCTTTTAGCGGCGTTTCTAAAAAAGCGCCGCTAAAAGTCTTGACTTTTAGCGGCGCTTTGTCAAAAAAACTCAACTAATTTGCACAGATCTCCAATTCTCTTTTTTTCCAATATCCTACCCTCCCTGCATTAAAAACCAACCAAAAACAGCAACAATTGCATATAATTCCAACCCAAGGCAGCAAATAAAACATTTAAATCTCACCAAAAGCATTAAATCTAAACGATATTTCAAATTTAATAAAAGAAATATGATATTTATTAATAAATGAAGCATAATTCAAACAATTCTTACAATAATGTTTAACTGTAACAATGTTAAAAAAAAATCTTACAAGAAGAAAACAAATGTCTAAGAGGGCGGCCTCTGGGACTGCTGCTGGAACAACTGCATCATAGTCTGCAGCTGTAACTGGAGTTCTTCATACTTTCTGTTCTGCTCTGCCTCCCGCGCTGCTGCCTCTGCTCTAAGTTGAGCAATATGCTCCGCCTCTCTCGCTGCTGCCTCCGCTCTAAGCTGAGAAATTTGTTCCGCCTCCCTCGCTGCTGCCTCCGCTCTAAGCTGAGAAATTTGCTCAGCTGTGCTCGCTTCCAACAGAGATATCTGGTCTTTCAGTCTCTGAACTTCAGCATGAGATTCACTCCAGGAAGGCATGTATTGCCAGGAGCCGGATCCAAAATATTGGGTCGGGGTAACACCTGATCCTTGACATCGAACCCGACCATACCTTGTAAGACCCAAAACATTAGTGATAATTCTGTTATAAATATACTCAAGATTAACAAAACTATCAATCGAAGCAGTCGTACCTTTCAGGACCCAAAACATCAGTAATAATTCTGTTATCAATCTCCTCGAGATTAACAGAACTGTCAGACGAAGCAACCGCTTCATACTCCGCATTCTTCTCCTTTAGTTTATCCTAATAAATCAATAAAAGAGTTAGAAACGAAATATATAATAAAAAGGAATGGAACATAACTTAAAATTAGAAATTTAAAACTACAAACGATGAATTAAACTATTATAATTAAACATTATAAATATTTATAAAAAATCAAATTTTATTAAATAAATATACCAAAATTTCTGCAGCCGCGGATGTCATCGGAGATCCATCCTTCTTCCTATGCGTAATGTCAAAAAGCTGAAGGCGTCCAACTTTTTGACCTGACGAAACTTCCTACATTATAGCAGAAAAAAATATAATTTAATAGTATAAAGTCATTAATATTTGAAAGAAGTAATAAATTATAATACCTCGGCCTCAGCTACACGAGCAAAACTTCTGGAACCTGCCGTGTGCGTGAATTGTTGTTTCTGTCTGCTGCTTGTCCCAACTCGCTCACGGTCCTACATAATGGAATTTGAATCATGTATATAGTAATTACGATAAACCGAAAAATTTATAAGACTTTGAAAGTACGTAATACCTCTCCTTTCTTTGAATTCCAGAATCTAACTTGATCTTTCCATTGGTACCTCAACATTCCCGGTGGGACATTTCGCAATTTTTCGTCGAGGCTTATGTCTTTCTTAAAATATTGTTTTTTTAGGGTGCTTTTATTGTCTCTCCATTTTTTTCCCAACGTCTTCTTAACATAGTCATCGGAGACCTCTAAAGCAAATCTACCCTGAAATTTTTTTTAAAAAGTTAGTATAAATGAAGGTTAAATTAAAGTATTATAAATTACATTCACCTTTTATTACCTTAATATTATCGAGAGCCTGATTTTTGTTGGCATCAGGCATGTGATGCCATGATTCGTATTTAATGGGCAACATATTCGAATTTCGTGCTATAATGCCCAAATAGCCTGCCAACAATCGAGCTTCAGGTCCGATAGGCTGGCCATGATTGTTTCTCCTTACTTCAACACGCTGGGTAGGCTCTAAGTCATATAAATCTGTAAGTAATGTACGTCCCCGACCTCTGCGCCTCCCACCACCCTCAGCTGAAAAATGATATATTATTATATTAAAATTGAAAAATGAATCAATAATAAAATTCAACATGCATGTAAAATAAACTTAACATTACTTTGGAATTCTCCATGCTCGTCATCTATGTCCGGCAGACTAGAAGATCCAACAACTGTATCCTGTCCACTATTTACGTCTTCTGGATTTAGGGTATTCTGGACAATACTTAAACCTCGTAATCGTCTTCTAGGCATTTTTCCTGCAATACACATAAAATAGTTCAAAATTTTAGTAACAAATAACAACAATAATAGGACTTAAACCTCGTAATCGTCTTCTAAGAGTATTATATGTTTTGTTATAATTGAAATTTGCTGTAATATTAAATTTAACAAGTTTTTAACTTACTTCTTTTAAAAAAAGAATTTATTTTCTATTTTAAAATATTATTATATGTTTTTATAAGTTTATTATAAGTTTTTATAAGTTTATAAGTTTTTATAATATTATAAGAATTTATTTTTTATAGGTTTTTTTTAATATTATTATATGTTATTATATGTTTTTTTAAAATGTTATTATATGTTTTTTATAATGTTATTATATGATTTTTTAAAAAATGTTATTATATGTTTTGTTATAATTGAAATTTGCTGTGATATTAAATTTAACAAGTTTTTAACTTACTTCTTTTAAAAAAAGAATTTATTTTCTATTTTAACACATATTTAAATAATGATCTATATTATTATATTGATAACAAAATATTTATAAGTTTTTAAATTTAAACAGTTTTTAAATTACTTCTTTTAAAACAAATTTATTTTTTATAATAAAACATATTTACATACTGATCAATATTAATATTATACTGATAACAGAATATTACTACCATTTTATATCATTTTATATCATCTTATATGCAAGATTTTAGCCATTTTATTCTACAATTTTTAAAATTTAGGTCTCATTATTATTATTATTATTATTATTATTATTATTATTATTATTATTATTATTATTATTATTATTATTATTTGTTAAATTAAAGTTAATCAGAAACGTAATTTTTACATTTTTAAATTTAACAACAACAAAATATAATATCGTTCCATACCTTTAATTTTAAAAAATAATACACGGGAGCTTGTAAAAAATCTAAGCGCAATGATTAGATAGCAATTTGGAGGTTGTTCAAACACTATTAATAATAAACAGCAATATTAAACAGCAATTTAGACAGAAATACTTTATGATTCATCATACGTGGCATTGTTACACCTGGGGAGGATCCGTTATATCTTACAGTGAAATATAAGGCAACCCGTCCAGCCTATATACTTTGAATCCTTTTTTTTTTTTGGACAGCAGTATAATAAACAGCATATATACCAACCAAGCATGATAATAAATAGCAATTTGGAACTATACTCATACTAATGATATAAAAAAATGAGGACAACTATATGTAAACAGTGAAAACTTACCAACAAACTAAGTTCGAACAATCTGTAGATGAAAGTAGGGTAGAACAATCTGCAAAATAATTATGGCCATTTCATTTCCAGATTAGCACCAAATAAACGATGAACACCTAATATAATTAATTCATGTGAACCAAATATAAAAACTTTATCAATAGCACTACCAGATATTAAATCGAAGATTAAATGTAACTGTGCAGTTGAACCAGAAGTTGCAGAGGGAGCAAGAAGCAGTAACTGATTAAATCCAACAGTTGCAGGAGCAGTAGGAAGAAGTAACTGAAATACAAACAACATATGAATTAACACATACATATGAATATATACAAGAAGCAGATAAGAAGCAGAGAACCATGCAGATACTGCTGAAGTTGATGCAGCTGTTCAATTTCAGTTTATTTAGTTACTTGAAGTGATGTTCTGTAACTTAGTTAAATTAGAACCAAGTTGTTAATGTACTTTCGTATTTTTTGTTGACATTTGAGCTGATAAATCAACTTCACCAAGTGTGCAAGTTTAGTTTAGTTTCAGTGAAAGTAGTGGTAGTAGCTAGGTAGATGTTTAGGTGAAATTTGTTTTTTTTTTTTATCACCCTATTATATGTAATGGCATTATGCCTCAATTTGAAGTTAATGAAAATACACATTTTCTTCTTCATTTTTTTTCGCTTTCACTCAAGCAAATAGCTTAAGCTTCATATCTGATTTCTTTTGTTTGCTTAACAAGCATCTAGGCTTCAAGCTCAAGTTTCTGTCTTTGTGATTCATCATCATTCTTAGTTCCAACATAGCCTCACATCCTAGGCTTCAAAAATTCAATTACATCTTTCACAGCTATAGGCTTCAAATCGCAACATTCTTAGCAAAATGAAAAGAAATCAAACAAAGCAAAATACCATAGTTTAAAACTTCATTTTACAGCATTTAAATTGATCAATTTGCAGCAAAAAAGGGATATATATTCACAAAATGGTTTAACAACCTCCAGCAAGCAACAACATTATCTACTTAACAAGCTCCAGCAATGCTAAAACAATACCTAAAATCTTATTATATTATAAAAACAGAAAGTCACAATTCTAATTTTTTTAGAGATTAATCAATAAAATATGAAAAAGAAAAGCAACAAACACCTTGCCGCCCTATCCACTTTCCCTTTCTCTTTTTTCTTCTCACTTAGCTAATGCCTAAATTTGCACAACTTAAACACATAATCAGAAAAACATAATTTAGCCCTCTAACGCCAGAAACTTCCACCTAATATGAGGATTCTCAAATCAATATCAATTAAGAAATTAATTGAGATTTAAAAGGATTAATCACAATGAAAAAAGAGCAATTTGTAAAACACAATGAACTAAGCAGCTCCAAAGAGAGTTTCATTTTAAGCCTTCAATTCAACCACAAACAAACATAATTAACATCTACGTAAACAATTTAACACAAAAAAGGAGTAAAATAATGATTATGATGGCTAATTGACCATTGCAATACAGATGAAACTAATTTCCCCCTCAAAGTAAACAACAACATCCATGCAGATACCTTGTTTCAATTAAATGACAAATTATGTATTTTTCTACATTATTGTAGAAGTTATTTAAAAGATTAAAGTTGGAATTCATGTGAACTGAGGACTAATCAACATAATTTCTTTCTCATTCCAACTGCCACACCTTCAATGGCCATCTAAAGGCCGAATAAGTATGTTTTACTATCTATGAAGCTTAAATATAAATATTTTATTACTTTAGATGAATTTGTGTTAAATCGTGTTCAAAAACCAATTGGTAATTTCTAATTTAACAAGCTACCAAATTGATATTCTAATTTGAACCGTAGGCAAAAGCAAACCAACTCTTTTTTATTCAACCATTTATATATAAATGATAAATCCCGAGTAAAAAACACTGGTCTCGGACTAATGGCTACTCATAGATTGCATCGTCAAGCCTTCTTTCAATATGAAAGACATGCCAATCTCATGATTATAAGTCATCATTATTCATAAAAACAATATTATTTTTAAATTTATGTTTCACCTCATGTTGAAACAGCAAATAAAACAACAATATTAGTGTAGTCAAATAAAACATCCTTTTACCATTGTTGATTGTTAGAGAAAAATATGTGAAAGACGTGAAAACTCAGTTTCTTTAAATGTTTTCAGTAAAGGGAAGTTTTTTTCGATTGTTTAAAATAATATAAAAGCGAAAGAGGAATGTACCTTGTTCGTTGCAGTTGCAATTGCAGTCAATCAAATGGGCATGCTTCAATTACGAGCAGTAATGAATGGATTTACATAAAAGAACGGATCAGAAATAGGCGTTTAGCACCAAGGAGCAAAAAAATTGACAACTAAAATTGGATACCTACAAAAAGAATAAAAAAAGTCCAGAATGAAACTCAGCACCAGTAGGTCTTAAATGTTGATCTATTGAAAACTTTCGGATTGTTTTTGTTATATTCAACCTGTTCTGAAAGCAGAAGACACAAATTTAGTCATATGGACCAAACTTTGAATGGTAAATGCTACTGAGGAAAAACATTCAGGCTTCTTGAAGAATGAATATGAAAAGTATCGGCGTCAAATGCAAACGATATAAAAGAGGTTGTTTAGTCTCAAAACTAACAGTATAAAAGACTTACCCGTCGGTCGATGGAGACGGCGACTCGCGACGAGGCAGATGGAGGCGAACGCGATGGCAGAATGGACAATCAAGGGCGCCGTTTTGCTAAAAAATCGATGCGAACACGAAGCAGGAGATGGTCAGATTCGATTAGAGATTTTGATTTTTTTGGGAAATTAGGGATTGGGAAAATAGGTGAAGACTTAGGCATTTCGTGAAAAAAACTGACTAAAACCAAACACAAACAAACGGCGCCGTTTTGCTAAACAATTCTTAAACTTTGCGGCGTTTTTTTATTAAAGCGCCACTATTGCTTACTTATAGCGGCGTTTTTTATAAAGCGCCACTATTTCTTACTTATAGCGGCGTTTTTTTATAAAGCGCCACTAAAAACTTTAACTTAAAATTAGTTTTTTCAGATTTTAATTATAATATTTTCTTACAATACTTCACTTTTTTATAGATTTTTTAAATTTTATTATACATAAAGTTTACCTACTGATAATTTAATATATAAAAAATTTAAAACATACTGATAATTTTAATATATTAAAATTAAAATTATCTCTTTTATCATTATATAATAAATTATTTAATATATAATTTAAAAAATAATAAGTCATATACCCAAAAAAACTTTAAAAGTATTTTAAATAATAGTATTTTAATTTTTTTCATTTTTAACATATATTTTTTAATGTTAGTAGTTCTAAATTTTTTCTACATGTCATTAATTTTTTAAAATTTTTTAAAAATTAAATTACACTTAAATTTTATTTTAATTAATATAAAGAAATTACCTAATTAATAGATCAAATAGTTTAAATTCAAACCCTAAGTCAGTCCCAAAACCCAAAAAACCCTAAATTCATAAAATCTGTATCCATAAACTCTAAACCATAAACTCTAACCCCTAAACTCGTAACCCTAAACACAAGTCCCTGAAATCTAAATTGTAACCAATCAAAATAAAAAATAAATTTATTGTTATTCCTAAATTAAAATAGAGAATAGTTAGATAATTATTTTTATAATTCTTGATTTATTATAATTTATTTATTACAGCAAAACTAAATTTTATGATTTATTCTAATTTCTAAATGTTAATAAACTTTTTAATCAATAGTAAGTGCTTCCACTAATTATTATAAACATAAGATTTTACATTAATATTTACATGTATACACATCAATATATATATCCCTATGAAATAAAGTTTAGACTTTTTAGGGTTTAATATTTTGCGGTTTAATTGGTTAATGGTTTAGTGTTTGCAGTTTAGGGGTTTATGGTCGAGTATTTAGAGTTATGATTTAGGGTTTGGAATCTAAATTTAATATTTAAAGTTTAGGGTTTAGACTGTGTAGGGTTTACATTTTAGTGTTTACAGTTTAGGGTTTATGGATAAACAGATGCACAGTCAGATTTAATTTATAGCATATATTTTTATAATTTTTTAATGATTAAATGAAATTTGATATCCTGTCTTCGATAAACCCTAAACCCGTGAACCTTAAACCATACACCCACAAACCCATAAACCCAAGCCATATATGGCTTTTTAAAGAAAAACTCTAACTTATAACCCTAAACTCTAAACTTTAAATCATAAATCTTAAACCCTAATTCTTAAATCTTGAAATACTGAACTTGAAACCCTAGTCAGATTTAATTTATAGCATATATTTTTTAATTTTTTAATGATTAAATGAAATTTGATATCCTGTCTTCGATAAACCCTAAACCCGTGAACCTTAAACCATACACCCACAAACCCATAAACCCAAGCCATATATGGCTTTTTAAAGAAAAACCCTAACTTATAACCCTAAACCCTAAACTTTAATCGTAGATCTTAAACCCTAATTCCTAAATCTTGAAATACTGAACTCGAAACCCTAGTCAGCCCATACAAATTAACGACTAAAGCACCCTTAATTACCTTAAACCCTAATTTATTTAGATAAGTTTTGAATATTATATAATATTTCTTTCAATAATTTAATAAATTTAAATAACATTTTCAATTTACTAATTAATTTTGTTTCTCTACAAATGCATGGTTTACAATTTTTTTAATTTTAATATATATAAAGCTTATCTATTATCTTTTAAATAATGTAAAATATAAATATAATTTAAAAATAAATATACTTTTAGCGGCGTTTTCCAAAAGGGCCGTTAATGTTCAGACTTTTAGCGGCGTTTTTCCAGAAGCGACGCTAATGTTCAGACTTTTAGCGGCGTTTTTCCAGAAGCGCCGCTAATGTTCAGACTTTTTGCGGCGTTTTTCCAGAAGCGCTGCTAATGTTCAGACTTTTAGCGGCGTTTTTCCAGAAGCGCCGCTAATGTTCAGACTTTTAGCGGCGTTTTTCCAGAAGCGCCGCTAATGTTCAGACTTTTAGCGGCGTTTCTCCAGAAGCGCCGCTAATGTTCAGACTTTTAGCGGCGTTTCTCCCAAAGCGCCGCTAATGGTCGAACTTGTAGCGGTGCTTTTCCGGAAGCGCTGCTAATGGTCAGACTTTTAGCGGCGTTTCTGCTGGAGCGCCGCTAATGCTCAAACTTTTAGCGGCGTTTTGCTAGTAAACGCCGCTATATATCATTTTTAGCGGCATTTATTTAAAAAACGTCGCTATTGCTCATTTTTTGGCGGCGCTTTCCTTCAAACGCCGCTATTGTATAATATTTGTGGCGTTTTTCTTTAAAACGCCACTAAAAACGCCGCTAAAAGTCTATTTTGCTGTAGTGAATAGAAAATCTTAATTTAGTTTATTTTTTATTTTAGATTTTATATTAAATTAGTTTAGACTATTTTTAGTAAACCCCATGTATATAAATAGGGCCTTTTTATTCTTAGGAAATCATCAATCAATTAATTCTTATCCTACTTCAAATTGGAGTTGTATTATCCTCTTTGTCTTTTTCCTAGTCCAATTTAGAATTGAATTTCTTTTTTCTCCTTGAAATTGGCGTGAAGCATTCTGCCAATTACAATTGCAATTGTTTTGCTTTTACTAAATTGGTTCAATTGCCTTCCAAGTCCCATTTCCTTTCCAAATTCCATCATCCTTTACACAAAGCTAAATCACATTCCACAACCTTCAAGCATGATTAAATTCATGTCACACTAAACCCCTTTCAGCTTTAAGTCGGTGTTAACCCCGTCAAAGACCCGTGAGTTACTAACCCAAGCTATTTAACTCCTACTTTTCAATATTTATTATGTCTCCGGATTAAGAGTATGACTTCGTCAACTCACAAAGTCAAATCAACACTAAGTCAAAAAGGACATCGTTTGAGTTAGTGTGGCTAGACGTACAGTTGGGATTTCGAAAGGATCGATTGTCTAATCGGTTTTCCGTGAACACATTGGCGTGCCAAGTGGGGATTATTGTTTGGTTCCATCAAGGGAAGTAGTAACAGGATTTAAATGTCCCACGCGCTTGAGGGCATTGGTTCAAGCTAGGCTCTTCTAGACCGCAAAGCTGTTGGAGTTCTAAAGCACGAACGTTTCGTAGGTTGTTCGATTGGTAAGGGTTAGTTACAAGACATTCCATAACTAATTTACACAAGGAAGAGTTGGTGTCCGAGGTGTCCTTGGTAGCTATAACTAGCTTATTAGAAAAGAGGAGTTCATCTAATTTCGAGGATCGGTTCAAAGACGAAAAAACTCGTGCCTAAAGCTGAGCTAAATTTAATTGATTTTTCTTCAGTTTTACTTCACTATTTTTTATTTAATTGTCTTTAGCTTTTACTTTTTACATTTTTTCCTCTGTTTATTTCAGGTTTCATATTTTATCCCGTCATACTTCTTGAGCACGACAACTGCCCAGACATAAATCTGGTCGAGAGAGAAACAATTTTCAGTAAACCCAGTCTCTGTGGAATCGACCCTACTCCCTATACTGCTTAAATTTGCAAATTAGGTGTAGGATTATATTGGTGGAATCGACAACCACCAGTTTGGGCGCTGTTGCCGGGGACTGGCAACACTTACAATTGTTTAAATCGCAAAACTAGTGGTTGTCGATTCCACCAATATAATCCTACACCTGATTTGCAAATTTAAGCAGTATAGGGAGTAGGGTCGATCCCACAGAGACTGGGTTTACTGAAAATTGTTTCTCTCTCGACTAGATTTATGTTTGGGCAGTTGTCGTACCCAAGAAGTATGACGGGGTAAAATATGAAACCTGATATAAACATAGGAAAAAAATGTAAAAAGTAAAAGCTGAAGACAATTAAATAAAAAATAGTGAAGTAAATTTGAAGAAAAATCAATTAAATTTAGCTTAGCTTTAGGAACGGGTTTTTCCATCTTTGAACCGATCCTCGAAATTAGATGAACTTCTCTTTTCCAATAAGCTAGTTATAGCTACCAAGGACGCCTCGGACACCAACTCCTCCTTGTAAATTAGTTATGGAACGTCCTATAACTAACCCTTACCGATCGAACAACCTACGAAACGTTCGTGGTTTATAACTCCGGCAGCTTTGCATTCTAAAAGAGCCTAGCTCGAACTAATGTCCTCAAGCGCGTGGGACATTTAAATCCGGTTACTACTTCCCTTGACAGAACCAAACAGCAATCCCCACTTGGCACGCCAATGTGTTCACGGAAAGCCGATTAGACAATCGATCCTTTCGGGATCCCAACTGTACGTCTAGCCACACTAACTCAAACGACGTCCTTTTTGACTTAGTGTTGATTTGATTTTGTGAGTTGACGAAGTCATACTCTTAATTCGGAGAAATAATAAATATTGAAAACTAGGAGTTAAATAGCTTGGGTTCGTAACTCACGGGTCTTTGACGAGGTTAACACCGACTTAAAGCTGAAAGGGGTTTAGTGTGGCATGAATTTAACCATGCTTGAAGGTTGTGGAATGTGATTTGGCTTTGTGTAAAGGATGATGGAATTTGGAATGGAAAGGGGACTTGGAAGGCAATTGAACCAATTTAGTAAAAGCAAAACAATTGCAATTGTAATTGGCAGAATGCTTCACGCCAATTTCAAGGAAAAAAAGAAATTCAATTCTAAATTGGACTAGGAAAAAGACAAAGAGGATAATACAACTCCAAATTGAAGTAGGAGAAGAAGTAATTGATTGATAATTTCCTAAGAACAAAAAGGCCCTATTTATATATGCGGGTTTACTAAAAATAGCCTAAACTAATTTAATATAAAATCTAAAATAATAAAAATAAAAAATAAAATAAACTAAATTAAGATTTTCTATTTTTGGCTATTTACAAAGTCAAAATATTTGATGTGTCCTTGGCTTCCTCCATCTTTTTTATTTGGCCCCATTTCAATGATTTTCTTTCAATTTGGCCCTTTTCGGCTTGCTTTTGACCAATTGCATCCCTGACAAGATTTAAATCATAAAAAACTAATTTAGCAGGGATTAATTTAGAAATAAACCAAATTAAACACAAGAAACCATACAAATTAACATGTTATCAAATCTCCCCTACTTAGCTCATGTTTGCCCTCAAGCATGATGTTCTTTCAAACATTTAGAATTGATTCTACAATTTATTAAAATCGAGCCTCTTTTCTGCATCCATACTCAATGTAAACAACATAGGCAAAAATAAATAAATAAATGCTTAGAACATATAATTTAATCAACAAGTGTTATAAAATTTGAAATACGCGAAGTAGATAATTTCATTAAATTGAGTTTGAATCCAATAATTTGCAAGGCGTTATTAATTAACTATGCTTTAGAAAAATTTTAGACATGGTCAAACCTTTTTATGCGAACTAGGATGACAACCCAAGCACCCTATCCCGGTTACTCAGTTCAAAAAGTCTTTATTATTATTAGGCTCTGCTAGCAGAATGTTATTAAGTTATCGACTTGTCACTCGAACCTTTTTACGTGAGATGAGATGACAA
Organism: Gossypium australe; assembly: GCA_005393395.2. Classification (NCBI taxonomy): domain Eukaryota; kingdom Viridiplantae; phylum Streptophyta; class Magnoliopsida; order Malvales; family Malvaceae; genus Gossypium; species Gossypium australe. The sequence goes on from CM016616.1 coordinate 136,588,400, forward strand.
CCCAAGCACCTCACCCCCGGTTACTCAATTCGGTCAAGTTTTCGAAACTTTCACTATAACTTGAGCCTTTATTTATATTTATATATATATATTTTTTTTTTCTTTTAAAATTTATTCATGCATAAGCAAATATATTTTTTCAAATAATCAATTAATAAAAAAAATCTAGCTACAGATATCTACCTTAAAACACAAATGTCGACTAATTTATATACTTGAACATTTAAATTCAAAAAATTGCCCAATTGTCCAAATTGACTAAGTATGAGATTAAAGGCTCAATGTCAAATAAACTATCGAATGAATTCAACGTAAAATTAAACACATGCAAAAGAGAAACATGCAGCCAAAATCAATCAACCATCCATGCATACTTACATTTTCATCCCCTTTACTTAATAAATGCTTGTCCTCAAGCATCTGTTATATTATAGAAAAGAAAAACAGCAGCTCAAATATCAAGTAAAATGAAAAGTTCAGAGTACTCCCCATGTGTCCTCAATGATTTTGTCGATGTTGGGGGTAACGACTTTGCATGATATCAAGGATTGTGGAGACTTGATTTTCCATTGTTCCAAGTCTCACCTCGATTCGACCTAAACGTGCCTCCACAGATAGAGGTTGTTCCTCTTGCTCTCTAGTATTGATGTGTGGACATTGGCTAAAAACCATATTTCTGCGAGTAGCCCATGTACCTAGAGGAACAAAATACCACAAAGTAGGGGTGCCGGCAAGCAATCCCATAGAATCCAAACAATATTTATCTAAGCTGTCCATACTATATGCACATGTTAAGGTTGAGAAATCAATTTTAGAGTGAAAAAGTCGAGAGGTTAAATTCATAATATATGACCCAAGTATTAGTGCACGGTTGTAATGCAAACGGCATGAAAATTTCGTGCAAACCAATATCCTAAATTAACTTTAAAACCCGAATGCATACACCACAAAGAAATCAATTTCAGAGTGAAAAAGTCGAGAGGTTAAATTCATAATATATGACCCAAGTATTAGTGTACGGTTGTAATGCAAAACGGCATGAAAATTTCGTGCAAACCAATATCCTAAATTAACTTTAAAACCCGAATGCATACACCACAAAAAGAACAGTTCGGTTTTAGTTAGAACAGATGACGAGTCATTTCTATAACACCCCTAACTCGTAACCGACGTTGAATTAGGGTTAAAGGCGTTACCGGACAGATCGAGAACTTTTATAAACATTTCATACAATCATTCACCCAACACAACCAAAGTGTCCCTTATATTGGTCAACGAGACCTAAATCATGCTTTAAAGTAAAGTCGGGACTAGGCCAAACACATACAAAAATTCTATGAAATTTAAAACTTTTCTAAGTTATGCAGGACACACGCCCGTGTGGGCTGGCAATGTGTCTTCCACGGGCACTAGACACCTCCATGTGTCTTGGCCGTGCTAAATCAAGGCATGCATACTGACTTTTGCACACGGGCACTAGGCATGCACGTGTACCATGGTCGTGTGCTCTTAACCATATACTGACTTAATCACACGGCTGCCAGGCACGCCCATGTGCCAAGGCCGTGCACCCTTAGCTAAATCCTGCCATTTCCCCACGGCCATTAGGCACGCCCGTGTGCCATAGCTGTGTAAGCAAAACAAGCCAAATGCCATAATGCCACCCATTATAGGGTCAATCTTTACAAGCAAATTACCAAATCGTTTCATGCATATTTTACAACCAAAACATATCAAAGTAGTCATAAAATCTTCACCTTCAATTGCAACTTCAATCATGCCAAATTGTACAACCAAACACATAAACAATTAAGCATGATTCATCCATCTATACCTTTCATATAACCACTTCATTGATCAATCAAACATACTCATAATGCATTCATAGGCTTACCATATCTTTAACCAATTCATAAGCTATCAAGCTATACCAAAATATACATCATTTTCATATATGCCAAAGCATATTACCAATACTTATCTAGCCACATCTCATGGCCATTATACACATTTCAAACATAATCAAAATGACTAGTCTATACATGCCATATCTAGCTATGTACATATTCAAAAAGTACCAAAACAAGTTGAGTAGTGTGATGATGATCCTTGACGGTCCCCCAGCCTTTAGTAGCTTCGATGATCTATAAAACAGAACAAACACACACAGTGTAAGCTTTCAAAAGCTTAGTAAGCCATATACAAATAAATCAAACATATAATGCACATAGCATATTATACATTGACAATAATGGTTCTCATAGCATATACATTTCATATAGCATTTGGCTCATTTACTTAGCCATAACTTATCACATTACTTAACTCAAATACCATGTATACACATAGCTCATCTAAACATAACTTCACATATCATCTCATCATTCCATTGCACATATTCGTTTTAGTAAGTTCATATAGATACTTACCTTTCATATGTACCTTGTGTACTTATCAAACATACCTGAAACAGATATACATTCACATAATTGTACATAGCTCGGAATTTGCCCGTTGGACCGTTCAGAATCTAATAGGATATACAGAATACTCAGAATAGTTGTACAATGCCAACGTCCCAGACGTGGTCTTACATGTAATCAGATATCGATGCCACTGTCCCCGATAGGGTCTTATACGAATTAATACGATGTCGATGTCCCAGACATGGTCTTACACGTAAAGCTCATATCGATGCCAATGTCCCAAACGTGGTCTTACATGATAAAACAAAACAAACATCTATGTCATGACATATATTACCCTATCTATTCCTAGGTTCAATAGGGACTTCTCGGACAATAATAACCTGTCGACTTAATCGTAACTCGTGCTTCATATACATTCCATCTCAATATATAGTCATAGCAATTCAAATATCATATATACTCAAATAATTCATAGCAAATACATTTATTTGTATATTGACTTACCTCGGATCTAGATATTCATTCAGACTCGTTTATTCAACTACCTTCGCTTTCCCGCGATCTAAGTCCGTTTTCTTCGGTTCTTGATCTATACATATATTCAAATTTAACTCTTTTATTTACCAACATATTTATTTCAATCCAAAAACATACATTTAGGGCTATTTCCAAATTAGCCATCATATTTTTACATTTGAACAATTTAGTCCCTAATTCACCAAAATCATCAAATACACAAAATCACCATATACCCATGCTTAGCCGAATATTCATGTATCTCATATAAGTCCATACATTTCATTTATTTCACAATTTAGTCCCTCAAATTTCCATTTTCTCAATTTAGCCCTAATTAGCTAAATTCATCAAAAATTGACGAAGAAAACATGTTCATTAAGCACATATCTATCATTTAACACTAAAACTCATCACAAAGCTCACCATTTCATCAATGATCAATGGCACATCTCATTAATATCATCAATTCTTCAAATTACAACATGGGTTTGATAGTAAACTAAGCAACAATCTCAAAAACATAAAAATCATTAAAATCCAAAGCCAAAACATACCTTAATTTTGCAATACAATAGCCGAATGCCCTAGCAAGTTTTCTTCTTTTTCTTTCTTCAAACTGTCGGCACCCCAAAGATGATAACATTCATCTTTGCATTTGTTTATTTTATTACAAACATATTGAAACACCCCACACCCGGCCCACGAGCCTGAACCGGATCTGGTATGTTCCTTAAATAAATTGGTTTTCAATGTTCTAAATGACTTAGAGAAAATTTGTGTAATTTAAAAAAAAATTGTTTTGGGTTGGGCTTAATTTGAAACCTATTTAATAAATTCTGGAAATCCAACTTAAATAAGGTGACAAAATAATTTTTGGGTTTATTATTTTAAAAGAAATAAATTTACTTATCTTTAATCAAACATAAATTGTATCATATTCAAATAAAAATAAACAGAAATAAAGAAAATCCAATTGGGCCTTATGGCCTTATTACATCATTCAAACCCAAAATAAAGTTTAAAGTACTAAAATTTCATAAAGTCCAAATTCCAAATAATTTCTTCAAGCGATGCATGGCCACCTTTAGCTCCTGCCGACCCGGTCCATTACTGCTCATCACCTAAAAAAAATAATTCCCCAACGGGGTGAGTCAACAGACTCAATGTGTACATAGTACTAATTTCCAACAAATCAGGCATACAAGTCATATCAATATCATGTTCATACAAAATAAAGGATGATGCAACCCAAACCCAAACCTATTTGTCCATCCGCTACACACCACCCGTACCAACCTGTACACCACGGGGACTACTAAGTCGACCCTCCATCCGCTACACACCATCGAAGGCAGTCGCTGCAGTCGACGTGCTCATCGCCCACTTATGTTGTGTCATTAGACACTGTATTCACTGGATGTAACCGAAGTTACCACTTTTCACTTTATGTGACCGTAGTCACCACTTTACGTTGGTGAGACCTTAGTCATCTCCTTCACTTTCTTCCTCCACAAATATCCCGAATGCCCCAATTATTTCATAACATATTTCACATACTAATTTTCATTCATGTTACTAATCACATGTTCAAAATATATCACATTCACAATCCTATCAAAAGTAGGAAACGTACCTGGGTACTCCTTACCACATTTGTGGTGCTTAGCCACATTCACATACCGTTACATATTTACATATCTAATGATTGCCATGCAATTTATTGAAAGTTAGTAAGAGTACACACCTTTTTCGCTTAATAGTTTCCGTGAATTCCCGTAGAGCGATCTACCGATCTAGATCTTTCACTCCTATATTCGGCCATTAATTAAAACATATAAATAAACCTATTTGGTCTTAAAACCAAATCCTACTAGAAGTAGAATTACTTACCTAGTTGCCGAATTGATTTAATCAAGTCCCAACAGTTGCTAGAATTCCTCTTCCTTGAAATCGGCTAATACTAGGTATGTAACCATGTCAGTTTTCGGTTTTTGAAATAATGGAAAACACTTAAACAAATTATGCCTTGGCCGAATATCCCTTACCTTATGATGGGATTCCAAATCTGAAGAGGATTCCTTTATAAGCCTGTTGAAATCCTATAACTTCGTGTTAGATTAGATCTAACTTTGAAAACGTGAATCATAATCTTTAACCACATATTTATATTTATAATCCTTACCTTAGATCCTTAGATTTCCCGAAAAATCCCCTTTTGATGTTGTGGATGATTGCCCTCTTTCTTAGAATCCACAAAGATTCAGCTTAACAGTAGAACGGAGAAGAAAATAGAAGAAAAAGAGAGGGATTTTTGCTTAATGAAAATTCGGCAGAGAGGGGTTTTGCCTAGGGAGAATTTCGGCAGAGAGGAAGAGGGAGCAAATGTTGATGAGTAGCCCTCCTGTCCTCCTTTTATAGCCAAAGTTATCAGCCTAAGAGTCCTTTACTTGGCCACCACTCCTCTTTTTGATAATATTATCTCTTTTATTTAAAAGATAAAAGCCTTTAATCCATCAATTATCTCCTCAATTATCTCATTAGAAAATAATCCTTTATTTATCTCTTATTATTCACATATTTATGTGAATAAAACTCCTTTATTTATCTCTTATTATTCACATATTTATGTGAATAAAACTCCTTTATTTCTCTCTTATTATTCACATATTTATGTGAATAAAACTCCTTTATTTATCTCTTATTATTCACATATTTATGTGAATAAAACTCCTTTATTTATCTCTTATTATTCACATATTTGTGTGAATAAAACTCCTTTATTTCTCTCATATATCCAAGTTTCCCAAAATGTTCAAGTTTCCATTTTTGGATCATTTCCAAAAATGTTTAGGTTTCCAAAATGTCTAAGTTTCCAAAAATGTCCATTTCCCTTTCCATTTTCATTTCCATCTCCATTTTCATTTCCATTTTCATTTTCATTTCCATTTTCATTCATTTCTAGGTTTCCAAAAGTATCAAAAATTTATTCATAATACTTAAGACTTGTCATTTCATACAATTGATCTGAAAAATGCATAGGCCCTTCCTAGGATGTTACAGTTCTACCCCCCTTAAATAAAATTTCGTCCTCGAAATTTCCTAACTAAACAGTTGAGGGTATTGCTGTCGCATTGTCTCTTCTGGCTCCCACGAAGCTTCTTCCGATCCATGATTGCGCCATAACACCTTGACTAAAGGCACCGACTTCTTTCGTAGTGCTTTCACGTCACGTTCCAAGATCTGAATCGGCTCCTCCTCGTAGGATAGATCTGGCCTTAACTCCACTTCTTCAACAGGTACCACATGAGACGGATCCGATCGATAGCGACGTAGCATGGACACATGAAATACGTCGTGCATTTGATGCAACTCTGGTGGTAACTCCAATTGGTATGCCACTGGCCCAACTCGCTTCAGTACTTGATAGGGCCCTATAAACCTTGGGCTTAGCTTTCCTTTGCGACCGAACCGCATAACCTTCTTCCAAGGTGAGACCTTTAGAAACACTTGGTCTCCTACTTCAAACTCAATTTCTTTCCTCTTAAGTTCTGCGTACGACTTCTGTCTATCAGAAGCTTCTTTCAACCGTGCCCGAATTAATTCCACCTTCTCCTCAGTTTCCGCCACTAACTCTGGACCCAAAACGCGGCGTTCTCCTAACTCGGTCCAACAAGTTGGTGTTCTACATTTCCTTCCATACAATGCTTCGTATGGTGCCATCCGAATGCTTGCCTGATAGCTGTTGTTGTAGGCGAACTCAGCTAGAGGCAAGTAATCTTCCCAACTTCCTCGGAAATCCATCACACAGCCTCTTAGCATATCTTCCAACACTTGTATAACCCGTTCAGACTGCCCGTCTGATTGTGGATGAAAAGCCGTAGTGAAGTCTAGCTTAGTGCCTAATGCTTGATGAAGTGCTTTACAAAATCGAGACGTAAACCTTGGGTCTCTATCGGAGATGATCGACATCGGTACCCCGTGTAGCCTCACGATCTCCGCCAGATATAACTTGGCTAACTTTTGAAGGGAATAGTCGATCCTCACAGGGATAAAATGTGCGGACTTGGTCAAACGGTCCACTATCACCCATACCGAGTCCTTCTTAGTGGGCGTAAGGGGAAGCCCACTAACTAAGTCCATGGTAATTCTTTCCCACTTCCATTGGGGAATCTCAATTGGTTGAAGCAATCCTGATGGGACTTGGTGTTCAGCCTTTACTTGCTGACATGTCAAACATTTCCCCACAAATTCAGTCACCTCTCGTTTCAGGTCTGACCACCAAAATTGTTCCCTTAGATCTCTATACAGCTTGATGCCTCCGGGATGCATAGCATAAGGACTACCATGCGCTTCCCGAAGAATCCTTTGTCTCAACTCCTTATCCCTCGGCATACAAACCTTTTCCTTGTAGCACAGTACTCCTTCATCATTGACGCCATAATCCTTTAATCCTCCTTGCCGTACTTGCTGTAACTTAGTACTTAAGTCCTTATCCGCCAACTGTCCCTCTTTCACCTCCTTCAGCCAGGTTGGCTTGACTTGTAACTCTGCCAACAGGCTTCCGTCATCATACAAACTTAAGTGAGCGAACAAAGCCTTTAAATCCGACACAACCTTCCTACTTAGGGCGTCAGCTACCACATTCGCCTTGCCCGGATGGTATTCTATCGAACAGTCATAATCTTTCAATAACTCCACCCACCTTCGTTGCCTCAAGTTCAACTCCTTCTGAGTCAACAAATACTTAAGGCTTTTGTGGTCCGTGTAAATTACTGACCTTTCTCCATAAAGGTAGTGCCTCCAAACTTTGAGGGCGAAAACCACTGCCGCGAGTTCCAAGTCATGAGTTGGGTAGTTCACCTCATGCGGCCTTAACTGTCGAGATGCATAAGCGACTACCTTTCCTTCTTGCATTAGCACACAGCCTAACCCTGTGTGCGAAGCATCACAATATACTACGAAGTCCTTACCTGCCTCCGGCTGAATTAACACCGGAGCTTCTGTCAGCACCTTTTTAAGCTTTTCAAAGCTCTCCTGTTGCTTATCCGTCCACACAAACGGTACTTCCTTCCTTAGTAACTTTGTCAAAGGTGCGGCTATTGACGAGAATCCTTCCACGAACCTTCTGTAATAGCCTGCCAAGCCTAAGAAACTTCTGATTTCAGCCACTGACCTAGGTGGTTTCCAATCCAACACTGCTTCGATCTTCCTAGGATCCACTCTTATTCCTTCTGCGGATACCACATGTCCTAGGAACGCCACTTCCTTGAGCCAAAATTCGCACTTGCTGAATTTGGCATAAAGCTTCTTTTCCCTTAACACTTCTAACACAACTCGGAGATGCTCATCGTGCTCCTCCTCCGTCTTGGAATACACCAAAATGTCGTCGATGAACACCACGACGAATCTATCCAAGTAGGGTTGGAAAACCCTATTCATCATATCCATGAACGCGGCCGGTGCGTTCGTCAACCCAAACGGCATCACTACAAATTCAAAATGACCGTACCTTGTCCTAAAAGCGGTCTTATGAATATCAGCCTCCTTCACTTTCAGTTGATGATACCCCGACCTTAAGTCGATCTTTGAGAACACAGCTGCCCCTTTCAGTTGGTCGAACAAGTCATCTATCCTTGGCAAAGGATACTTGTTCTTGATGGTCAGTTTGTTCAACTGACGATAATCTATGCACATCCGCATAGTTCCATCCTTCTTCTTCACAAAGAGAACCGGTGCTCCCCACGGAGACACACTGGGTCGAATGAACCCACGATCCAACAACTCTTGGATTTGAGCCTTGAGCTCCACTAACTCCTTTGGTGCCATTCGGTAGGGAGCGATTGACACAGGAGCTGTTCCTGGTAGCAAATCTATTCCAAATTCCACTTCTCTATCTGGGGGTATTCCGGGCAACTCCTCCGGAAATACATCCTCAAAATCCCTTACTGTTCTAACTCCCTTGACACCTTCCTCTTCTCCTCTTAACGCACTCACGAAGGCTAAGAATGCCTTACATCCTTTCTTAACCATTTTCTCGGCCTTCAGTGCCGAAACTACATTAGACGAGTAGTTCCTCCTTTCTCCGATCATCACTACTACCTCATCTTCCGGGGTTCTTAGTTCCATACGTTTAGCCGCACAATCCAACACGGCTCGATGCTCTACTAGTCAATCCATTCCAAGTATAAGTTCAAACTCTCCGAAGGATAATTCCATTAAGTCAGCCCGAAAGTTCGCTCCCTGAATCTCTAGGGGTACATTCCGAAAGATCCTATCTATCTGGTATGTTCCTTAAATAAATCGGTTTTCAATGTTCTAAATGACTTAGAGAAAATTTGTGTAATTTAAAAAAAAAATTGTTTTGGGTTGGGCTTAATTTGAAACCTATTTAATAAATTCTGGAAATCCAACTTAAATAAGGTGACAAAATAATTTTTGGGTTTATTATTTTAAAAGAAATAAATTTACTTATCTTTAATCAAACATAAATTGTATCATATTCAAATAAAAATAAACAGAAATAAAGAAAATCCAATTGGGCCTTATGGCCTTATTACATCATTCAAACCCAAAATAAAGTTTAAAGTACTAAAATTTCATAAAGTCCAAATTCCAAATAATTTCTTCAAGCGATGCATGGCCACCTTTAGCTCCTGCCGACCCGGTCCATTACTGCTCATCACCTAAAAAAAATAATTCCCCAACGGGGTGAGTCAACAGACTCAATGTGTACATAGTACTAATTTCCAACAAATCAGGCATACAAGTCATATCAATATCATGTTCATACAAAATAAAGGATGATGCAACCCAAACCCAAACCTATTTGTCCATCCGCTACACACCACCCGTACCAACCTGTACACCGCGGGGACTACTAAGTCGACCCTCCATCCGCTACACACCATCGAAGGCAGTCGCTGCAGTCGACGTGCTCATCGCCCACTTATGTTGTGTCATTAGACACTGTATTCACTGGATGTAACCGAAGTTACCACTTTTCACTTTATGTGACCGTAGTCACCACTTTACGTTGGTGAGACCGTAGTCATCTCCTTCACTTTCTTCCTCCACAAATATCCCGAATGCCCCAATTATTTCATAACATATTTCACATACTAATTTTCATTCATGTTACTAATCACATGTTCAAAATATATCACATTCACAATCCTATCAAAAGTAGGAAACGTACCTGGGTACTCCTTACCACATTTGTGGTGCTTAGCCACATTCACATACCGTTACATATTTACATATCTAATGATTTCCATGCAATTTATTGAAAGTTAGTAAGAGTACACACCTTTTTCGCTTAATAGTTTCCGTGAATTCCCGTAGAGCGATCTACCGATCTAGATCTTTCACTCCTATATTCGGCCATTAATTAAAACATATAAATAAACCTATTTGGTCTTAAAACCAAATCCTACTAGAAGTAGAATTACTTACCTAGTTGCCGAATTGATTTAATCAAGTCCCAACAGTTGCTAGAATTCCTCTTCCTTGAAATCGGCTAATACTAGGTATGTAACCATGTCAGTTTTCGGTTTTTGAAATAATGGAAAACACTTAAACAAATTATGCCTTGGCCGAATATCCCTTACCTTATGATGGGATTCCAAATCTGAAGAGGATTCCTTTATAAGCCTGTTGAAATCCTATAACTTCGTGTTAGATTAGATCTAACTTTGAAAACGTGAATCATAATCTTTAACCACATATTTATATTTATAATCCTTACCTTAGATCCTTAGATTTCCCGAAAAATCCCCTTTTGGTGTTGTGGATGATTGCCCTCTTTCTTAGAATCCACAAAGATTCAGCTTAACAGTAGAACGGAGAAGAAAATAGAAGAAAAAGAGAGGGATTTTTGCTTAATGAAAATTCGGCAGAGAAGGGTTTTGCCTAGGGAGAATTTCGGCAGAGAGGAAGAGGGAGCAAATGTTGATGAGTAGCCCTCCTGTCCTCCTTTTATAGCCAAAGTTATCAGCCTAAGAGTCCTTTACTTGGCCACCACTCCTCTTTTTGATAATATTATCTCTTTTATTTAAAAGATAAAAGCCTTTAATCCATCAATTATCTCCTCAATTATCTCATTAAAAAATAATCCTTTATTTATCTCTTATTATTCACATATTTATGTGAATAAAACTCCTTTATTTATCTCTTATTATTCACATATTTATGTGAATAAAACTCCTTTATTTCTCTCTTATTATTCACATATTTATGTGAATAAAACTCCTTTATTTATCTCTTATTATTCACATATTTATGTGAATAAAACTCCTTTATTTATCTCTTATTATTCACATATTTATGTGAATAAAACTCCTTTATTTCTCTCATATATCCAAGTTTCCCAAAATGTTCAAGTTTCCATTTTTGGATCATTTCCAAAAATGTTTAGGTTTCCAAAAATGTCTAAGTTTCCAAAAATGTCCATTTCCCTTTCCATTTTCATTTCCATCTCCATTTTCATTTCCATTTTCATTTTCATTTCCATTTTCATTCATTTCTAGGTTTCCAAAAGTATCAAAAATTTATTCATAATACTTAAGACTTGTCATTTCATACAATTGATCTGAAAAATGCATAGGCCCTTCCTAGGATGTTACACATATTATTATACATTTTACCATTTTATCCTTTCATTAAAGATATAAGACAAATAACAATAAGTGTATTTTGTCATTTAATTACCCATAATCTTATAATTGGCTTAATTGCCACACAAGACCTTCATACTTATAAAGACATGCCAAATAGGCATCTTTTCATAAAACATGCAAAATTGCATTTCAATGCAATTTAATCCTTTTGTCAAATTAAGCACACCGACGGACAAATTAACTTAGGAAAATTTAACACATGTTTAATTACATATTAAAGGCACAGAAAATAATATTAAAATATTATTCAGACTGGGATTCGTGGTGCCGAAACCACTGTTCCGACTAGGGTCTAAACTGGACTATTACAATTCTCCCCCTTTAGGGATTTTCGTCTCTGAAAATCTTACCGTTAAATAGATTCGGATACTGCTGTCTTATTACATCTTCAGGTTCCCACGTAGCCTCTTCTATTCCGTGTTGATGCCATAACACTTTTACTAACAAAATTCTTTTGTTCCTTAACTCTTTTACTTCACGAGCTAAGATACATATCGGTTTCTCTTCATAAGTCATGTCAAATTGGATTTCAATCTCAGACGGAGTTATCACATGTGACGGATCAGATCTATATCGACTAAGCATCGAAACATGGAATACATTATGTATCTTTTCTAACTCGGAGGGCAACAACAATCTGTATGCAACAGGCCCAACTCGCTCAATGATTTCATACGGTCCGATGAACCTCAGACTTAACTTGCCTTTACGTCTGAATCGGAGTACTTTCTTCTACGGAGATACCTTTAAAAACACCTTGTCACCAATCTCAAATTCAATGTCTTTTCTTTTCAAATCTGCGTAAGATTTTTGACGATCAGATGCTGCTTTCAGACTATTTCGAATTACTTTTACTTTCTGTTCAGTATCTTTTATCAAATTGACCCCGTGTATCTTGTGATCACTACGCTCGGTCTAATACAAAGGTGTTCGACATTTACGTCCGTACAGAGCTTCATATGGTGCCATTTTAATACTTGACTGAAAATTGTTATTATAAGAAAATTCAATCAATGGCAGATACTGTTCCCACGTACCATTAAACTCAAGAATGTAGCATCTTAACATGTCTTCAAGAATCTGAATAATCCGTTCAGACTGACCATCCGTCTGTAGATGAAAAGCGGTACTGAAATGTAATTTCGTGCCTAAAGCTTCTTGTAGTTTCTTCCAGAAACGTGATGTGAATCTCGGATCTCTATCAGACACAATGGATAGTGGCACCCCATGCAATCTCACAATCTCAGAAATGTAAAGCTCGGCTAGTCTATCAAGTGAATAGTCAAATCGTATCGGAATAAAATGGGCAGATTTCGTCAATCTATCAACTACAACCCAAATCGCATCTTTATTTCTCAGAGTCAGAGGTAATCCCGAAAAAAATCCATTGTTATTCTATCCCATTTCCACTCAAGAATCAAAATCGGCTGTAGGAACCCAGACGGAACCTGATGTTCAGTTTTAACTTGCTGACAGACTAAACGCTTTGAAACAAAATCAGATATGTCTCGTTTCATTCCAGACGTCCAATAATGTTGTTTCAAATCATGATACATTTTAGTGCTTCCCAAATGAACAGATAGTCGACTATTATGAGCTTCACTCAAAATCAATCTCATCAACTCTGAGTTTCTCGGAACACAAACTTGATCTCAAAATCTCAGACAATCATTAGTATCCACTCGGAATTCAAGATCAAAATTTGAATCACACTGAGCTCGTTTCGCTAACAACTCATTATCCACTTTCTAAGCATCACATATTTGTTGTAAAAAAAATGGTTTTGCTTTCAATTCAGCTACCACTGCATTATCATCAGACAAATCCAATTTAGCATTCACAGCATGTAAAGCAAACAATGATTTCCTGCTCAAAGCATCAACTACAACATTTGCTTTACCCGGATGATAGTCTATCATAAGCTCATAGTCTTTCAACAGTTCTAACCATCTTCTCTGATGCAGATTCAAGTCTTTCTGGGTCATCAAATATTTCAGACTTTTATGATCAGAAAACACGTGACATTTCTCACCAAACAAATAATGTTGCCAAATCCTTAATGCGAAAATAATCGCAGCTAGCTCGAGATCATGAGTTGGATAATTCTTTTCATGAAGCTTCAATTGTCTCGAAGCGTAAGCTATTACTTTTCCTTCTTGCATCAGAACTAATCCCAAACCATTTAACGAAGGATCACTACATATCACGAATTCTTTACCCGATTCTGGCTGTACTAAAATCGGAGCTTCTATCAAAAGGGCTTTCAACTGATCAAAGCTTTTCTGACACTTATCGGACTATTCAAATCTAACATCTTTTTGAAGCAATTTAGTTAACGGAGTAGCTATCATCGAAAATCCTTTTACAAACCGACGATAATAACCAGCGAGTCCCAGAAAATTACGAACTTCTGATACATTTTTCGAAGGCTTCCAATCTAAGATAGCAAAAATCTTGTTCGGATCAACTCGTATACCAGAGGCCGATACAATATCTCCCAGAAAACTAACTTCACGCAACCAGAATTCACATTTGCTGAATTTCGCATACAATTACTTTTCTCGCAGAGTTTGCAATACAATTCTCAGATGTTCGGCATGTTCAATCTCATCTCGTGAATAAATCAAAATGTCGTCAATGAATACAACAACAAATCGATCTAGGTACGGTCTGAAAATTCTGTTCATCAGATCCATAAACACTGCAGGAGCATTCATTAGTCCAAAAAGCATAACTAAAAACTCATAGTGCCCGTACCTCGTTCTGAAAGTCATTTTTGGAATGTCTGAATCTTTCACTCTCAACTGATCATATCCCGACCTCATATCTATCTTTGAAAACACAGTAGCTCCTTTTAACTGATCAAATAAATCATCAATCCTGGGCAACGGATATTTGTTCCTTATTGTCACCTTGTTCAACTGACGATAATCAATGCATATTCTCATCGTGCCATCTTTCTTTTTCACAAACAGAACAGGAGCACCCCAAGGTGAGAAACTCGGTCTAGCAAACCCCCTATCAGTCAACTCTTGCAACTGTGACTTTAACTCTTTGAATTCTGTTGGTGCCATTCTATATGGAGCTATCGAAATAGGTGTTGTACCAGGCAACAAATCAATACCAAATTCAACTTCACGTATCGGAGGCAATCCCAGCAATTCTTCAAGGAATACATCAGAAAACTCACAAACAACTGGTACTGATTCAACTTTCTTTTCAGACACTTTCAAATCAATCACATAAGCAAAATATGTCTCATATCCCTTTTTCACATATCTTTGAGCTTCCAATACAGATATCACAGCAGGCAACCCATTCAAATCATTTGACTTAATACAAACTATTTCACCATTCAGACATCTCAAATCAATAATCTTTCTTTTACAATTTACAACCTCATCATGCAATGTCGACCAGTCTATACCTAGAATAATATCAAATTCATCAAAAGGTAACAACATCAAATTAGCAGGGAAATAGATATCTCGAAACATTAACGGATAACTCTTGCATACTTTGTCAACTAGGACACTTTTACCTAAGGGGTTCGATACTTTTATAACAAATCCGGTAGACTCTACAGGCAAAGTTTTACTGAATACTTAGTTCATGCATATATACGAATGTGTAGAACCAGGGTCTATCAATGTAATCACAGAAGTATCATAGAGTGTAAATGTACCCGTAATAACGTCTGGAGATTAAGCTTCCTCACGAGCTCGAATAGCATAGGCTCTAGCAGGCGCTCTAGCTTCAGATCTCGCAACAGTATCTCTCATAGTTCTCTTACTACCACTGACATTTCTTACATTTTAGAAGGGTCTACCTCTCATTGGAGCATTATTGGATCTCGGATTTTGAGCAGTTTCTGGTTTAATAGACTCTGGGCAATCTCGGATGAAATGATCTAATGATCCACATCTAAAACAAGCCCGATCATTCAATCTACAACTTCCCAGATGTCTTTTTCCATAATGGTTACATTCAGGTTTCTCTAATCGTACATTACCAACACTTGCCATTGAAGTTGCCGGAGCTTTTGAGCTTATTAGCGATCTAGCTCGATCTCTACTCGAATGTCCCACATTAAACATTGAACAGCTATACTCATTTTGGAATTTTTCGAAGCAGACTGAAATAATCTACTCTAAAATCTTTTTCTCACATCTCTAGCTTCAGGCTCAGCTTTCCTTTTATCTTTCCCGAGTGCCTCAGCTTTACAGGCTTGATTAACGAGTACAACTAACTTTTTTATTTCCAAAATCCCAACAAGTAAACGGATGTCTTCGTTAAGACCATCTTCGAATCTTTTACACATTATTGCCTCAGTGGATACACATTCACGAGCATACTGACTCAGTCTCACGAACTCTCACTCATATTCAGTGACAGACATACGGCCCTGTTTTAATTTTAAAAATTACTTTCGTTTCAGATCAATAATCTCTCACTGATATATTTCTTCTGAAACTCAATCTGAAAGAAGTCTCATCTGACCCGCTCTTTCGGAACAACAGAAATCAAGGTCTTCCACCACTGATAAGCTGCATCTCGAAGCAGTGAAACAACACATTTAATACTTTCTTTCGGAGTCAAAGACATCTCATCAAATACCCGTATAGTGTTTTCTAACAAGAACTCGACTCTCTCAGCATCATCATCACTAGTAGCCCTGAACTCTTCAACCCCATATTTACGGATCTTGTCAATCGGAGGCTTATTCAACAGATTTGGATACATAACCGGTGGCACAACTGCAGTCTGAGGGGGATTAACTGGGGGTGGAGGTTGAGAAACAATTGGGTTATTTCTAACAAACTGAGTGAACCACTCACTCATCATCTAGAAGAAAGCTTGTTTAGCTTCTCCCTCTTGACCGCTCGTAGCCAGTCTCGAATCAGATAGCGCTGTCCCTTGTGCGGGAGCAGGTGCTTTACTTTTTACATCGTCAGCTACTGCTCTTTCGGGATCCATTACTATACAGAAATCACATTTTACACGTCAAGATTCATCACACTATCACGATTCAGATATATGGCATGTATAGCTAGACTCTAACTCGCTACATTAGTCCGAGAATCAGCTAAACCGTAGCTCTGATACTAATCAAATATAGCACACCTAACCCGTGACCGACGTCGAATTAGGGTTAAAGGCATTACCGGATAGATCGAAAACTTTTATAAACATTTCATACAATCATTCACCCAACACAACCAAAGTGTCCCTTATATTGGTCAAAGAGACCTAAATCATGCTTTAAAGTAGGGCCGAGACTAGGCCAAACACATACAGAAATTCTATGAAATTTAAAACTTTTCTAAGTTATGTAGGACACACACCTGTGTGGGCTAGCCGTGTGTCTTCCACGGGCATTAGACACCCCCATGTGTCTTGGTCGTGCTAAATCAAGGCATGCATACTGACTTTTCCACACGGCCACTAGGTATGACCGTGTGCTCTTAACCATATATTGACTTAATCACACAGTTGCCAGGCACGCCCATATGCCAAGGCTATGCACCCTTAGCTAAATCCAGCCATTTCCCCACGACCATTAGGCACGCCCGTGTGCCATAGCCGTGTAAGCAAAACAAGCCATTGTCAAGGCCATAATGCCACCCATTATAGGGTCAATCTTTACAAGCAAATTACCAAATCGTTTCATGCATATTTTACAACCAAAACATATCAAAGTAGTCATCAAATCTTCACCTTCAATTGCAACTTCAATCATGTCGAATTGTACAACTAAACACATAAGCAATTAAGCATGATTCATCCATCTATACCTTTCATATAACCACTTCATTGATCAATCAAACATACTCATAATGCATTCATAGGCTTACCATATCTTTAACCAATTCATAAGCTATCAAGCTATACCAAAACATACATTATTTTCATACATGCCCAAGCATAATACCAATACTTATCTAGCCACATCTCATGGCCATTATACACATTTCAAACATAATCAAAATGACTGGTCTATACATGCCATATCTAGCTATGTACATATTCCAAAAGTACCAAAATGAGTTGAGTAGTGTGATGATGATCCTCGATGGTCTCCGAGCTTTCAGTAGCTTCGACGATCTATAAAATAGAACAAACACACACAGAGTAAGCTTTCAAAAGCTTAGTAAGCCATATACAAATAAATCAAACATATAATGCACATAGCATATTATACATTGACAATAATAGTTCTCATAGCATATACATTTCATATAGCATTTGGCTCATTTACTTAGCCATAACTTATCACATTACTTAACTCAAATACCATGTATACACATAGCTCATCTAAACATAACTTCACATATCATCTCATCATTCCATCGCACATATTCATTTTAGTAAGTTCATATAGATACTTACCTTTCATATGTACCTTGTGTACTTATCAAACATACCTGAAACGGATATACATTCATATAATCGTACATAGCTCGGAATTTTCTCGTTGAACCGTTCGGAATCTAATAGGATATACAGAATACTTAGAATAGTCGTACAATGCTAACGTCCTAGACGTGGTCTTACATGTAATTAGATATTGATGCCACTGTCCCCGACAGGGTCTTATACGAATTAATACGATACCGATGTACCAGACATGGTCTTACACGTAAAGCTCATATCGATGCCAACGTCCCAGATGTGGTCTTACATGAAATCTCAAATCAATGCCAATGTTCTAGACATGGTCTTACATGATAAAACAAAAAAGAAATCTATGTCATGACATATACTATCCTATCTATTCCTAGGTTCAATCGGGACTTCTCGAACATTAATAACCTGTTGACTTATTCGTAACTCGTGTTTCATATACATTCCATGTCAATATATAGTCATAGCAATTCAAATATCATATATACTCAAATAATTCACAGCAAATACATTTATTTGTATATCGACTTACCTCAGATCTAGATATTCGTTCGGACTCGTTTATTCAACTACCTTCGCTTTCCCGCGATCTAAGTCCGTTTTCTTCGGTTCTTGATCTATACATATTCAAATTTAATTCTTTTATTTACCAACATATTTATTTCAATCCAAAAACATACATTTAGGCTATTTGCAAATTAGCCCTCATATTTTCACATTTGAATAATTTAGTCCCTAATTCACCAAAATCATCAAATACATAAAATCACCATATACCCATGCTTGGCCGAATATTCATGTATCTCATATAAGTCCATACATTTCATTTATTTCACAATTTAGTCCCTCAAATTTCTATTTTCTCAATTTACCCCTAATTAGCTAAATTCATCAAAAATTCAAGAACAAAACACGTTCATTAAGCACATATCTCTCATTTAACACTAAAACTCATCACAAAGCTCACCATTTCATCAATGGCACATCTCATTAACATCATCAATTCTTCAAATTACAACATGGGTTTGATAGTAGATTAAGCAACAATCTCAAAAACATAAAAATCATCAAAATCCAAAACCAAAACATACCTTAATTTTGCAATACAATAGCCGAATGCCTTAGCAAGTTTTCTTCTTTTTCTTTCTTCAAACTTTCGGTACCCCAAAGATGATAACATTCATCTTTTCATTTGTTTATTTTATTACAAACATATTATTATACATTTTACCATTTTACCCTTTCATTAAACATATAAGACAAATAACAATAAGGGTATTTTGTCATTTAATTACCCACTATCTTATAATTGGCTTAATTGCCACACAAGACATTCATACTTATAAAGACATGACAAATAGGCATCTTTTCATAAAACATGCAAAATTGCATTTCAATGCAATTTAATCCTTTTGTCAAATTAAGCACACCGACGGACAAATTAACTTACGGAAATTTAACACATGTTTAATCACATAATAAAGGCACAGAAAATAATATTAAAATATTATTCAGACTGGGATTCGTGGTCCTGAAACTACTGTTCCGACTAGGGTCTAAACCGGACTGTTACAATTTCTACCTGAAAAACTAAGTGCCAAAAATCGGTGAATATATCTTAAAGCAGGTTCATGCACCAATAAGTCTTTTGTGGTCTTCGGATTATAAAGATGATTACAATGAGTTAAAACGCGGTAAACTTCTTGAGCATCAAAGTTGCTCGGAATATCTAACAGAACAGAATGATAGGAATCAGATTGAACATTATCAGGGTCGATGAAACCCATGACAATGTTAAATTCTGAAATTGACAACCAAGAATCTTTCCCAAGCAAACGAAAACATACAATATTTTGTGTTTCAACAGTTTGCAATACATTTATATCGAAGCTAAATGTGGTGTAGAATTCGTATACCAATTTATAATACGCATTACAGGAAATATTAGAAAATGACTTCCAACCAATAGCATCAAAATAATGAAGCACGGCATCATGAATATTTAAAAGATTAAAAGTGGTGAAATCGATGTGCTTACAAACCGGGAGCGAGCGTTGTCGGATGGCGTCGCATCGTGTTCGATGCTCCAATGTCGAAAAGTCTAGAAACCCTCGCAAACGACTTTCGATAGGAATAGTGTTTGCATGACCTCGTCTGTTGCGTTGACTGTCCCGGGACGGTCGAACACGTTCGTTAGGCGAGTCAGGTGGGCCTGCACTTTCAGCAGCGTCAGTACTGCTGTTCGGGGGTGTCGCTGACTCACGTGTCGATTGTCAACAGTTTCGAGTAGACCGTGTTTGGTGTTGAGAGACACGGTCGTTCACAATGGGAGGAGTCTCGACATTGTTGTCAGAAGGCCCAACCTCTTCTGGATCATCTGCATTATATGTTAGTAAAGGAAAGATAGGTTGGGTATTAGGGATTGACCTTTCGGAAGAAGCGGGGCTGCTATCCGAACGTTCTGTTTCGATCGGGGTCAAACTCCATCGATGAAGGGCTCTCGTTGAGGCGGCGTTTTGTCTTGGTGGAGGGTCATCGTAGGCTAAATCGATGACTGGAGGCGCTGGAAAATGGTGCCGATTTCGGTTGAGTGAAACCAGAACATTTTCAGTCGTTTGGTTTCGAGTTCGGACCATCGCTTTCATGCTAATGTCATGAAGATTCGGCTCTATTTACGGTGAAGACAGCAACAGTGCACGGTGGCGGCAGCGCACGGCAGTCGGCAGCGACGACGTGATTTTTGGCTGATTTTTAAAAGGGTGACGATAGGGGTTTGATTATGGCGTTGGTTAAGGTGGTTGAGAGGGTGGTTTGATGTTGAAGAGAAAAGAAAGAAAAAGAAATATGGAAGAGGTGGTGTTTGGGGGTGTGGGCTCCAACTGGCTAACTTGCTGCGGTGGAGGAGTGTCAAGCTTCAGCAGAGAGTGGAGCAGTGGTGGAAGAGGCCGACGAATGGTGGTTGCAAGAGGTGGAGGAAAGTAAATGGAGGGGGGTTGGGGGAGACGATCGATGTTAGCAAAGAAGGGAGGGAGACGACGACGGTAGTGTAGTGGTGTCAGTGATGGCAGTGCGATGGTGACGGAGATGGTGATGGCGGCGTGGGTTTGTTGTGGGGGAGAGGGTTTGTTTTGAGGCAGATGAAGATAGAAAATGAATGAAAACATTTTTGGGGATTTAGGGATTTGGGTGTTAATTTTAATTTTTTATTTTTTTCCTCTTTTTCCTTATTCTTTGGACGGTTGGGTCCTTCCCATTTCTTCATCTTTTTTTCTTTTCCCTTCATTTTGGGTCACCTAGGCCGTTTGGCCCATTTGTTTTCTCACTTGGGCTTGTTTTGGGAATTGGGTTATGGTATTGGGTATGGGTTATGTTTGTGGGTGTTTTTTTGGGTAATTTGGGTTTTTGGGTAGGTGAGCTAATTTGGTTGGGTATTGTTTATTGGGCTAATTTTGGGTTTGTGTTGTTGGGTTGGTATTTGGGAATATGTAGGTGGGTTAAATGGGTTGGTGGGTATTGGGTTTAGGTTTTGGTTTTGGTGTTTTATGAAGGTGAAGTAGTTTGAGGTTTTTTAGGTAAATATTTGTCACCAAATTAGCATGCTGTGCCCATGCTATCACTATTATTCGACTTTCGAAAAAAATTCATAATCTCCATTATGTTCCTGAAAACATCAAATTAACTAAATTAAATAAAAATTTATTTATTTACACCCTAGATCTTACTAAAACTTAAAATTAAATAAATGAAAAGTAATTTGGGTTGCCTCCCAAAAAGCGCATTTGTTTAACGTCGTTAGCTCAACGACCTGTTATTCAAATTCTGGGCTTATCGAGAATAATGTCCTCAATTGTGTGTGTTTGAAAATTCTCGAAAAAGAGTTTTAGTCATTGACCATTCACCTTAAAGCACTTTCGGGTTTCTTCGCTTTGAATTTTCATTGCACCATTCGAGAATAAATTAGTAATAGTAAATGGTCCTATCCATTTGGATCGAAGCTTACCAGTGAAAATTTTTAAGGTGGAGTCGTATAGGAGAACTTTTTATCCTATTGAAAACTGCTTCCTAGTGATTAACTTATCATGAAACGCCTTCGTCATTTCTTTATAAACTCGAGCATTTTCATATGCATCATTTTTTTTCCTCGAGTTCCTGGATGTCCAATTTCTGAGACCTTCCTGTAGACTCCATCTCCATATTACACTACTTAACTGCCCAAAATGCCTTGTGCTCTAACTCGACCAAAAGATGGCACGGTTTACCGAAAATGAGTTGGTAAGGTGACATGCCTATTGGTCCCTTATAAGCTATCCTATAAGCCCAAAGTGTGTCATTTAGTCTCAAACTCCAATCTTTCCTGTTAGGTTTAACAGTCTTTTACAAAATAGACTTGATTTCTCGATTCGACACTTCAGCTTGCCCGTTTGTTTGTGGATGGTAAGCAGTGGCAATTCGTTGAGTCACCCCATACATCTTCATAAGTGCACTTACGAGCTTATTGCAAAAATGAGTTCCTCTGTCACTGATTAATGCTCGTGGAGTGTCATACCTGAAAAAGATAGAACTTTTAAGAAAGTCAACTAGGGTCTTAGCATTATCATTACGAGTGGCCTTCGCCTCTATCCACTTAGAGACGTAATCAATAGCTAAGAGTATATAAAAATTACCGAAAGAAGAAACGAAGGGACCCATAAAATCGATGCCTCACACATCAAAAATTTCACAAATATGAACAAGAGTAAGGGGCATCTCATTTCGACGACTAAGGTTGCCAACTTTTTGGCATATTTCACAGGTTTTGCAGAATAAAAAGGCATCACGAAATATGTTTGGCCAAAATAGTCCACATTCAAGAATTTTATGTGCGGTGCGTTTAGGTCCAAAGTGCCCTCTACATGCATAAGAATGATAAAAATTTAAGATAGACTGTACCTCTGTTTCTGCTACACACCGTCGAATTACCTGATCGGAGCATTGCTTCCAAAGGTAAGGATCGTCCCAAATGTAATACCGTGCATTTTTTTTTATCTTATCTTTTTTAGACCTTGGTAATTTCAAAAGAACAGTACCTGTAACGAGGTAATTTACTATGTCTACGTACCAAGGATGAACAGCATTTGCTGAAAATAGGTTTTCATCTAGAAAGTTGTCTTTCAATGGTGTGTCGTCTACTGGAATCAGTATTCGACTCAGATGGTCAGCTACTAGGTTTTCGCATCCCTTTTTATCCCAAATTTCAAAATCGAACTCTTTTAAGAGCAGAATCCACTTAATCAGTCGGGGTTTTGCCTCCTTCTCTATTAAATATTTCAAAGCTGCATGATCAAAAAAGATAATCACCTTAGTTCCCAATAGGTAAGATCTAAATTTGTCTAAAGCAAACACAACAGCTAATAATTCTTTCTCAGTGTTTGTGTAATTGCTTTGGGCAGTATCCAAAGTCTTCGAAGCATAGTAGATAACATGAGGCTCTTTCCCTATTCTTTGGCCAAGAACAGCTCCCACACTTTGGTCACTTGCATCACACATGATTTCGAACAGGAAGTTCTAATTGGGTGGCTGCACTATGAGAGCGGAGACCAACTTCTACTTCACCATCGTCGTAGCAACAGAACTGATTCTTCGTAACGTTTGCACGAAAGCGATGGTCCAAACTCGAAACCAAACAGCTGACAATGTTTCGATTTCACTCAACCAAAATCGGCACCGTTTTTCAATGCCTGGCGTCATTGATTTAGTCTAAGATAACTCTCATTCACCTCCTCCAATACAAATTGCCACCCCATTGAGAGCCCACCGTCAACGGAGTCTGATCCTGGTCGAAACAGATCTTTCGGGTAATCCAGAAAAGGTTGGGACATCTAACGACCATGTCGAAGCTCCCCCCACCGTGAATGACCGTGCCTCTCAACGCCAAACACGGTCTACTCGAAACCATCGACAACCGACACGTGAGTCGACAACACCCCCAAACAGCAGTACTGACGCTGCTGAAAGTGCAAACCCACCTGGCTCGCCTAACGATCGTGTTCGATCGTCCCGAGACAGTCAACGCAACAAACGAGGTCATGCAAACACTATTCCTACCGAAGGTCTTATGCAAGGATTTCTAGACTTTTCGACATCAGAGCATAGAACACGATACGACGACATCCGACAATGCTCGCTCCCGATCTGTAAGCAAATCGATTTCACCACTCTTGATCTTTTAAATATTCATGATGTTGTGCTTCATTATTTTGATACTATTGGTTGGAATTCATTTGCTAACATTTCCTGTAATGCATATTATGAATTAGTATACGAATTCTACACCATTTTTAGCTTCAATATAAATGCATTGTGAACTGTTGAAACATAAAATATTGTATGTTCTCGTTTGCTTGGGAGGGACTTTCGGATGTCAATTTCAGAATTTAACATTGTCATGGGTTTCATCGACCCTGATAATATTCAATCTGATTCCTATCATTTTGCTCTGTTAGATATTCCGAGCAACTTTGATGCTCAAGAAGTTTATTGTGTTTTAACTCATTCTAATCATATTTATAATCTGAAGACCACAAAAGACTTATTGGTGCATGAATCTGCTTTAAGATATATTCACCGATTTTTGGCATTTAGTTTTTCAGGTAGAAATGACTCGTCATCTGTTCTAATTAAAACAGAACTGTTCTTTTTGTGGTGTATGCATTCGGGTTTTAAAGTTAATTTAGGATATTGGTTTGCACGAAATTTTCATGCCATTTTGCGTTACAACCGTCCATTAATACTTGGGTCATATATTACGAATTTAACCTCTCGACTTTTTCACTCTGAAGTTGATTTCTCAACCTTAACATGTGCATATAGTATGGACAGCTTAGATAAATATTGTTTGGATTCTATGGGATTGCTTGCTGGCACCCTTACTTCGTGTTATTTTGTTCCTCCAGGTACACAGACTACTCGCGGAAATATGGTTTTTCACCAACGTCCACACATCAACACTAGAGAGCAAGAGGAACAACCTCTATCTGTGAAGGCATGTTTAGGTCGAATCGAGGCAAGACTTGGAACAACAGAAAATCAAGTCTCCACATCCTTGATATCCTGCAACGTCATTACCCCCAACATCGACAAAATCATTAAAAACACATAGGGAGTATTCTAAACTTTTTTTTACCTGTTATTTGAGCTGTTGTTTTTCTTTTCTCTAATATGACATATGCTTGAGGACAAGCAAAGTTTAAGTGAGAGGGTGGAAATTGATGATGAATATGCATGATTTCTTTTTGTTGCATGTCTCTCTTTTGCATGTGTTCAATCTTAAATAGAATTCATTCGATAGTTTATTTGACATTGAGCCTTTAATCTCATACTTAGTCAATTCGGACAATTGGGCAATTTTTTGAATTTAAATGTTCAAGTATATAAATTAGTCAACATTTGTGTTTTAAGGTTGATATATGTAGCTAGATTTTTCATATTAATTGATTGTTTGGAAAAAAAATATTTATTTGTGTATAAAAAATATAAATAAATAAAGGCTCAAGTTATGAGTGAAAGTTTCGAAAACGTGACCGGATTGAGTAACCGGGGTGAGGTGCTTGGCTTGTCATCTCAACTCGCGTAAAAAGATTCGAGTGACAAGTCGATAACTTAATAACATTCCGCTAACGGAGCCTAATAATAATAATAATAAAGAGTGTTTGAACCGAGTAACCGGGATAGGGTGCTTGGGTTGTCATCCTAGTTCGCGTAAAAAGGTTTGACCATGTCAAAAAAGTTTTTCTAAAGCATAGTTGATTAATAATGCCTTGCAAATTATTGGATTCAAACTCAATTTAATGAAATTATCTAGCTCACATATTTCAAATTTTATGACACTTGTTGATTAAACCATATGTTTTGAGCATTTATTTATTTTTGCCTATGTTGTTTACATTGAGTATCGATGCAGAAAGGAGGCTCAATTTTTAATAAATTGTAGAATCAATTCTAATGTTTGAAAGAACAACATGCTTGAGGGCAAGCATGAGCTAAGTAGGGGGGTTTGATAACATACTAATTTACATTGTTTCTTGTGTTTAATTCGGTTTATTTCTGAATCAATCCCTGCCAAATTAGTATTTTTATGATATAAATCTTGCCAGGGGTGCAATTGGTCAAAAGCAAGCTGAAAAGGGCCAAATTGAAAGAAAATCATTAAAATGAGGCCAAATCAAAAAGATGGAGGAAGCCAAAGACACATCAAATATTTTGACTTTGTAAAAAGCCAAAATAGAAAATCTTAATTTACTTTTTTTTTAGATTTTATATTAAATTAGTTTAGCCTATTTTTAGTAAACCCCATGTATATAAATAAGGGCTTTTTGTTCTTAGGAAATCATCAATCAATTAATTCTTCTCTTACTTCAATTTGGAGTTGTATTATCCTCTTTGTCTTTTTCCTAGTCCAATTTAGAATTGAATTTCTTTTTTCTCCTTGAAATTGGCGTGAAGCATTCCGCCAATTACAATTGCAATTGTTTTGCTTTTACTAATTTGGTTCAATTGCCTTTCAAGTCCCCTTTCCTTTCCAAATTCCATCATCTTTTACACAGCTAAATAACATTCCACAACCTTCAAGCATGATTAAATTCATGCCAGTCTAAACCCCTTTCAGCTTTAAGTCGGTGTTAACACCGTCAAAGACCCGTGAGTTACGAACCCAAACTATTTAACTCCTACTTTTCAATATTTATTATTTCTCCAGATTAAGAGTATGACTTCGTTAACTCACAAAGTCAAATCAACACTAAGTCAAAAAGTACGCCGTTTGAGTTAGTGTAGCTAGACGTACAGTTGGGATTTCGAAAGGATCGAATGTCTAATCAGTTTTCCATGAACACATTTGCGTGCCAAGTGGGGATTGTTGTTTGGTTCTGTCAAGGGAAGTAGTAATCGGATTTAAATGTCTCACGCGCTTGAGGGCATTGGTTCGAGCTAGGCTCTTCTAGAATGCAAAGCTGCCAGAGTTCTAAACCACGAACGTTTCGTAGGTTGTTCGATCGGTAAGGGTTAGTTATAACATTCCATAACTAATTTACACAAGGAAGAGTTGGTGTCCGAGCTATAACTAGCTTATTGGAAAAGAGGAGTTCATCTAATTTTGAGGATCGGTTCAAAGAAGGAAAAACCCATGCCTAAAGCTGAGCTAAATTTAATTGATTTTTCTTCAAATTTACTTTACTTTTTTTTATTTAATTGTCTTCAGCTTTTACTTTTTACATTTTTTTCCTCTGTTTATTTCAGGTTTCATATTTTATCCCCCCATACTTCTTGGGCACGACAACTGCCTAGACATAAATTTGGTTGAGAGAGAAACAATTTTCAATAAACCTAGTCTCTGTGGAATTGACCATACTCTCTATACTGCTTAAATTTGCAAATTAGGTGTAGGATTATATTGGTGGAATCGAGAACCACCATCTTTCATGGTCGAATGAAGTAAAGAAGATAGCTAAAATAGGGCTTGAAATTTCGGTACTTGCATAGCTCAATCAAGGTATGTTTTTTCGCTCGGTTTTTAGTGAATTTTACGTTTTTATGATCGTTGCTTAGTGTATTATCAAGCCCATGCTTTAATTTTAGAATTGGATGAAGATTTTGAGATGTGCCATTGATGATATGTGAACTTTGTGTTGATAGTTGGTGAAATATGAAAGCTTAATGTTGGGTTAATATAGTTTGTATTTGGATTTTTGGTGAAATTGGTTATTTTGGGCTAAATTGTGAAAATAAAAATTTGGAGGACTAAAATATGAAATAAAGGAAATATGTGGGCTTGTATAAGCTAGGTGGAAATTCGGCTAAACATGTATAAGATAAAATTATGTGTATTTGATGATTTTATGAAATAGGGACTTAAGTGTCGAAATGTGAAAATGTGAAGACTATTTTGTAAAATGCCCTAAATATGTGTGTTTGGATTAAATTCAATGAATTGGTGATTGAATGAGTTGAGTTTAATATTATATAGATCAAGAAAAGAGAGATTTGGATCGAGATCGAAGCAAAGACAAAGTGTTCAATTATTTGACTAGTCTTGGTATTTCTACATCCGAGGTAAGTTCGTTGATAATACGAATTATTTAAATTATGCTCATGTGTTATATAATGAAAGATTATGTGGTTAATGAATTGTTAATGTTAAATGTGGATTGAGAGATGTGGCACTAAGTGTGCGAAATAGAATTGATACAATAGAGAACGACATTTTGTGTGTGAAATAAAGAAAGTATCAACTGCATTAATTAGCACTGTGTGCGATACCGAGTTAAATTCAGTTTAATGTAAAGGTACTAAGTGTGCGATGATATTTAAGCTTCGACTAAGAAATTGGCACTAAGTGTGCGACTAAATCAAATAAATAATGAGGATTGATCGAAATGTGGTATCGAGCATTGAGTAGCAAAAATGATCGTTAACTAAGTGTTGGCAAAGGTATGTACAGAACCTATGTGGTTGATGATTTCGTAAATGGTTATATGGATGGTTGAGTGAGCATAGTAGCTATGGATGAGTCTGTGTATTCTTATGAAATAATCTATGTGATGTTTTATTTTGTATATTGATTTTGAATCACTGAGTTAAATGTATTATATTACGAACTTACTAAGCTCTTAAGCTTACTGTGTGAAGTTTTCTCTGTTTTACAGTGTCTTTAAAGCTAGCACAGATCTGGGGATCGTCAGCGACTCAATCACACTATCGGCTATCTATTTTGGTACTTTTGGAAGATGTATATATTTGAATATGGCATGTATAGGCTAGTGATTATGGTATATTTTGGGTTGTATAGTTCTTGCCATGTGATATGGCTTGAAAGATGAATGATTTTGGTTTATACCTTAGATGTGTGAAAAGGATGGTCAATAAGGGTATGTGTGTCCTATGTGAATGGTCTTTATGCTAAGCCTTGGTGATATGAAAGTAGTATGTTCATGCTATGAAATGGTATGGATTAAATGATGCATAAATTATATGATTTTGAATGTGTAGATGATAATTTTGATTGTTATGTTAAGATGGATTTGTATAGAAAGATGAATGATGATGTTAAGAGATTAAATTTAGTAAGTTTTGGTATGTTTGAATGCTATTTAAGGCATGATTTTGAATTGGTTTGATGCTTGTAGGTGTGATCATAGTGTGGATGGCAAATTGGCCTTGCAAATGGCCTATTTTTGCCCACATGGTTGAGCACACGGGCGTGTGGCTCAATGTGTCTCTTAAATTTGTAATTTGATTCAAGTCAGGCTCGCACATGAGTTAGACACATGGGCGTGTGACTGGCCGTGTG
This sequence comes from Gossypium australe, assembly GCA_005393395.2. Taxonomy (NCBI): domain Eukaryota; kingdom Viridiplantae; phylum Streptophyta; class Magnoliopsida; order Malvales; family Malvaceae; genus Gossypium; species Gossypium australe. The sequence goes on from CM016616.1 coordinate 136,617,751, forward strand.
ATGCAAGTCAGTGTCGACCACGGCTTGGACACACGGGCGTGTCCGAGGCCGTGTGCCTGACCCCTGTAGCTTGGAAAAATGTTAAGTTTCAGAAAAATTTTGTATGTGTTCGGTTTAGTCCCAACCCCTTTTTAATGCATGTTTAAGGTCTCGTAGACCTACATAAGGGACTCTATGATTGTGAATGATTAAATTAAAATGAGAAATGATTATAAATGTTCCGAATGTTTGGTAATGCCTCTTAACCCTATTTCGGTGATGGTTATGGGTTAGAGGTGTTACACTAGACCTTATTAATTAATTATCAAATCGATATTCTAACCCTAAACCAACCTTGTTAATTGATTCTCGAATCAATTTCTAACCCAAACCAACCTAAATCACGATATATTTTTTTCCCAAATCGATTTTCTTTTTCCATTAATCACAATCAGTTTCTATTTTTTTACCCTAAACCAACAAAACCTTTCAGTTTTTCCCTAAACCCGCCCTAAACCTTGACCCTTCAACTGCTTCACCAATGTCTTGCCACATCAGCGGTCTTGTTAAGACACTAACGGAAAATGTTAATTAGTGATTGTTTTGTCACTTTTTTATAACCGTTAGTGACTGTTTTGTCATTTTTCTAAAGTTGAGTGACTGAAATGAAACTAATGCGACTATTTTGTCAGCTACCACAAAGTTGAGTGACTGTTGGTGTAATTTACCCTATTTTATATCTTACAACTAGTTTGCATCCCATCTTGTGAGTTTATTGTATTTAATATCGAAAATATATTTAACAAAACCATATTTTTAATATTGAATAGATTTATAGTTAGTATAATTTTGAAATTAAAAAAATAATTGATAATAAAATCTAAAAAATAAATAATTACATAAAAAAATTAACCGTATTTAACAATCTTTCTATCTCTATGTTAAACAGTTCAAATTTAATAGGAAATATATTTGTTTTTTTTATGTTTTAAAAATTAGTAATTTTTACCATTTAAACTTTTGTTTTTTATTTTAAACTGTTTTAATTTTGAAAACATTTTCAAAATTTTATTTTTAGTTTTGATTTTTTAAACATTATTATTAAAAAATTAAATATGTTTGTAACATAGTATAAAAAGATTTTAAATAATAATAGTGTTTTGTATTGTACTTAGACCTAATAATAGATCGAGTCATCCGTCCAGGCCTGAAAGCCCATTCGAAAGAAAGTTGGGGCAAACATATAGACTCAAAAAAATGGATGTAAACAAAAAAAATAAAGTTTGTATTCTAAACGAGCCGAGCCATGGGTAGGATTTTTTGGCTCGGGCCGGACCTGAATTAGTTGTTTTGTTTTTTCGCTATCATTTTGTTGCTATTTTGTTGTCATTTTGCTATTACATTGCTATTATTTTATTATTATTATTTGGATATTGTATAACTCTTGTTAATTTTGATATTATTTTAAAAGTATTTGCTTGTTAAGTTGCAATAGTGCTATTTAGGTGTAAATGTATTTTCAATTTGTTGGAAAACATTTATTTTAATATTGTAAATGTATTTGATGTATTATATTTCTAAATTTATTTCTATATAAAAAATAATCTAAAAAAATTAATACAGGCGAGTTGATTCGAGTTTGAATTTAACATTTTTAATCTGGACTAAACTTAAACTAGGCTTAATTTTTTACATGAACTTAACTTGAATGTAAAAAAATGTTTAGGCTATATATACACAGACCTTGTCCACCTACTGGATAGCAAATAAATGTCGGATCTGAAAAGCTTATAATAAAAGTGTAATAACAGCATTAATGTTGATTTACAAAGCAACAAAGAAAATAGCCATTAGTTAATGAATGAACAAATGGCCTCAGTTGCAGAAGAATTGTGCATTTTAGATTTTCAACAAATGCTTCAATCACATGCAAAGAATCAGAAGAAAATAAAACCCCTCTTTCATGAAATGGATTTCTTGGCTTTTTGAGACTCGAAATTGAACCCTTTTTTTTTTTATTGTATTGTTTATCCACTTTACTTGTCTTTGGCTGGTTTGTGTCGCAGTTATATGAGACCAAGAAACCAGCATGTCGACCAGTAAACAAATCAAAGAAGGAAGGTAAATAAAGCTTGAAAGATGGATTTTGGACTTCTTCCCCATCTTGACGGTGAAGATGAACTTTCTTTATCTGCAGTCAACAAACCTTTAACTTGATCTCCCGGTTTCCCCTGATGAATATAAAAAGTACTAGATCATGCGACACCCATATTGCAGGTGAAGAAAAAGAATTCTAGTGGTTTTAGTTTTTTTTTTTTTTTTTTTTTTGTCAATTTAATTAGTATCGGATGAATTTGTAACACCAACTTAACTAGGAATATTAGTAGTAATATAGATGATGCTAGTGGTTGAATTATCAAATATAGCTCGGGACAAGGGAAGAGGTTACAACTAACAAATAATGCTAGTACTCGAACTCAAAACCTACTAAATACCACCTCTTTAGGGTGGCTGCATGATCAAAATGCTGCTATGGTGGATTTAAATAAATTATTCTAGTCAAAAAGAAAAGAAAAAAACTTGGCTCAGTTAATGAGGCTTGAAAACTGATATTGGTAATTCTCAGAGAGCCAGATGAACATCTTCTGGATATGTGATAAGTTATGAAGCCATTAAAATAAGGATATGATTTTACCTCAGCAGCATCCTTAAGCGGTCCCCAACATTCCATGCGATTGTACTTAGGCAAACTGGAATGAAAGTAAACACATACTAAAGCATCCATTAGCTCAGGGTGTTCTGCGAAAAGGACTGAATCTCCATGAAGCACAGCTTTAAGTACCTGCAGCAAGAGTTCAGCAAGCATTACCATTAACCACCATCAAAATGGCTAGATGACGGAAAAGGCGATGTCAAAGTTGACAATATAGAAGCCGAGTTCGGACACCTGAATCATATGGGGGAGGAAAACTTACCAAAGGTAATTCCTTGGAGAAAATGTGGTATCTAAACTCAGCAGCAACGTCAAGCAAGAGATTTGGACCGCTTACAAAACAATGCACATTCAGAAACATGGTTTCTTTCACTTTCTTCCACTCAGCAACCACATCATCATTGTTATACCACCCTTTCAACTGCCATGGAAAGCATGCAATTTGTAAAAGCACCACTGATTAGATGTCCCAAATCAAAGTTCTTATATTCACAAAAAGGTTACTGCATACTAAGAAACAAATGGAATTCGAACCTGATCAAGGTTGATGACATTTGAGATGGTCAATGTTAAGTTAGCAGTGAAGTCACAGTGGGAGAGGATGTAGGTTCTTGGGATTATTGCAGAATAACTTTTTAGCCCCTCTCCCATGAAGACAACTTTGAGTTTTGAAGCTTCGAAAATTGCTGTAGGAACCAAAAGCCTTGCAGCCTGGAAACTAAGAATGTCAAATTGCTACTCATTTGGGAAATTAAGGACCTTTACTAATAATTGCAGCAGAGTAAGCATAATGAATGGTTTACATCTTCTTCAAGACATTCAATGAAGTTGAACAATCACATAAGAACTGAATCAGATATTTTATATTTGCCATCAGTGAATCGCCTAATATATGATATGGTTCTCTCATTGTAGACAGAACCTATATGTCAACAAGGATGTCTGTACGGGCAGAGATGAAAGGGCATTGTTCACTAACAGTCTAAGCAAAGTAGCAGCAACGCAAATTGATAGAACAAATGATAGCCAAAGGCTCATGAACAAATTCTATGCAGATTTTAGAACTACAGCAAAAATGCCATTTTCACAAGCAAATTGCAGGTCAAGAACAAACTAATTGTCATAATCCAAATAATTCTTATGTTGCTAGACTAAACTATCAAAATTCCAAATATACAACTCCATCTAACATTTATATAGCAATGCCATTACAAAACAAGGGTATCTAGATGAAAAAGGAAAGAAGAACACCTCAGAGACAAGGGTATTGTAGGAGGCTCTGGCAGGACTGCTAATGGAAGAAAGATGTACTTGAAAAGGCCTGGATTCTCTGTTCTTGGCACCAAAGCTTCTCAATGTTACTGAAGGTGAAAAGGAAGCATAGTAAGCATAATGGCAGGCCATGGAACAAGCATAACCCACACTTTCTCTTCTTCTTCATTGTTCAAAACCCATCATTGTCTTCTCTGAGAGCTTGTTTCTTAGAGAAAGAATGAAAATGAATGGTATGATTGAAGGGGTAATGTGGAAAATTGATGTTCAGACAATTTGGTTCTTTGGGTTCATGTGGATTTGTGATTCACAAGACCCCACTAGTCAAAAATCTGTCAAGGCAATCTTTCATCCACACATATGTTTTATTGCTTTTTAAAAAAACATTGCCTACTGGGAATTGTGATTGGCTGTTGGAGTTGGAACATTGCGCCATGTCATCAACATTTCTAGAAATTTTGATAACTTTTGGATAATGACATGACGTGCCCTTAGTTCATTGATTCAATTTTGCATAGCCTACCCGGCTGCTCAAAATCTAATTCTGGTGGAGAAAAGCTAAAGAGATTTTTTGGACTTTTCAGTTTGATTTTACAAAATCTTTTATTATTTTTGTAAAGGTAAAACACATTTATACTTACACCTTATGATTTCTAAGAAAACCCACTTCTTTTCAAGTTATAAACTTTCCAGAGATATATTTACATAGTAGATTATAATAAAAATATAATTATATCATTTTTATTTTTTATCTATGTACTTTTTAGAGGTTGCAAATGGGGTTCTCGGATTGGGTTTATTTCGGATTCAGATGTTTTTTTTAAATCAGTTCGCATATTTTCAAGTTTGCATTTTTTTTTTAAATTTGAGCTCGAATAAAGTCGGACATGCTCTGATGGATTCAGATAATTTTTGAATTTTCTAATTATAAATATTTTAATTTCAAATATAATAATTCATTTTATTTTTATACAATAACAATGCAATTCAAATTTGTTTGTAAAAAGTATAAATTATATATATATATATATATATTTAATAGAGCTCTTTTATATAAAATAATTAAAGTGCTTATTGTATGTAAAATGTATTATTCTATGATAATATATGAATTGACACAAATATTTTATTATTATATTATATTGAGAATTGAATAACTTTTTATCTTTCTTATTAAATTTATAAACCTAATACTCATATTCTAAATATTTATTCCAAAACTCAAATAATTTACTCATTATTACCCAAACTCAAAATAAACTAATTAACATTATAGTGCAAACCACAACTCTAAAATAAATGAAAATGAAAATCAATACCCAAATACAACTTGTAAAAGTTAAAGCCCAATTCAAAATTTAACTTAATAAAAATAATATTTTAATAAGATATTGAATTTTTAATAATATTTTACGTATGACTAGTTATAATTATAAACATGTATTTTAGTATACTAAATTGCACATAACTATTAATGTTATATCTTTTATTATAATCTATAATATAATAATAGTTATATATATATATTATACTTATAAAATATATTATTTCATTATGTAATAGTATATCACATACTATAATAGTAGTTCATAACATATTTATTACTATCATATATTATTGTTTGAAATATGCTCTAAGTCTTTATAGATTTTGTACATTTGAAAATTAACACTCTTACTATATATTATATAATGCTACTAGTTTGTATACCGTGCAATGCCTGGATTGATGGTATGTATCAATTAGTATCAATTAAAATATATTAATTTATTTGTTATAATTTTTAAAAAATATTATAACATTTTCAAAATAATGGTATTAAGAAAATAAAAAATATAAATGTTTGGCATTATCATCAATATAAAATAATATAAAATATATTTAATGATAATTTTATCTACATAGCTATACTTTAATAAATTTTTTAATGTTCTAAATTTACCAATAATAAAATACTTTAAAGAGATGCAGAATTTATAAATTAAAAAAGGATTGACAAATTAAAAAAAAACATTTCTCTAAAAATGAAAAAAATATAACTTAAAAAAAATACTAATAAACTTCACCTGAAGTATAAAATAGATAAATGTCAAAAAGAATATTGTGTCAAAAAGAACATGCAGATAATGAAATTATTCAAAAAAAAATTAACAATAAATGATATTATATATTATGGAAGAATTGTTTTGCTTAGCAAATAGCAACAACAACAATAAAAACTGAAATCTAAACCATGCATACAAATTAAACTTCATTTGCTGCTGAAACTTAACACAATTATTCTCTAGCAAAAGTCTGATTATATAATCAGCGTGCACCTTCAAGTTCAAATATGATTTTGTTATTAATGCTATCATACCCCATCGAGCTTCTGGTTGCACCTTCGCCATAAGAGTTTGGCAGGCATGCAAAGATGGCTATAGGGTTGGTTGTAGGAGGATAATAGGTTTAGATGAATGTTTCTTAAAGGGCTACTATGGTGGATGCTTACTTGCAGCTGTTGGGATAGATACAAATAATGGCAACTATCCTATTGTATATGCTGCTGTCGAAAGTGAAAACCAAGCATCACGGCTCTGGTTCTTGGAGTTGCTCGCACTAGACTTGGAAATTATGAGCTCATACAAGATATCTTTCATGTCTGACAAACAAAAGGTAAAACTCCATTTATTTATTTTGATTTATGTTGTTTCTGTTTAAGGTTTAGGGTTTGTCAGAAAATTAAACTGTATTTGTTATATTTTCAGGGACTTTTAAAAGCAATATATATGTTGTTTCCTAATGTAGAAACAAGACATTGTGTTAGACACCTACATGCCAATTTCAAGAAGGTTGGTTTCCGAACAAAGGAAATGAAAAATTTGCTTTGGAAAGCTGCCAAAGCAAGCACTCCAAGGGATTTTGAGGATGTCATGGCTGAACTGAAGAATACCAATCAACATGCTTATGATTGGTTGAAGGAAAAAAACCTACTTACTGGTCAAGGTCGCACTTCTCAATTAAGAGCCAGTCTGACATGTTGGTGAATAATATTTCTGAATGCTTTAACAAGGTAAACCCCTAAATGTTGCCAATATCTGGCTCCTACACTAAGAAGGCCACCTGGCGGACCTACTAAGGTGAGAAGGAAAGAACCTGATGAACCACAAACAACTGGAAGGTTGAGCAAGAGAAGGGTGGACATGAGTTGTAGTAAATGCAACAAAGTAGGCCACAATAAGAGGAGTTGCGAAAGGGAAATTGGCCAAAACATTCCAATAAGTCATCTGCCTTTGCTTATTGTATTACTTAAGTTATGAATTTGTTTGATGGATTTCACTTATTCCTGTAGGTCAAAAGACACAAAGTTTGTGTTCACAACCAAGTGGTTGCCCCAACTCAGCAATAGGCTACCCCAAATCAGTAAGACAGTACCCCAACTCAGTAGGAGGTTGCCCCAACTCAGTTACAAACTGCCCCAACTCACCAAAAAAATGCCACCCCAAGAGAAAAGCTCCCATTGAAGAGGAAACCAACCACTGTTAGATGGATGCCTTCTACTCAAGAGTCATTTGTGACAGACCAATGATGACATTGTGAACATGACTTTATTTTGTTAACTTTTTGAAATTGTGTAAATTTGCCTATACATGCTACTGATTTATTAACTTAAACAGATTATTTTTTGTAAATTTGCCTATGATTGCTACTGTTATCTAAACTTAAGCATATAGTCACTGAATTTTTTTGTAAATTTTCCTACAATTCACATCTATTCAATTGTATTGAATTGTAGGCAAATTTGGCAATAGTTTGCCCTTCCTTTTGTAAACAGTTTGGCATTTGGCCTTAATATATGAGCATTGATCCATGCAATTTGGCAATGAAATCAAATGTGTGAGAATTGAGAAATACAAATGTTTCTATTTTTTTTCATCTGTTTTATCCCTTCTAACATACGAGCATTGAGAAATACAAATGAAATGAAATGAAGATTAAACATTCTTTCAAGTCTTTCAACTTTAAAATGAAATCAAATGTGTGAGAATACCAGACCATTACAATAGCCACATATTCTCCCATTACAATTTGTAAGCAACAACAATATTACAAAACATGAACAACAATATTACAAATTGTAAGAACAACCACATATTCTCCCATTTCAAGTCTTTCAACTTTGAAGTTTGTAAGCAACAACACATGAGCCGGTTAGCCATGTATACCAGCAGTATACCAGCAGCCATGAATGAATAACAAATTATTATATCAGCAACAATATTACAAAACATAAGCTAGTTTTCAATGCTAACAGCAACAACATAAGCTGATTTAGGGTTTAAAAAATAGCAACACAATTACAAATACAAGCACCAAAAACCATGTTTTTTTCTTCCCCTTTTCCTTGCATCCTCTAATGTCCTCATTTTTTTTAAAAGACCCAACAACAGAATTTGTGAACGAGGCGTCAATAATGGATCAAAACAAGTGAAAAAACAACATGATTTTCGAAACCACTCCCAAATTTCTTACACCTAAAAACCTCCTACATAGGTTGTCATTGCTCCAAGACGTGTTTAATTTGGTTGGGTTTCCACAATAGCACACCAGAATCACTCCAAGCATATTCATTTTTTCTCTTCTCCTCTTCTTTTTTTTTTTTTTTTTCTCTTCTTATTCTACTACATAAATCCTAAATGGCTGCTAATATGGTTGTTTAAATTGGTGCTAACCAGCCAGCTGAACGGTTAATGACACCAAGCAAGCCGTCATCTGCCATGTCACTTTGCCGTTAAGTTTGTAATAGAAAATGGAAAAAAGGATTGTTTTGCCATTTTTTTTAAAGTTGAGTGATTAAAATGAAACCAAGGTGACTGTTTTGTCAGTTACCCCAAAATTGAGTGATTGTTAGTATAATTTACCCTATAAAATATAACTCAATTAAAAATAAATAATATAATAATTAAGATTTTAAAATATAAAATTACCCTCATATATTTACAAAAATTACATTATATTTCATAAGTTGGAAATATATTATATATAGATATAAATTACTAGTTATTGGATTTGTTAACCTAATTCCTAAAACACTTTTTAAGGTTGGCTATTGGCATATATAATAATTTTATTTAATTAAATATATGAAAAATGATGAATTTTTTATCCATTATTACATTTAATATTTAATATAATGTTTTTTATGGTAATATATTTAATATAATGTTATTACTATACATACAATTTATTTATTTATTTTGGAAATAACTATACATACCATTTATTACAAGTATGTATTTAGCACTCCAAATAAGTGTCTCCTTTTAGGGTTTCCATTTGCATGTATGTTTAATCAGTGTTTGAATGACTATAGTTTCAAATATTTTTATTTTTTAAGAATAAAGTAAAGTTAATTTCAAAGTTTAATATCTTAAAAGAATTCTCATGTCCACCGTCACTTGTATACGTATATTTTTATTTAGTATTAAGAAATGCATAATTATAAATTTAGTCCTCAATATGTATAATTTTTGTTAATTTGATCATTATTCTTTTAGCTAAATTTGACTTTTAATTTTAAAAAAGAGTTAAAGCTATTTTTTTTAACAAAAATATTAATTAAAACATTAATTTTTTGTAATGATGTTGGCGTGCCAATCCATGTGATTGTCCATGCATACTTCATACTGAGATAAGACTATTTGTCTTATACATCATATCAATTTATTATTTAAATTTTATAAAAATAAATTAAAACTATAATATTAATAAAAATTTAAAAAAAAACTAGCATGAAATATGCGTGAATTGTCATGTAGACTATCATATTTAAAAAATTAAACGTTTCAATTAATATTTCATTGAAACATAATAATTTTACTCCTTTTGAAATAATTATGATAAAATTTGATTTTTTTAAAAAAATTGATAACTAAATTGATAAAAAGATATAAATGTTAACACTAAATTTATGACTTGTTAATAAAAATTAATATTTTAAATGGTGTAGCCTAAAATATAAATGTTGGTGTGAGTGAGAAAACATACAAAAGAGAAATTAATATTTGTAAAATATTAGTTATCCGTAGACATTTTTAATTAATACGCGTCAAAGCCAGCTAATTAATTAATTAATAAATAAAGAAGATGGTTAAAATGAAATGGTCATTTTCATTGCAAGCGCCAAATAAAGTGGTAGAACCAAGATTTTGCTGCCGGCCTGGATGTCCCACCTTACTTATTTGCTTAATTAAATATCCAATTAATATAATATATATATATATATATATATATATTGGTACCTAGTGTTTAATTGAGTTAATTTGATAAAATTTATAGTTAGTTAATAATGTTAGTAATTATTTTTTATCAATTTAATTTTGAAACCTAATTTAAATTATTTTCATCGAATTTTATTTGATAAATTAAACACAAAATTAAATAAATTCACAATTATCACTAAATTTACTCTATTAAAAAATATAAAAAATTCAAACTTAATAATATTAGTAATAAAATTTCATCAAATCAACGTTAAAACTCAAATTAAATATTAAAAATTTAACACCATTACCTTTAGGTAGCTAAATATATAACTTTTGTCGAATATATATACCAGATTGGATTAAAAATAACTCAAGTAGAAAAAAAATATCAAATTTAAATACCAAATGATATATTAAACATTTTTTGTTAAAAGAAATAGCATGAGAACCATAAGAAAATGAGCTGTAAATATTGATTCTCAAATCCCATACTTTATAAATGTATAAACATGTTAAAAAAATAATTATACTAAATTATTTGATTTTTTTTAATAATATAAAAATTAAATTGATCCATTTATTGAATAGATATATTAATTTTATCTAGTTCATATAATATAAGGATATTTCAAATACTTAAACCGCCAATAATTACATTTTAACCCACCATCATTATACCAGCAAACTTTAATCAACCAAATACTCATTCCCAAATCTCAAATGGCATCCTCCTCATATCAAACTTTAATCTTGCAATCACCACCATAATGACAAACTCCTTTGATAACAGTTTTTAATAAATCAGATAGCGTACTTGACTTGATAAATTTTGTATATGCCTAGAAACCAAAACTAAAAATATCCCCACATATATGTATTAAAAACAAAAATAAATAAATAAAAAATAATATTAAACTATTGGTTAACCCTCTATATTAATACATACTGTTGACTCGATAGGTGCCATGAAATGGTCAGGAAATTATTGAATTAATATAATAGTTTTTCTTTTGTATTTATACTAATTTTATATAGTCTTAAATAAAACAACTAAAAATACAATATGTAAGGATTGAACCAATGCTTAGATAATACTTAAGTGCAAGTATTTTACCACTCCACCTATGTATCACTTGTTAAATATTTTTCTCAAACTATACATATAACAAAAGCTGGTGTGTGAGACAAAGTCTAGTAGCAAGTAGAAATTGTTATTCTTAGTCATCCATTTTACGATTTGAGTATAATTCTGTTAAAGTCGAAATAGAATTTAGGTAAAACTTTTTTAATAATGTTGACTTCAAAATTCGAACTTGATTTAAATATTTAGGAAACAAAGTTAACTCGCACTTATGGTTTTAGAATACTAAACTTGTTCAAAAAGTTAATGTATGGATTTATCTAATTGCAGCATTCGATAGTTAACATTCGATGTTTACAATAATACATATATTGACTGAAATTAAAAAGAAGTTGCCCCTTCTACCAGTTTTGATGATGAGTGATTGGCATGGCTTTGACAGAGACATTCATTCCTTATCTTATATCATATATATAAAATAAAGAATTACGTATACTTTATTCATCAAACTCTCCAACTAAATATATATATATATATATAACTAATTCTCTCATTTATTAATTATTATGTATATAAATAGTGAATCTCATGCAAACGTAATCAGTTGCAAAGATGGAGAAGAAATGCAATGGTCCCCCTGTAAGAGGCGACGTAAAACGTCGGATCTTCCGTAGTTTCTTTCGACTTCTCAAAGTCTGGGTTCGAAAGATGGGTCGTCGTAGTCGAGAAGGTTAGCCTGCGGGCTTCATGAAGCGTTAAAGAATCATAATTCATACGCACATACATTGTGATATTCATGCATGTTCTTACTGTACATACCATTCTACTGTGATGTTTGTTTTAAGCTCTGCTACATTATCCCATTCAATTCGTGTTGATTCCAAATATTTAAATTTTATTTTATAATCTAAAATCAATCACAAAGAATAGAGGTGGGAGTGAAAGATTCCAAAAGCAAAATCCCTATCAAATAAATTCCAATATGAAATGAAAATTAAGTGTCGTTTGCAAGGGAATTTTGAGAGCAATTTTCAGTTTTGTTGTTTTGGATACGGATAGTTTGCCGAAACGCAAACTACTAAACATTAATTTTGATTAAAATATTTGTGGAAGGTTCCTTTAATCCAAGGAAAGATTCTGATACCTTTCTACACTGTTCAAGTTTCGATTATGATTTTTAAATCAATTTCAATTTTTATTTAATTAAATTATTTAAATCCGATATTAATTGTATTTGTATAAATAGGAATAGTAAAGAGGTTAGGTGAGAGAAATATTATTAAATCAATCAGCGCTCTACAATATACATTCTATTATCTAACTATCACTTTTCTATTCTGTTTTACCTTAATTTAATTTTTCTAAAAAAATAATAATAAACAATTTTATTGTACAACAAATATATTATTTATTATCAAAATGATGCAATTATACATTTTTATCCCGTTAATGGTGGTATAAAATTAAAATAGCAATTCTAAATATTGTTCACGTAGAGCAAGGCAAGAATTATTGGAACTTACTCTACACCCACTTGAAGTGAAATACTTCAAAATTATGAGACAATTCCATTTTTGTACCCACAAAATTTATCAACCAAAGTTTAGACTTGCATTTAAATAGCTAAAATGTTAAAACTTGTTAAAATTATACAAGTCAATTTAAAAATTGGCACATAAATATGTTTTTGTTGGGTACCTTTTTGTGTATCTCATTAAAGGAAATATTTGGGTATTTATACATATTATCATTGTTTATGGACTTGACCCCACTGTTTATAGGACTGACATTCTGAGCAAGCCTCGGGCATGTTGAACACGTGTACTGTTTTGGATCGCCTCTTAGGCCTCGCTGTCCCCTGCATGTGAATTCCTTGAGTATATGCGAGCTAATGTCGCAAACTCCCCTAGTTGTCCCCTCACTGTATGCCTCGCACATATCCATCTGGTGGGGCTTGGCTGGATCATGGGTAAGAGACTCGGATCTTATCTGAGTTTCCGGTTGGTGATCATTTATGTATAATAACTTTAATGGATTATTGTTTGGTAGGTTGAAGATAAAGATTTTACAAATAAGATTAAAGAAACTGCAACATATCTTTAATTGGTATTTAAAACTAAATGAATCGTTCTAAAATTTAAGCCCAACATGAAAATAACCCATTGTTCTTAAGTCCTCAGGCTTTCTAAATTTATAGAGTAGGACCCTGGTCCATGTTTAGCTTGGGCCACTTGGCCTCCAAACTCAACAGGACATATAAGAAATATGACTTTGAAGTTGGAATTAAAAATAAAATAATTTAGAGTCAAATAGTAAAATATGTAAATTTAACCCTCTGGAATGATGGCTCAAACATATTGAATTTGGTAATAATTGAACCGTGTTCCACAGACATAATTTTTAAATATCTTATAAAAAAAGCTATACGTAAGACATGACAACTTGATGGTCATCATTATTGAATTGAATGATTCAACAAATCCAGTTTAAGAGTGGGATTCAAGAAAGAATCCTTAAATCTGACTAAAAGAAATCTTATTTAAGAATCACATACTGTGCATTAACCCATTCATTATAAGTAATGATGACAAATATGTGTATGTGATTATTGCTAATTCATACCATCAAAGCTGCGTGTCATGTCCCTTTCCTTTCTAGAAAAGTATTAGCCTTATCACCATCACACTCACACCTTAAATTCTGCATTTTTATTCTTTTTCTTTACCAATCTTATAAACAAATCCAAAAATGATGGTTAATTAAACTTTTATTCTACACCCCTCACCGCCATTATTACATCTTTTATGAAAGTAAATAAAAATTTTTAATTGGTTGTATTAATATTATTAGTTTGTGTTGACGTGATACTGCTAATCAATTTAATTGTGTTATATGACAATCTCTTAGAATACTACGTCGTATCAAAGTATAAATTAACAATATCAATGCAAACTATCAACCTAGTTGACGCAATATCAATTAAATACATATAAACAAATTTAAAAGCTAAATTACGTATTATCCCAGCATAATCTAATTTCTTATATAATAAAATGTGAAGAAAATGATGTAAACTTGAATTTGATTATTTAAAAGAAAGCAAAGAAATTTTTATTTTATAGTGGCTGGAAAAATATCATATTAAAGTATAGCGTGGGACAGATGATTTGCAAGAAATATTAAATCATAAAGTGACAAAATGAAAGAGTGAATGGCTCCTTTTTCCCTCCACATACCACCTTCAACCTCTTATCATTTTCAATTAACATCACATAAAAATAAAATGTTTTTTTTCTTAAAAAATCTTCCTCCTTTCACCCAATTATTTTAACTAATCCATTTGTGAGTTAGACTTGTGCGACTCGGGTTAATTTAAAATTTTAGATTTAAATTTAATTCGATATAAAAAGTAAATTTAAAAAATATAACACATCAAATATATTGAAAATATTAAAAATAAATGTTTCTCAATAAATTGAAAACACATTTAAAAAACACTAAGATAGTTATAATTTAACAAGTAAATACCTCTAAAATAGTAATAAAATTAACAATAAAACAATAATTATATAATAGCAAAATGGTAGCAAAACAACATTAAAATGACAGCAAATAATAACAAAATAACAGTGAAATTTTTAGGCAAATTCGGCGCGGGTCAAGAAAGTTTAGTTGAGGCCTAGCCTATTTAGAAAACGAGTTTTTTTTTTCTAAGCTAATTTTTTGAGTCTATATTTTCACTCAAACCCTTTCACTTTTCAGACGGACTTAAACAATTAATTTATAGAGTCCTAAAAAATTAATTTAAAGTTCATTTTTATAGTTTATATTTTAAATGTGTATGTTAATTTTGAATAGAATTGGATGTTTTTAAAAGGTTTAATCTGAAAACAAAATTAGGGAAGTTGTTGATTATAAATTAATTCAACCATATTGGAATTTCTAGAATGGGCGTGGAGGCAGAGTCTTATAAAATTATAGTGTGTGAGAAGCAAATTAAACTGCCCCTCACCTCCACCCCACGTGTGTTGCGCGACAGCTTTGACACGTAAACTATTTCAGTATTTTCTTCTTTTATCTTGTTCTCCACATTTTCCAAGTTGTCGTTTTTAATAGAGCAGTGTGAATTTGTAATGGAATGTTTTATATATATATATATATATATATAAATAATTAAATTAAATTTTAGGATTAAAAAATTATTCGGTGTCTTTTAATATCAAGACATATGATAACTTCTCAACCCGTTTTATGAAATAAACAAACTTTATTGAATGTGTATCAAATAATTATTATATAGAATTTAAATATTATTGTAATTTAAAATGCCTACATAAATTAACACAGTTTTTAAAAATAAATATACATAATTTTATTTTAAATAATTATAATTTTTTTTTAGGTATTAAGTAAGTAGCCTCAAATTATGGGTACATAAGTAATGGAATTTTGTAGTATAATAAAAATTAAATCAAACTAAATTTTTATATGTAGGCTTAACTTAATAATTTTTATTTTTAAGACTAAGGTATCTTTCTTATTTATTTTACATATTAAATCAATATTTTTCTATCATATAATATATTAAATCGAAATTTACATATAATTTGATGAGAAAAATAAATAAATAAAAATGAAATAAAGGGGAAAAAATCAAATCAAGGATGTCTTATAGCGGTAAACTTTTGTTTAACGCTATGTCATAGATGTCAATACTTGACAATTTCTTGTACGGATTGCCTTTCTATAGTCTTTTGAACCACTAGTTTTTTTTTGTTTTATATTTGGTCCACTAAATTCTTTTTCTTTTAAATTTTGAATTTATATTTATGGCGACGAGTTATAAAGACACATCAACCTAAAATGGCCATTAATAGCATTAATAAAGCAAATTTACAAAGATGGGTCGATATAAAAATAACAACAACAAAAAAAGCTTAATATGTTCAATAATATAAAAATAATGCAATTAATATGATAGGGTTTATTTTTGTTATAGAATATATCACAATTCAGCCTGAGATTTGATCTGTCTTGGTGATTTGGAGTCCGACCCAATCAAGAAAAGATGACATCATCACCTTCTAGCTCGCTAGCCACTCTGCAGTTCGTTGTCTCCCAGCTTATTACCTCACAGCTTGTTAATTATGAATGGTTAAAAAGAGGCAAAGAGTTATTCAACCTAGAGCCTTAATTTCTTTAATATGATATAAAAAAACTTTAATTCAAACACAAGTAAAATCCTTTTATCTTTTATTTAATAGTTAAATTCTACTATTAGTCTTTATACTTTGCGAAGCTTGTAGATTTAGTCCTTATACTTTTATTTTAATTTCAGGATCTGTACCTTTCACACCTTTAAACTAAGTGGCGTTGTATTTTCGTAACTCTTTAATTGGAACTTTTCGAGTTCTGGTTGAGGAAGCATATTGGGGTGCAACACCAACAACCCTTTGTAGAACATCTGTTATAGTACCTAAGAGTGCCTCATCTCCTTGACCTTTATGTCGGGGTTTCATATTCCTAGTCATATGTCTTGCACCATTTTTATTTTCATTTGGTGCATTCTGTTCATATTTGTCTCATATATTAACTTGAGGAGCTTTCAGCTCAAGCTCATCACTTACCTCATTTTCTAAGTCATCAGGCATCTTTTAACTATATCAAAACAAACATTAACAATTTTAGTATCCAAACTCTATTGGCAATGCAAAAGAAAAGGGAAATCCTGTTGGAAAAATCCCAATTTGAAAAGGGTTTTCTGCACAGCGAAAAATTAAAATTTTGAAATTTGACTTGATTTATGATTTTATAGCAATAAACTCTAACTGAATTCATACCCGTGTTTCCGGCTTAGTGGATGTTCGTTGTTCCCAACTTTCAACTAAACGATCTTCTCTGCTATTCTCATATCACGAACTACTTCGAGTGTGGGCTTGAACCAATTGAACCGAAGCACAAGACTAGAAAAAGTTTTCTCTCTTTTATTTGGGGAGAAAATAAAAATTCTCCCTTCTTAATAGAAACCAGTAGAATTGTTATTCTGAAAAAACATATTTGATAGTTAAGAATAAATTCTCTCTATTTTTCGGCAGAGTAACAATATATTAAAGTTGTCTTAATAGCTCTACTAGTGTCATCAATTTATAGGAAAAGAAGGTAGAACCCTTGTTGAGTTGTAGTGGTTTATTTCAAATAGAAAAACAACTTTCTACTTAGAACAGGAGTGGGGTTGGGGACACACCCTAGTATTCCTAGTAGGGTTTTCGCCCCCTTCATGTTATATGAGGGGTTTTGGGCCTATCTCACATTGGGTCCAATTACGAGTACTTCTTGGGCCTTTTAACCTAGTACTTTGTAATGTGATCCAACCCGATTCAGTTTTTTATATTTCCCAACATAAACTTTAATATTCTATATTAAACAATTTTCTCATCTCTATTTTACCCCTAGTAAAATTTTAACAATTTTACCCTTGGTAAAATTTTTGACGATTTTAACCTTGGTAAAATTTCGAGAAAATATGTTCAATATTTCATAATTCAACATGTTCACTGTGATCGAATGATTTATTTTCATTTTCATGCTTCAAAACAACTCAAAAACATAAACTCATTTTTCCAATCATTTTTAAGTAATCCATATAGAATTGCAAATGAATCATTTCCATTTCCAATTTTGGAAACCTACATTCATTTCCAAATGATTCCATTTTTCCATTTCGAAAAAAACCATAATTATTCCTAAATGTTTTCCATTTCTCTTTTCCTATTCATTCTGTTCATTTTTATTTAAACTCACATTTTATTTATGTTTTCAATGAGCTAGCAGAGGGACCGATTGGACATATGTAATTAGGGCTCAAATGATTTATAATTGCCTATTAATTACAAACTCGTTTAGCCACGAAGTCATTCCACTACAGTATCGTGACTAAGCTCTCCCCAATGACATATCATTACCAAAGCAACTATTCAATGCTCGTCCAATGACCTTGTCATAAATGTGCTACCCTTATAGTATATCATTGATCTCTTTGGGGAAAAATTGAATCTGTGAGACATTTAATAAAGAATTGAGTACTTGCTTTGGAGTACGTGAGGTCTGAAAGGAACTTAACTGATCCACTAACCAAAGGGTTAAGTAGGAAAATGTTTTTTGATTCATCAAGGGGGATGTGTCTTAAGTATAGTGGTTGAGGAATTCATGACGGATACCCAACTTAGTTTTCTAAGTTCAATGTGGTCAAACGAAACCATGGAAATACTCATAGTGTGCATTTTACATATCCCTATGGCAAATGATGTACATGTATAAAGTTGAGTTCTTACTCTTAATGAATTCATATCCCAGAGTTTGTGTGGTCCTATTGAGACGGACTTGATGAATTCACTGACATGTGAGGTTGAGTTTCTTACTCTTAATAAGTTAATATCCCAAAGTTTGGGTGGTCCTATTGAGACTGACTTGATGAATTCACTGAACTTAAATTTAAGAGGATGAGCTTAATAAAATTTTGTTAATGATTTCATAATCCTTATTCGGGTGGTCTATATTGAGATAGACTTGATGAAATCACCTACATAAGTGTGAAAAACTAGCTACTTTCTATGAAAGACATTGGGCAATCTTTCTAGAGCTCTTACCAGCATCCCGAGGTGTATTGGCTAAAACTTATTGATCAATCGTAAAACATCAATTGGTTCTGAAATTAGTCGTGTGTCATGAGTTAACCACTATCATAACAAGTTCAAGATTCGTTCACTTGTTAAAGAGAAAAATCACTTATTTTACTATGTACTAATTCAAATCCATAAGATATTAGTGCTTAAGCGGCTAATTTTGCTGTTGTTCTTATCATGTTTTACCTTTTTTCTCATGTTTACAAAAAAATTTCTAATTCTTTTGCACTAGTGGGGGAATGTTGGTAATACAAAAGAAAAGGGCAATCCCACATTGGTTGGGAAAAGGCTTTTAAAAGTGTTTAAATATAATCTTGCTTCTTACCCTCTTTGAGTAATTGGAGCTAAAGGGCTAACATGTGTGTGTTGCTACCGCCTAGCTTGGTCTGTATCCGTGTTAACATGTTTGCCACCTAGCTTGATCCGTGTCCATGTTAACATGTGTCTACAACACGTACCGCACGCGTTTTCTTTTGGATAAAACTTCTGTATTATTTTTTAGAAAATATATTTGTATCCTATCCGAAAATCTGTTGCTGAAAAATCTAGTCAACAGAAAATATATTTTTTTACTATTACGGTATTTTAGGATATTGTCTCTACCAATTTTACATTTTTTTCCTACATTTTTTACTACTTTGCCCTTCAGAAAACTATATAAATAGGAGATCATTTCTCTCACCTTTTCACAATATAGCAAACAAGTAAACAACTTCTCTCATTTTTGCTCTCTAAAAATTCCAATATTTTACTAAATTACATTAGAGTGATATTCTGTATAGGAGATTAGATTTTAAGTGAGACCTTTTATGACCCCTCCAATCTTTCATGGGAATTGAACCTAGTGTGATTTATCCGGGTTTCTTCCAATTTATTTCTTGTTCGTATTTCCTGATTCATTTTGAGAAGAGCAATAACAATTTTGTTTCACCTTCTTTATTTGGGTGTATGAATATAGAAGTACTATGTTAACCTTAGGGGGCGACGTCCATTACTTGATTACACCAATTGAGGTAAATTTGCTTTTAAGGCAGTGAATTTTCCACGACACAATGATTACTTCATATTTATCGCTCAATTTTTTTTATCTATTCAGTGATAACGAGTTTGTTTTGCAGTAATATTTTTCCAATAAACTCAACTCGGAATTAACACTAATCATGGCATGTACCTCTAAACTCAATCTCAAGGTTCGATTCAGTTCAAGAATCGACTAAACTCTAGCTCTAATACCATTAAATGTAACACCTCACACCCGACCTGGTCATCGAATCATAATGTGTGATGTCATATTATACTGCCAAAGCAACTTAAGCTATTTCATTACATAATCATAAAATTTAAATCATAATTATCATTCAAACCAACTTAATCATTAATCATACTCACACATATGCATTCATAGTGTTTAGGATTCAATTCATCATGTTACAAGTTATGCAAGGTTAAATTTAGAGTTAGGACTCAAATCCAAACTCAACTATCGAATTTCAAAGTTATGTCTTGAGATAAAGGACTTCTTGTCTCGAGACAGGCCTCATTTTATTTTAGGTATTTTTGTTTCAATCTCAACATGTCTTGAGACACTAGAGGTGTTGTCTCGAGGCAAGGTTCTTTATGTCTCGAGATCAATCTCCTCTGTTTCCTTAATTTTGCTAAGCAAGGGGTTCTTGCCTTAAGACCCAAAGCAAGGCAAAACTAATTTAGCTTGGAAGTTTACTTATCTCGAGACAAAGGCGACTTGTCTCAAAGCTTAAATAGGATTGTCTCGAGACTAGCTTGCCAAGTTTCAAGACACTAAGTATATAGATCAAAATATAAGGTAAATTTTGTTATTATGGTCTCGAAAAATGTTCATTCTATATTGAGACTCAAAGGTAAAATAGCTCTAGATGCACATTTTCAAGTGCCCAAACCATACCGAATGGCACCTTAAATATACCTAAAGTTTACACCAAATTAAGACCATAAATCAAATTTACACCAAATTAAGACCATAAATCAAACACATGTAAACACAACCAAATATCATCAAATTATAACCATCAATGCAACATCATTTAGCCAACTAATTTACATAAACAATCTTATATAAACTAGCATAATTATCTACTAATTAACGATTAAAATTCAACTTATGAGACCTTACAAGCCAATATACCAAATATACCAAAATGACCACTTAAGTAACATGCCCAAAACAACCTAGGTACATACCATTCCAACTTAAACACATATATACACACAAAAGATATAGCAAAATGATTCCTGAGTTGAGTTGTTGAGAATGGATGCTTTAACACTTCCAACATAAGGAAATCCTCGTTCGAGACTTGCGCACGGAAATAAACAACATCATGCACTGAGTATCAAATACTCAATGGTGCTAATATAATTTAAATACATTTTATTAAAAATAAACTAAAGTAAATATTTACATATATATATATATATATATATATGTGTGTGTGTATGTATAACAAGTATCAATTACATTAATATTTACTAATTTAACTCATCATATCATTTTTCCTACTTTCTTATTAATTTCACATTTCAATATCAATTCCAATGCTTATTCATTTTGGCTTTTATTATTCGATTATAGACATAAGAACGAATATTAGAATATATATATCGAGTAAGTCCACGATCCTCTGGTAATTAGGACTATTTCATTTTTTTCATCCCGGGTTACCTGACAATGATGACTTTTAATATTTGTTATATTCTACCATCACAGGTTGCTCGATAATGATGGTTTTAAGTAATTGTCTATACTGTTTATTCAACCATCTTAGATTGTACGACAATGATGGCTAGTAAATCACTATATCAGTGATCCTATGATATATGCCAACTATACTCGGACTACGTCTAACATTGACTAACGAGGCCTAATCATTTTTATCACCATTATCACAAAATTCAATATAGTATCAATTTCTCGATATTATATATACATTTATATCAAACATAGACATTCACACACATATATAAATCACAATTCAAGTATTCAACGATGATATCAAAAGTCATCATTTCATAGTTTTTTTTAGAAAGATACAATTACCTCGACATTTGTTTCGTATTCAATTATAACAACTAATTAGTCTATGAACAAGTTATTAAAAGTGAATTATAGAAACATAAACCGCAATAATTATTCGACGTTCGCCTTTTTCTTCCCATTCGTCTTTGACATTTCAGCATCTTCTTTCACTACAGTTGATAATATGGTTTCAAAACAATATCAGTTTCTCAATCAAGTTCACATATTAATAGTAACTAAACATGACTATATTTTATTCATTTTAGTCCCTATAATTCCTATTAACCAAAATGCTTGTAACTTTTGATTTTCCCGATTGAATTTAAATCAACTTCATAAATATGACACAGGGACCTCCTATCATCATTATTTGTTACTAATCTTCAATGCTTCTATCCTTTACAATTGAGTCCTTAACAATACATAATTAAGCAAAATCATCTAAATTTAATTCAAACTCTATTTCATACTTTTTATCATATTAGTAACCCATTTGAGCCATAAACTAATTAATTTCTAATCTCTTAACATTTCAAATTCCTAAAACTCCAAACAATGGGAATTGAACCATAATTCCATTAATCCAATTATCAAACAAATGGGCATTAAGGATTTGGCATTAACAATTAAAATATTATCATTAATTCATGAAAAAGCACTTATCAATTGTTTAATTATGGATCTGCAATGGTAGGAAGCTTGAAAAAAATGTTGTTTCTTTCTTTTTGTTTTGATGGTTTAACCGAATAAAGAAGAAGAAAAAAAAATAGTTTTTCTTTTTCATCCCACTATCTTCCATATATAGATTTACATGATTAACATGGTGTTTAGTTTAATTTACTTAGATAATTAACTAATTAAATGTTTAGTAGACTTTAATATTGGTTAGTGTTAAATGATGAATGACTCCCACTTTAATATTACCATAAATTCACAATGATTTTGTGAAATTGTCACCTAAGACCTTGCTAAATTATAAATCATTTACACTCATTTCGTCACATAACAATTTACTCTTCGGGCTATTTTTAATAACCGATTTATTTTATTCACATTCACTAATTCGACCCTTCAATTCCACATTCTACACTTAATTATTCCATTATAAGTTATTTAGTAATTCGATTCGTTAAATTCAGTACAACATCGAATTTCCCAACACTGTTAAAAATTGGATCGTTACAATGTGAATCCAGATTTAATACCACCCATCATAATAATTTAGTTAAGACATGATTTAGCACCTAATCTATACTCATTTATTTTACTTTGGTACTTAAAGCTTTTTTCCCCTTGGTATTTAAATTATAATTTTTGTCCCGATTTACCTTAAAATAAGTTGTCAATAAGAACATGACATGTCACAAATTCTTATTGGATGCGGATAACTTTTGAAATAAAATGAGATGAAAATAAAATGTTTAAATACCAAAATAAAAAAAGATATAATTTAAAAGTCAAATCATAACTTAAGCCATAATAATTATAAGGGTGATGCCACAATTGTTACCTGTACTTTCATAAAATGCATAATGTGATACTTTTACTTTAAAAATATTCAGTGTGATATCTGAACTATTAATGTGTTTTATTATGATACCAAGTGTTAACAACATTAGCAAATTATTAAATTAGGCAATAAAAATTCACATGTAGAATTTTTTTTCCGAATCATCAAGTCCAAATGGATAATACAACATTATGTGAAAGTTAAAAAAAAATTAATAATAGTATTTATTTATTTTATTAGCTATATGTTTAGTTATTTGCTTTTTTTAATTTAATCTAATTTTTATTTAGTGTTTCAAATAATATTATATTATCCATGTGGACTTAATGATTCAAAAAAGAATTCTACGTGTCAAATTTTCAATGGCTGGTTTAACAATTCACTAACGGTATTAACATCAGATACTATAATAAAACACATATTAATAATTCAAGTACCACATTAAAAAATTTTAAAGCACATGTGCCACATTAGTTATTTTATGAAAGTACCTATATTATAATAAAAACATATTGATAGTTTAGACATTTTAAAATACAGGTGCCACATTAAATAATTTATAAAATATAGATACGAAATGTGTTATTATCCCATAAATATATTAACTAACGGGCAAAATATCCAAATATACCAAAAAAAACTTTATTTACGGAAAAGGGTCAGTTTTTAAAAAATTTACGGAAAATGGTCATTTCCCCACAAAATGCGTCCACGTCAGCGCATTTTGTGGGGATGTAACAGGAAAACACTTCCTTGGGGGAGCGTTTTTGCCACATCAACACAAAGCGCACTGACGAGGGCGAGCTTTGCTGATGTGGCAAAAATACTCCCCCATAAACGCATTTTAGCCCGTGTTTTTTTTAAAAAAAACTATTCTCGATTTTTTTTAAAATTTACGAGAATAAACTTTTATAAAGGTTCAAAGTGACAACACCATTTTTTTTAAGGTGTCATCAATTAATAAAAAAATATAACTTACAGAGGAAATCTTTATATAGACCCAAAGTCTCATTTCCCTTGTTTTCTTGAGCAAAGTGGGATATGAGATATGTGTATATATAGACTCATGAATGGTTTTGCAGCTTGTTCCACTTTGCTCAAGAAAACAAGGGAAATGAGACTTTAGATCTATATAAAGATTTTCTTTGTAAGTTATATTTCCTTATTAATTGATGACACATTAAAAAAAATGGTGTTGTCACTTTGAATCTTTATAAAGGTTTATTCTCGTAAATTTTTAAAAAAAATTGAGAAGAGTTTTTTTTTTAAAAAAAACACGGGCTAAAACGCGTCTATGCTAAAACGCGTCTATGAGGGAGTGTTTTTGCCACATCAGCAAAGCGCGTCCTCGTCAGTGCGCTTTGTGCTGATGTGGCAAAAGTGCTCCATTGGAGGAGCGCTTTCCTGTTGCATCCCCACAAAACGCGCTGACGTGAACGCGTTTTATAGAGAAATGACCATTTTCCGTAAATTTTTTAAAAATCGACCATTTTCTGTAAATAAAATTTTTTATATATTTGGGTATTTTTCCCTTAACTAACCAATGAAATCCAAAATTTAATTATTCAAATAAATATTATTCTATTAAGAAAATAGTGAAGTTGTTAAATACGTTCCCACGAGAGAGGGGTAAAAAGTCAAAGCATTAAAAGCAAGGGAAGACAAGGGTTTTTTAAAATCCACATAAAAACTAAAAATAAAACAAAACAAAATCCCAAAAAAAAAAAAGAAAATGAAGAAAGGGATGTCCCTCTAGAATTTCTTGACTTTAATCGGCCAAAACTCCCCCCATTAGAGCCAAATCAAATCAAATCCATGGGATTTTCTTCATAATTTCATTTTATTAAAAGAAAAATTAAGATAACGTAGCATAACTTACTTTATAATCTCGGTAATCGTCACCATTAAAACCAAGTTTTGTTTAGAAAATCACAAAGTGACTCAAAGGGTCGGTGAAAGATAATGGCTCCACACCCACCTTTTAAACCATCTTCAATTGCTCCCCTGCCTCTTCCTTCTCCTTTCACCCAATTTTCTTACCAACCAAACATGTTTGATCCTACCAAAGAACTGCCCAAATCTTATGTCAGTTTATCGGATCACTTAACTGGAGGATTCAGTGATTGTAATGACAGTTATGATCGTGCCATGAACTACGGTCCCAAAGTGCAAAAAACAGCTCAAAACTACGCAAATTACAGCAGTTGGAACACCTTGGAAGGGAGGTTCGAAGCTGAAACATTGATGGCGGACGATGAGTCCGGAATTTCCAGTCCTCCTTTATGGAAATCTAGTCCTCAACATGAAAACAACGTTAATTACCGGTGTCTGTCGCCATCGTCGAGAGCTCAAGCCATAGCTAGAGGCCAAAAGGAGCTTATGGAAATGGTTAGTAAAATGCCCGAGTCTTGTTACGAGCTTTCGTTGAAAGATCTCGTGGAACATCAGCCTGTCGTTGTTGTGGAACCGAAGCAGGAGAGTTTCGCCCAAGGGAGAGGTTCAAATTCGATCGATGAACGCACGTACAAGAACGAGAAGCAGAACAGTCAGAAACAGCAACTTAGTAGGAGTGGGAGCTTAGTAGATAATGGAGGGTTTCTTCTAAAAATGGTGTTCCCAGTTTCGTTAGGGTCTAAGAAAAAGAAGAAGATGAAGAAGAATAAGAGTAAGAAGAATGATCCTAACACGAATAGTAATTCAAAAGTTTCTCCAAAGCCGACTGTAGCAGATGCATCTGGTAAGACTGTAGATAAAGATTGGTGGAAGAAGAGATCGGGGTCGAGCGAGAGCGACAGCAGCGGATCGACTATAAAGAGTGGCAGCACCAAAAGCATCCGTAGCAGCAGCAGTGGCAGCGGCAGAAGCTACCGGAGCATCAGCACTACCAGCCGCAGGTATGTTACAACTTATTACTCAATTCAAATGATCCTAAGTTTGCATATTAAATTTGTTAAACATTAGGGGAAGATCTAGGAATTAATAATCTCTGTATGTGTCACTGGCCTCCGTTGCTCACAGGCAGATTCCTATGTCTAAAGTTGAAATGATTGTTCTTTTTTGTGCAATGCAGGCATAGGAGAAGTGGTTGCTTGGCTTTTATCTTCCCTAAAAAAACCAAAGCATTGCGGTCAAAAGAGGCCAATCCTCAGAGTTGAGCCATCTTTAAAAATGGCGTTCAACATGTAATTATCTTTTTCAAATAATGTTAAATGTTTAGGGTTCAGATCATACAGGAGATTTGTTACAGCAGAGAAATGCAGCTAAGACCGTATAATATTCAGAGATGCTAATTACAGTGTTTTCTTTCTTTCCCTTTAAATTGAAGATGAATCAATGATTTTGCTTCCCCAAGATGTTGCATTTAATTATGAGGTTTGCTTGCAATGAGCACAACAACGAAAAGAAAATGATTAAAACAGCAGTACCAATGAAGTTTCATACCAAATTGGTGTCTCACACATTCTCAGATGAAAATATGATTTTTTTTTGAAAATTCTCCAAATACATGAATAAAATTTATAAAAAATATATATATGACTGCAAAAAGGTATTGCTAACGGAATTTCTTGATGCAATTGTGGCTTATGCATATTCGAACTTCAATATATAAACACATGAAGCTTTGGCCAATAATCTAAAAGAGTAAGTAATTAAAGCTGAATATTGGAGCTTTGGGCAATAAGCATTAACATCCATTTGCATTCTCAACCAAGAAGTTATATATAATAGTTTTTACAGTTTCGTAAAGCACAATTTATGGTCTTTTTCTTTGTGTGATGACCGTAACACATTGATAAAATCATCTACCGAAGACCAAATAGCTTGTTCCCATGACCATGGAGCTTGATCACCAATATTATGGTCGTTTGCTTCAATCTTGTACAAGCCGCAACTCCATTCTCCTAGGGAAACAGCTCCACCTCTTTTTCCTCAAAAAGGGTATCCTTGGTTCCACTCTTACAGTAGGAAATCGCCTCCTACAAATGTATGCGCGGTGCGGTACTATGACTGAGACTTGGAAACTGTTTGATGAAATGCCGCAGAGAAATTGTTTTTCTTGGAATACACTAATTGAAGGGTACATGAAATCTGGAAATAAAGAGAAGTCATTGGAGTTGTTCCAGTTGATGCCGCATAAAAATGATTTCTCCTGGAACTTAGTCATTTCCGGGTTTGCCAAAGCGGGCGAGTTAGAAGTTGCAGGGGCTTTGTTTGATGACATGCCTAGGAAAAATGGGTTTGCTTGCTATTCAATGATTCACGGTTACGCTCGGAATGGGGAAGCAAAAAAGGCTATTGAGCTGTTTAAAGAATCGGGATCTTTGGGTGATGCATTTGTGTTGGCAACTGTTATTGGGGCATGCGTTGATTTGGGAGCTATAGAATATGGGAAGCAGATTCATGCACATATGGTGGTTGCGGGAATAGAGCTTGATCCAGTGTTGTGCAGTTCTCTGATAAACTTATATGGGAAATGTGGTGACTTGGATGGTGCAAGTCGTGTTTTGAATTTGATGACAGAACCGGATGATTTTTCTTTGTCTGCATTAATTTCTGGTTATGCAACCTGTGGCAGAATGACTGATGCAAGAAGAATATTTGATAGAAAAAGTGATCCATCTGTTGTTTTATGGAATTCTTTGATCTCAGGACATGTTTTGAACAATGAGGAAATTAAAGCATTAGCTCTCTTTAATAAGATGCGGGAAAAAGGGGTTCGGCAAGATTTTTCTTCGATTGCAGTTATTCTGAGGGCCTGCAGTAGTTTATACATTTTGGAACATGTCAAACAGATGCATGGTCACGCTCATAAAATTGGTGCGATCTCTGATGTTATCGTAGCCAGCACTCTGATTGATTCTTACTCCAAGTTTGGAAGGCCTAATGATGCTTGCAAGTTGTTTAGTGAGCTCGAAGCCTACGATACAATCTTGCTTAACTCTATGATCACTGTGTATTCCAGCTGTGGAAGAATTGAAGATGCAAAGCAGATTTTCATGACAATGCCAAATAAAAGCCTGATATCATGGAATTCAATGATAGTAGGTCTGAGTCAAAATGGTTGTCCAGTTGAGGCATTAGATCTATTCTTCAAGATGAATAAATTAAACCTGAGAATCGACAAGTTTACTTTGGCTAGTGCCATCAGTGCCTGTGCTAGTATCTCCAGTATTGAACTTGGTGAACAAGTATTTGCTAAAGCTACTCACATTGGACTTGAATCTGATCAAATAATATCTACCTCCCTTGTTGATTTCTACTGCAAATGTGGTTTAGTTGAATATGGGCGAAAAATATTTGACACAATGACAAAATCAGATGAAATCTCTTGGAATTCCATGCTGATGGGTTATGCTACTAATGGTCATGGGTTTGAAGCATTGTTGTTGTTCAATGAAATGATAAATGCTGGTGTAGGGCCAACTGACGTAACATTTATAGCAGTTCTGTCTGCCTGTGATCATTGTGGACTTCTAGAGGAGGGACGAAAGTGGTTTAACTCAATGAAAAGGGACTATCATTATGATCCGGGGATAGAGCACTACTCTTGCATGGTTGATCTTTTTGCCCGTGTTGGTTGCCTTGTGGAAGCAATGAATCTCATAGGAGAAATGCCTTTTAAGGCGGATGCAAGTTTGTGGTTATCTGTTTTGAGAGGCTGTGTTGCGCATGGAGACAAAACTCTTGGAAAGGAGGTGGCAGAGCGGATTATCGAGCTTGATCCTGGAAACTCCAGTGCTTACGTACAGTTATCAAGCTTATTTGCAACCTCTGGTGAATGGGAAACATCAGCTATTGTTAGAAAGATAATG
Source organism: Gossypium australe (assembly GCA_005393395.2). NCBI lineage: Eukaryota > Viridiplantae > Streptophyta > Magnoliopsida > Malvales > Malvaceae > Gossypium > Gossypium australe. Next base: position 136,647,098 of record CM016616.1, read on the forward strand.
AGAGAAAAGCAAATTCAGAAGAATCCTGGTTTCAGTTGGGCTGACAGTTGAACAAGCATCTTCGTAGTGGCAACTGGCAAAGGTTGTGTCGGGCTAGCTTCTTATACTTCTTCACTTATCAAGTTCCAGGGAGAGATAAAAGGTTTTTCTGTGACATTGTACTTGACTTGCTTGTAGGTATGTGTTCTGACAGGTAACTTAAGATTTGATTGTAATTGCTTTGATTTTTATCTCATTGCAATGAGCTGGTTTATCACTTTGGTTTCCCTGCAGAATGCTGCATCCCTCCTCCAGATAATCTCTAGTCCTCCATGATATACAATTGGATTAAAGAAAGCTCTTTTTGGGAATCCATTTTTCCTCTAAGTGAAGATAAAAAAAGAAAGTAATGAAGATATCTGAGTGTTAACTTCACAGATGCAGATTTTAACATGATTTGTCACCAATGGTGCCTGTTAGCAATAGAGTTTCAGAGGTTATTTCCCTTCATCTCTGCCTGGATGACCAAACTAAAACTATTGGTTCGTTTTGTTCCAGAACAGAGATTGGGCCAAGCTACTAGTTTGGACTGAATTGGCTGTCCTGCAGCAAGGTAGCTACAAACCCTAATCTACCTCTATAGAAGTTGAGATTTAGTACTTATACTTTAAAAGTTAAAAATTCACTTCTCCTATTTTTTCAATTTAAAAATTCTAGTCCAATCATTATTATGGTTGGTAGTTTCTGTTAAAATTTGTCAACTTAAAATGTTTATTTTCCATCAATTATAAGATAAATAACACAAGAGTAGCTTAATCAACATCTCAAATTGACAAATCTTGATAAAAATGCTTACGAATTTAATAATTGGACAGAGATTTTAAAATCAAAATAGTTGGAGGACTTAATTTCTAACTTTTTAAGTATAGGGACTAAATCTTGAATTGTTTCAAAGTCTAGGGACTAGCAACATATTTTAACTAAAAATAAACATGTGGCATTATAAATAATTCATAATAAGAATATTAAAATTTTCGGGGAAAAAAAATAAAAATATTAAAAACAACAGTAACGTTTATCAGTTTCTCAGCTTCTTTTGTAACACTTCGAAGCTTGCTTCGTTTAAAGAAACATTTGCTCCATGCATGCGCCCTTTCCTAAAACCAATTTATTGGTCTCAGAAACCCACACTTTCACATTACAACAACCTTATAAACCATTGTTTATCCTTAAACTCCATTAAGTTTGCCCAAACTATCCATGCTCAGTTGATTAAATTCGGATTCAGTGGCACAACTTTTCTGGGTAATCGCTTTGTGGACCTTTACCTCAAAGTTGGCTCTTTTCATGATGTTTCCAAAGTGTTTGAGGAGATAAACGACAAAAATGTCATATCTTGGAACATTTGGTTGAATGGGTTGTTAAAGTTTGGTCATTTTAAGAAAGCATGTTCATTGTTTGACGAAATGCCCGAGAAAGATGTTGTTAGTTGGAACTCGATGATTTCGGGTTGTGGGTTGTTGGGATTTTGGGATCATGGATTGGAAGTGTTTAAGCAAATGCAGAACTTTGGTGTTAGACCGAGTAAGTTCACGTTTTCAATTCTGACAACATTAGTGTCTTGTGCTAGACAAGGGAAGGAAATTCATTGTAACATGATTACGAGTGGTGTTTGTTTGTCCAATTTAGTGATCGGCAATTCGTTGATTGATATGTATGGTAAGCTTGGATTGGTACAGTATGCTTTTGGTGTGTTGTTAAGTATGGAAGAGGTGGATGTTGTGTCTTGGAATTCATTGATTTCGGGTTGTTGTAAGTCAGGTCATGAAGACTTGGCATTGAAACAGTTTTATCAAATGAGATCGTCTGGTTATTCCCCAGATGAATATACAATGTCCAATGCGATTGCTGTATGTACTAATTTGAGAAATTTGGATAAGGGTAACCAAATATTTGCTCTATGTATCAAGATGGGGTTCATCTCGAATCCCATTGTTTCGAGTGCCATTATTGACCTTTTCTCGAAATGCAATGTATTGAAGGAGTCGATTAAGCATTTTGAAGAAGTGCAACGTTGGGATTCTCTGGTTTGCAATTCTATGATCTCAGGCTATGCTAGGCATGGCTTACAGGATGATGTTTTCTTACTTTTTTTGCTTGCTTTTAGGGAGGATTGTAGGCCTACTGAGTTCACTATAAGTAGTATTCTAAGCTGTATAAAATTTCTTTCAGTTGAGCAAGGACCTGAAATCCATTCTTTGGTGATAAAATCCGGTTTTTCGTCGGAATTAATTGTCGCCACTTCACTTGTTGATATGTATACTAATATTGGATTAATTGACTCAGCAATGCAGGTTTTCTCTGAAATGCATGTAAAAGATCTAATATCTTGGAATACTTTAATTATGGGTTTGGCTCACAACGGCAGAGCTGTTGAGACATTGGAACTATTTAAAGAACTACTCAGAAAAGGTCTGGCACTGGATCGAATAACACTTTCTGGAATTCTATTAGCTTGCAGGTGTGGCGGTTTTGTTGATGTAGGAATGAGTATCTTTTCTTCAATGGAGGAAGAATTCGGAGTTACACCTCGTGATGAGCACTATGCATGTGTAATCGATATGCTCTGCCATGCTGGTAAATTCAAAGAAGCATTTGATACTTTAGAAACAATGCCTTTTGAACCTAGCTTTTTAGTTTGGAAATCATTAGCACTTGCTACTATGACTTACACCAACCTGAACATCACCGAAACAATAGCCAAGAAGATGATAGAAAAGAAACCACAGTCATCTTTACCCTATTCGGTGTTGAATCGTGCATACGAGATGAGTGGTAAATGGGAAGGTATAATTCGAGTGAAGAAGGCCATGAAGCAGAGGTTGAAGAAAACCGTCGGATGCAGTTGGATTGGAACAAAAAACCATGTATTCGTGTTCGAAGCAGATCGGTTACAGCACGAGGGAGGAAAAGATATATATTTAATATTGGAACTATTAACTTGGGAATTGGAAGAAAATAGCAGTATTCATGTAGAGCTTGAGATAGAGGGTGCTGAGGGGTAAATTGGATAACCGAAGACTGTCTCTATTGTTCTTCAATTTCCTGGTTAAAGAAGCACCCTTTGTATGATTATGGTTGTTTCATGCTTTTAACCCATTGAAGGATTTGTATATGTTTTTGCTTTGAACTTTTGATACAAGGTGATGAATAGATATTATACAAGGAATAATCATACCATCTAATTGTTTAGTTCATAGGATGTGCGATGGTGTGTTTCTTTTGAGCCTGTGTTGGTCATTTAGATGATGAGTTGCTGTCAGAAGATTAAAACATATTTGTCTTAATAAGGTGGTGAAAATCAAGCTTTTGTTTTGAAGAGCCAAGAGTGTAGAATCTAGAATGGCAGGTGGATGATGATGAACCGTTGGTTTTGGGGGATGGAAAATGATATGAATGAGATGACTGTTCAACTTCAATTTAGCTTGAAAACCCCCCAACAATGGCGGAGCCCATTTGGATTCCCTTTCTATCTCCTTTATGTTTGATTCTCTTCTTGCATTTGGATTCTCTTTCTTTTAGTATTCCCATGATGGTGCCTTTAACTTGCAAACAAATTGTTAAACAACTCTCTTTTCATCCATGTCTATATTTAAAGGATTTGATCAGTTATCAATTGATTTGTTTACATTTCATGATCAATAATCCCAATGCTACAAATGGGTCTAGCCAAAAACAAACCAATGTTTTAATGAATCTGTTTGCAAGCTCTTATTAAAATGATGACATAAAAATAATGAGAACTCAGTCATATTATGAAAATCAAGTTGGTATATGGAATTCTCTCATTTATTTGAGTCTTGAATTTGTTAGTTGATGTGTGTGCCTCATAAAGCAATCAGGTCGGCTGCCGGTACGGCGGTGGGGAAAGTTATTCCAAGATCACCATTACCTAATCTAAGCTGTGTGACAATATAGAAGCTTAGGTACTGTATCCCATAATAGTTTAGAATTGATTGAACCGAGATAAGTACAGTTAATTAGAACCAACTTAATTGAATGTGTTAATTAAATAGGTTAAAATCGAATTATGGTATTAGAGGTGTTTTTATTTTATTTTTTCAAACTTGAGTAGAGTCCAAACCATCTTGAAATCCTATGTGCTGCTTTAATAATTAAATTAAAAATGAACTTCTTGTTAGTACTCAATATGAACTAAAATAGTTATAGATTGCTACTAATCATGTGTAGCTGTAAAGAAATATATGGGTAGAATGAAAGGAGGAATGTAAGGGTTTGTTAGGCCAAAATCTATAAATTGAAATTACCCCTTCCACAAACATAACCCCAAATTGTGTTGTGACTATAACTAGTTAATTAATTATACAATAAGGAAGGACCGAAAAGACTTAATTAGGTAACCTTCTCTATCAATGAAAACTACCACTCTAGTCCCTCAAAAAACTAGCTACCTTTTTAATTGCGAGTTAATCCAGAAAAATGGAAAACCCCTTGTAATTTTGTATAAATTTCAACGTGTTAAACTAAATTTACATTTCACCTTTAATCACTCATCATATATTTAATTTACTTGTATTTAAACATGTGGTGTTGGTATTGTATTTTTATGGCTACCTAAAGGAGGGAGGTCCACATTACACAAATTTTTGCTTTTACTCATTTCTAAATTTATCCATCTCTCTCTAACCACCATTTTTCTTTCAGATTAGTCCTTAAACATATAAAATTATAACAGAAAAAGAAGAGCTTGTTGGAGTTAGTATGGCGAGTTGGGGAAGAAGATCAAGTGGCATGGTTCATCATATCAAGGCACTTTCAAAGGTGGAACTGAGGGGCAAAGCAGGTGAAATGAAAGGAGGGTGGTGGAGATATCCCTTACAACCTGGAGTTGCTTCAGCTTTAGTCCCACGTTCATGGCCATGCGTTAATACTATGGCTTCCCTTTTCTTGGTGCAGCGTTTCGAATCCTCCCTACCTCAAAAACAAGTCGAAGACGACGACGATGATCAGGTACCTACTTACTATTTTTATTTTTATGCCCAAAAAGAGACCTACCAAAGTCATTAAAATTTCAACACTGTCTCATCCATTCATTAGATTTTCCGAATATGATTTTTTTTTGGTTGGAGAATTAACCAAACTAATATTATAGTTACGTATGATTAATAAATCAATTTTGAATAGTTGGATTCAGATTTAAAAATAAAAATTCGCCCTTACACACTCCTGTAATTTGATTTAAGGGTTGGTTTCTTCATTCTTTAATAACTGTGAGACAGGGTTCGGACTTTGCACCTGCAAATATATGGTTTAAGAAAAAACACCTACGTAGACCTCAACTTTCTTCCCCAATATGTAATGCCCGAATTCAATTTAAGTCACCACGTTTTTCAATTTTATGATATTTTAAATTTTGGTTGAAATATGTTAATAGGTTCCTATATTTTTCATAAGTTTTTTTATTTTCAAATATTTACTCATTTTACTTTTTAAATTTTAAAATTTAGCTCTATGTTCATACAATTATGTATATTTTTTGTTAAATTTGTTAGTGTGATCAGGGGCGTAGTCAGATCGGCTAGCAGAGGCCCCGCCCCCCTAAAATGAGAAATTTCTCATTTAGGCCCTTTAAATTTTTAAAATTTAAAATTAGTAAATGTAAAATTATACTTTGCCTCCCTAAAAATGATAAAATTTTGATTTAATCATTTAAAAATTATAAAGATATAGGCTATTCAAATGGTGAAATTGCATTTTTACTGTCTTCAAAATTAAAATTTAATCTCGGCTCCCCCTAAAAAAATTTTCTGCCTTCGCCCCTGGGTGTAACATTTTGAAATAAAAGAAATCTTCATATGATAGCAATGTAACTAAAAAATAATGTTGTAATGAACTAGAATTTAACAAAATAATCTTATTAGTGTTAACAATTGGACCTAAATATTTAGATCTGGAAAGTAAAGAGACTAAAATATTAGAAACAAAAGTACAACTAAATTCTAAATTTACAAAGAGTACAATGACTTATAACATATTTTGATCTTAATTTTTTATAATGTATACTTTCAGCTACGTCAGCTACCTCTACTTATATCCTTTTCAAGGATAGTGACAATTTTTGATATTTTTGGGCCCTAGGTGAAATAATAAATAGAACCCTTTTAAAAATTTATAAAATGTTATATAATAAAATAAACTGATATACTAGTAATTTCATTAAAATAATACGTTTTATCACATTAAGCGAATAATATATTTTTCTTACAAAATAAAAAAAAAAAACATTTTTCATTCAATCTACTCTTATGTCATCAACTACAAAAACACAAAAAATCATAAAAATGGGTTCTACGAGCATTTTGAGATGCAAAATTATTAATGATAACATCAACATCAATATTTTTCAAAAAATATTCTCTTCTTTTTATTTTAAAATTAGTTACTACTAATAAAAAAGAACAAAACTCAAAATTACGCACGAATTTTGGTCTAATGTGTAATATTATACATGACAATTAATTGAGTATCTTTTTTATTTTAAAATATCATATAAGTGAACTTATTACAAAAATTGAACGGAGTTAACAATTGAACCTGAATTTCAAAACATCAATATACAAAAAATATAAGGACTCAAATATACAAAAAAAACCAATTATAAGTGGATATGGTGTGATAGTTATCACAATAAATCATAATTTTCGATTTTAATACGGCAAAAAATATAAATTTTATATTCAAGTAAGAAAAAAAATCTATTCATACTATTATTATTTAAGAATTTTACTTAACTATATGAAGAATTAATCCAACCTCAATTTAATTGTGAATTTATTAAAAAAGATAATTATTTTATATATTGTTACTGGAGTAAAAAAGTTGTGTCTAGATTGATGTCATTTGTTTTTAGAGTATAGTAAAATAATAATTAAAAATACATTTGGCATTAGTTTAGATCTACTTGTTGAGTTTTTTACTCCATTAATATTGGTCAGGATAATTACCCTACTAATAACCTATTATTTATACCAAACAACAAATAATATTTAAAAATCTTTTTATCTAAAATTAATATTATTTTAAAGATATTTTTATCTTTTGAGCCATTTTTTTTAATGAAATAAATATTTTTTGGACCCCTTTTGTCTTTGAGCCCTAGACGACTGCACCTTAAAACGACCCTCAGGGCCGGCCCTGGTTAAAATTCAACATAAACAATATATATATATATATATATATATATTAAAAGTTGAATTTGATGCTAAATTAAATTTTTAGAACTCCTTTGTCTATATCTATAACTTTATATAAATTTTTTTGATTAAATTTAGTGTGAACTTAATGTCATGATTCAATTGAGTAAAAAAATTCAAATCAAAACTTATTTTTTTTAGAAAAAAAATCTAAAAATAACCCCATTTAGTAAAATCATTCAATTAGAAAAACTTCTTTATTTTTTCCAAAAATAAAATTATTTATTTTTTAAAAATTATTATTTAAAAAATATTGTTAGTCAAATAAAATAACAATAAGATATAAAAAATTTGTTACTTGTTTAGTGGATGAAAAGTAAATAACTAATACTAGAAATTATATTACCCGTGTATATGAAAATCATATATTTAGAATATAGATTTGTGTTTCAAAATAAGATATAATAAATAATGAAATATATGATTTGAAGAAATCAATCAATAATAACAACACATGAAATATGTAGATATTAAAATGAAAAAAATTAGATTAAATTGTTTATCATTGTGTTGTCATCAATCTTGAGCCGATAGAGTTAACTTGTAACACCAACTCAGTCAAATACATTATTAATATGACTCGTGACACCAACTCAGTCAAGAGCTTAAGTATAGATATACAATTGATGGAGGTAATAAAGTATGCATAATAAAATTAAAATGTCTAAAAAATATCAAAATAAAATACTAACTGAGTGACAAATTATAATTTAATTAATACAATTGATGATGTGGGTTCAAATCCCAACATATGTATATTTTTATTGAATTTTTTAAAATAAAAAAATAAAATATTTTCAAATAATATAACTCAATTATTTTAAATATGAAAATAATATTTTTATGATTTTTTAATCGAATTAGTGCCCAATTGACTTAGTCAAGAAATTAAATAATAATATAGATTTTTAGATACACCAAAAGAAAGGGGTAGTGTATAGTAGCGTCTCCACACAAATAAAGCAGTCGGAAAAAATGAAGCAGATTGGAGCTAGAAACAGCAGGTACGGCCGAATTAGTAGCTACCCCACACCATAGGCTAAAAATGGACCAAACTGCATAATAAGGGATCCAAGCCATGTCACTTTTTGGAATTTTTCGTATTAAAACCAACTTCATCCCTTCTTGATTCGCAATTATTCAGTTTGGAGACATTATCACTTCCACCACGCAAGAGAATTTCTTTTGTAGGGCATTTTCCTCTCTACATATCTAGGAACAAAACCCTCCTTGTGAGCCCAGCCTAGTTCAGGATTAGGATTAGGATTAGGATTAGAATTAGGGGCTGCATCTGCATGCAGACCTCCCCTATCACAGCCTTCTCAACCTGTAAACTATATCCATCCATCTGGACTTGAGTATTGGTTGAAGTGAGTTCATCTATATCCAAGACCAGAGTTTGATATGTAGATTTAGTAATACTGTGTGGTAGTGAAGTTTTCATAAAAAGGTTTTGATAAATCAATTACGATGAGCGGGAAGAAAAGGTGAGGAGAGAATTATGTTGATTTTTGGAGTTGATCGGACGCCGTCAAGCAGTGCTCAATGGTGGCGATTGATGTTGAAACTATAGATAACCATTAAATTTATGGTTTTGGTAATTTTTAATGCAGAGAGGAGAGAGACCAAGGTTTTACTACAAAATGGGGGAGAAACCAAGAAAAGTATGTGTTTTTATATAAATCCATGTGATTGAGAATGCCACATCATCAATATAAATTTATATAATTTAAATTAGATTTTGGTCTCGCATCATTTATTCCATCAGCTCAAAAGATTCAAAATTTATAAGGTATAGAAAAATATATTTAAAAAAAATCTAAAAATTTAATTTTTAAAAAATAGATCTATTTAAAATATGAGTCAAAACTTAAGTTTTATTATTCAAAACCCGATCTCAGCTCGGTCTTGTCCGCATTTAAATTTATGATATATATATTTTGTTTGATATATTATGTAATTTATATCGTAAGAAAATTAAATATACTATACTATAATGTAAAAATAAAAACAAATATGTTAAGTTGTGTATATTTAGTTTAATACAAGAAAAAATATATCATTACTAACTATTAAATAAAAATAATTATATATGTTAAAATAAAAATAATATAAAAAAGCTTAAATATGTTTGAATTAACTATTTTTAAATATGAAAAAATTTTGACAAAATTTAATATATTTATTTTGGCCCGATCTAGACTTAGACAACTATAAATAGCATTAATACATTGCACATGATAAACACCAACCTAGTTCAACTTGATAAATGTAAGGTTGCACGTATATTATTAAAATTTACTAACTCAATAGAACTTAATAAATTACGGTTTTTTATAAAAAAATATATGAAATAATAACTTTAAAAAAGAAATTTACTTTTTCGATAATTGTTTCAATCCAAATAAGATGCTAGTTAATTAAAAAAAAAAAGTTCCAACACTCCATGAATTGCAAAAGTTTGGTAATGCCTTACACAGAGAGGCAAATCCTTACGGGGGACTCGCCCTCAAAATTTTGAAAAATATTGATTTTTTTTTTTGAAAAATTAAAATTTTTTTAACTAAGCCTCAAAAATTTTTGAAATTTTTTATTATATTTTTTCATTTTTGAAATTTTGAATTAAACTCTCTTAAAATTTTAGAAATTTTTCATTAATCTAAAAAAAATTAATCAAGCCGCTAATTTTTTTCAAAAAAATTCTAATTAGGCTCCTAATATTTTTTAAAATTTTAGTAAGCCTTCCAAAACTTAATCTCAAAATTCGCCACTGATTATTGAATTATTGTTTAAATATATATATATATATATATATATATATATAGTTACATTTACTTTAAACAATTCTTATTATCTTAAACTTGGGCAGGATTTAGATTTTCCAGGAGGAAAAGTTGCATATACTTCAGAAATGAAATTCATTTTAGGGTCTTATGATAAAAGAATACCTTGCTATCGAGTTCTTGGAGATGATGGAGAGCTAATCAAAGATGGTAGTGATTTTGAAAAGGTAAACCCAATTAACACGATATGTTTAGTACACTTATTATAATTGCGTTCAAGATTTCTGACAAATTCAATATTTATGAAATTGATGTGAAAATGGAATGGACAGGTTAACAAAGAATTGGCAGTGAAAATGTACAGTGACATGGTTTGTCTGCAAATTATGGATACTTTCTTGTATGAAGCACAAAGGCAAGGGCGAATATCGTTCTATATGACATCATTTGGTGAAGAAGCGGTTACCATATCATCCGCTGCTGCACTTACCAAAGATGATATTATCTTGCCTCAGTATCGGGAACAAGGAGTTCTTTTGTGGCGTGGTTTCACATTTCAAGAAATTGTCAACCAGTGCTTTGGGAACAAGGATGATGGTGGGAAAGGTAGGCAGATGCCGGTTCATTACGGCTCAAGCAAGCACAACTTCGTCACTGTTTCATCCCCGATTGCGTAAGATTGCTCGGTTTTCGAACTACGAATCGACACAATGAAATTTCCACCATTGGTTTTCATGTCTGAGTGTTTGGTTGGATTTGTGGTTGACAGAACTCAGCTTCCTCAAGCTGCAGGCATGGCGTACTCTCTTAAGATGGATAAGAAAGACGCTTGCGTTGTCGCCTTTATCGGTGATGGCGGTACCAGCGAGGTTTTAAGGCTTGATCCTTACTGGTTTTTTATCATTTTCTCACAATTGTTATTAATTATGAACTGCCCGTTTTTCTTCAGGGAGATTTTCATGCTGGTTTGAACTTTGCAGCAGTTATGGAAGCCCCGGTTATTTTTGTTTGTCGCAACAATGGCTGGGCCATTAGTACACCAACATCAGATCAATTTCGAAGTACGTTTTCATCAATTGTTTTCACATGAACACCACTTGAACCGTAGACTTGACGAAACGAAATCGGTCCTGTTTTGGCAGGCGACGGTGTTGTTGTTAAGGGCCAAGCTTATGGAATCCCAAGCATTCGAGTCGACGGTACTGATGCACTTGCTGTTTATAGCGCCATTCATGCAGCTCGTAATATGGCTATAAATGAGCAACGACCGGTCCTAGTTGAGGTAACTTCATATCTGGTTGAATGAATGTCCGTTAATGTACCAAATAATAAATTTTTAATAAATGTTGCAGTCTCTTGCATATAGAGTTGGACACCATTCCACATCCGACGATTCGACCAAATATCGTTCTCTCAATGAAATCGAGCACTGGAAAACGGATCGAGACCCGGTAAATAAATTTAGAAAATGGGTTGAACTCAATGGTTGGTGGAGTGAAAGAGATGAAGCTGATCTCCGAAGTAGCATAAAGAAACAGGCAAGTATATACATATATGTTGAGAAGAAAATGGTGTATGCATGCAAATGTAAATAATTTGAGCAATTTCTTCAATGCAGCTATTGAAAGCGATTCAAGTGGCGGAGGGAACGGAGAAACCACCGCTTACGGAGTTGTTCACGGATGTTTACGATCTTCCTCCATCTAACCTTGTCGAGCAAGAGAAACTACTCAGACAAACTGTCAATAAATATCCACACGATTTCCCCTCTGATGTTTCTCTCCACTAGATTAATGAAAACGTTAGCTGTTTAGAATTAAAATAAAGAAAATATGGATACTGGATTATTAATTTCTTAAGGATTTTTATCTTTCTAAATATTATTTCAGTTAAACTTGAGAAGTAATTTTCTAGTTAAATTCTGTTTATTTGTTTTAATTAAACACTGATTAGTTTAGATTATTTTTGTCGAAACCATTTTTTGTTTGGAAAACGGGCCGACTTTAAAAAGGAAAATGGAGTCGCCACCAATCTTTTTTAAAGTGTGATTGGGTCACCTTATAAAACATTTGGTCTACGAATTTTAAGAAAACGGATTTGGGAGTCGATTACGCACGAGGAAGGATTAGCACCCTCGTAACGCCCAAAATTAGTACTTCATTGATTGATTAATGTCCTAATGTTGAAAATTGGATAAGATTTTAAAAGACGAATCCTTTGGAAAATATTTGGATAATTTGAATTGGATATCGAAATTCTCTTATTCCGAAAAGACGAAATACCACATCCAGCACGATAGGACACGATGTTTCAAACCTTCGATATCAAGATCATTTCGTGATTTCCAAAATTCATGCATTGCGATTTAAAAAGGGTGTTCCACTATCTGGCCAAACTAAAACCGAAGCCTAGCACGATTGAGCACGATTCCTCGAGTTTCCAAACGTGAAATATTGTCTTATTTAAGAAAACACGGTAAAAAACCTCTAAAGGATATTTAGTCATTTGGAAGAACGGAAAATCGAAACCCAGCACGATTGGGCACGATCTCTCGAATCTTTCAAACACGAAACATTGCCTTATTTACAAAATGCGATTAAAATGTTTAAAGGATATTTAGTGATCTAGACGAACGAAAAATCGAAACTTAGCACGATTGGGCACAATTTCTCGAATTTCCAAACACGAAATATTACCTTTATGAAACCCTTTTTATGAATTTGGGTAAAAAAAGTAAAAAACGTTAAGACGTAATTCAAAATCATCAATCTACATGAAACGATAGGAACATGAATAAACAAAACATAATAGTGAAAAAAAAAGTTATAAAAATGATAATAAGAATGATAAATATAAGTATAACAATATATATATATATATATATAAATAGTAACAAAGGAAAAAATGGGAATAATAAAATAATATTAATAAAACTAATTAATATAGTAGTAACAAAAAAGGGGTAAATATAATATAAAATAATAAATATAATAATAGAACAATAATAGAAATAAGAGTTTATAATAAAAAATATAATATTGATAATAAAAATGTAATAGAAAAATAATTGTAATAATAATATATGTAAAATAGTGGCAATAATAAAATTTAAAAAAAATACTAGCAAATATAATCATAATAGCAAAGTAGATTATAAATAAAATACTTAAAAAAATAATAGTAGTAATATTTTAAAGAATAATTACAAGTGACAAATAATGATAAAAATGATAGTAAAAACAACAATATCAATAATAAAATAATAGTAACCACATTGAAAATAATAATAATAAATTAAAATAATAGAAATAAATATAATATATATAAAAAAATTAATAAAACATAATAGTAATAAAATTAAACTTTAACAATAATGGCACAATTAAAATAATAGTTATAATAATAATAAAAACAGTGATAATATAGTAATTATAATAGTAAAATAATATTGATGATAATAAAAATTAGAATTAACAATAATAATGATAAAATTAAAAAATAACAAAAATCACCAAGGAAAATAAAAGGGGTGAAATTGAATTTCTAAATAACAATTTGGGGCAAATTTAAAATAAAAAATGACTGAATCGAAAGAACTAAAAACGCGGAAGGGTTTGGGGCGCAAATATCCCATTTTTAAACAAAACGCGCGGATCCCTTCGGGTCGGGTAGAGTGTGCGCAGATCCTGGGTTGAAACGGCGTCGTTTTGAGGCTATTAAGCTCAGCCCTAAACGACGCCGTTTAGTGGCCGTATAAAAACTAATTTTTTAAAAAAAAAAAAACTTCATTTCTTCATTTGCAGCAGAGGGAAAAAAAAGAAAAAAATAAAAGCTCACAAAAAGCTCTCCCCTCTTCCCCTACAGAGCCCCGATTCCTGCCAGAGCGTCCGGCGAGTCACCGCAATCCTCCGCCACCACCGGTGAGTTTTTCTCTTTATTATTTATTTATTTTTTTTAAAAAACCTTATAGTTTAAAAGAAAACCCCTAAATACAACAAGATGCAGATTCGTAAAGGGAAAAAAAAGATAAATGGAAAAAACAAATAAACCTTTACTCTTTGATTCTCTATATATTCTCTGTGAAAGCATGTATATTGCCCTCGTATTTGTATAAAATTGTGTAAAAAAACCCCACTGTACCCTTGTATTCGAAGGCTTTTATAGCCTTTTAGAAGAAATAAAAACTAAAACTCCTAGTTTGTTAGACTTGTTGTGCTGTTTTCTTCTCCCCTTTTTTCGCAGGTACGACGACGTGGGCGTGACTCGGCATTGGGGGCGCGCACGATGCGGAGTAGGCTGCTGGAGGCTTGCGGTGCTGAGCGTAAGACAAGGGCTAGGGTTTCTACTCTTCGTTTGGGCTTTGTGGGCCTCGTTTAAGGTTTGGGTCTGGGTTGGCTATTTGGGCCTTTAATTAGGTCATTCGGGTTTGGGCTGATAATTTAAGTAAATGGACTGTTTGTATTGGACTGATTTATTAAATGATTTTTTATTTTGGCTTTTAGACTGTGGGTTTATTTTCGTTAAGGACCTAGGAAAATTTTGCCCATTACAGGCAAAGACTTTAAAAGGGTGAATTTTGCCCGGTCTAACTGAATCTGGTTTTCTTGTGGCTTCATTTCATCCACTGCATTTCCAGGGGTATAGGAATTTGGTTTCGATCTACTCCACTCCTGCTCAGTGGAGATAAGATCTACTACTTTTAGTCTGCTCCATTGTCGATACATGGAGATAAGACTTACTATCTTCGATCTGCTCCATTCCTGCTCAATGGAGATAAGGTCTGCTGTCTTTAGTGTACTCCATTGCCGATACATGGAGATGAGACTCGTTGTCTTCGATCTGTTCCATTCCTGCTCAGTAGAGATAAGATCTATAATTTTCAGCCTGTTACCCTACTGCTTAGGGGATTAAGGCTCATCGTCTTCGATCTGCTCCACTCCTGCTCCGTGGAGATAAGATCTATAATTTCCAACCTGTTACCCTACCCCTTAGGGGATTAAGGTCTGTAATTTTTGGCCTGTTACCCTACTGCTTAGAGGATCAAGGCTCATCGTCTTCGATCTGCTCCACTCCTGCTCAGTGGAGATAAGATCTGCTCTCTTTAGCCTGCTCCACTCCTGCTCAGTGGAAATAAGGTTATAATCTTCAGTCTGCCCCATTGCCGATACATGGAGATGAGACCTACTGTCCTCGATCTACTCCACTTCTGCTTAGTGGAGATAAGATCTGCTATCTTTAGTCTGCTTCATTGTCGATACATGGAGATAAGACTTACTATCCCCGATCTGCTCTACTCCTACTCAGTAGAGATAAGATCTGCTATCTTTAGCCTGCTCCACTCCTGCTCAGGGAAATAAGGCTAGTGGCTTAAATCTGCTCCATTGTTGATACATGGAGATAAGATTCGCCATTTTCGATCTTCCTCACTCCTGCTCAGTGGGGATAAGATCTGCACTCTTCAGTCTGCTACCCTACTATTTAGGGAATTAAGGCTCGTGGCTTAAATCTACTCCATTGCCGATATATGGAGATAAGATTCGCCATTTTTGATCTGCCCCACTCTTGCTCAGTGGAGATAAGATCTGCTTCTTCAGCCTGTTACCCTACTGCTTAGGGAATTAAGGCTCGTGACCTAAATCTACTCCATTGCCGATACATGGAGATAAGACTTGTAATTTTCGATTTGCCCCACTCCTGCTCAGTGGGGATAACATCTGCACTCTTCAGTTTACTCCACTGCCGATACATGGAGATAGGACTCGTAATTTTTGATCTGCTCCACTCCTGCTCAGTGGAGATAAGATCTGCTCTCTTTAACCTGCTCCACTCCTACTCAGTGGAGATAAGGCTATAATCTTTTGTAGCTCCGATCAATTTTGCTACATTGTCCTCTGGGGAACCTTTTTGTAGAATTGATTTCATGGGGTCTATGCTTATTCCAAATGATTAGGATGTCATGATTTTAAAATGCTCCTAACCAATGTATTATGAATGAAATGAATGGATGCAAAATATCATGAGAATAATCCATTTTTAACACTTGGGCTATCCTTGCTCACGGTTTGTTAATGTGATATCCCTGACGTATGTCTTCTTGTTCAGCTGATATTTCCAACAGAGAATCTGAAGATGTAGTCATTGCTTAGATCCTATATTTCTCAAGCATTCCCCCACCCTTTAAGCCTGGTGAGTTCTAAATAATTGTCATGTTTCAGATTCTTGCATTATTTAGAGACTTTCAGAGTAATATGCAAAACTTCTTTTGTGAAAGCATTATTAGTTCAGTAATCATTATTTCAATATGAAATGCTTGGAAAAAGATTATAGAGATGAATAAAACTAAAATTTATTTGGGACAAAACCCGTGAAGAATGGATTGAGCCAATGAAACAAATTTTGCTAAGGTACAAGAAATGAGTAAGAGTAGAATTGGTGCCCCAGATATCACAGCCTGAGCTTCTCTGTTCATATTTCCTGAAGACCATTCTGAGTCCAACATGTGTCTAGGAGATCTGTGGTACTTTGCCAACACCCCGAAGATGTAGCATATCTCCTCATTATTAATTCAGGTATAGGATGGTCAGCGCATGCCATATTTCCTCAAACATTTGAATCGCCCTTTACGGGTTTTCAATTCAAAGCTCCTTTGGTCTCAAAGTGCCTTTGCGGGTTTTCACCTTGGCCTCTCTATTCTTTTTTTTTTTTGAACTCAAGACGCTCTTTGTGGGTTTTCGCCTTGGCTTATTTTCCTTTTTAAGCGAAATACCTTTTGACTAAGTCTGCATTAATCGGATTTGACAAACTTTTTCCATCCATCTCAGCTAGTATCAATGCTCCTCCAGAAAAGGCCTTCTTTACAACATAAGGTCCCTCCCAATTAGGCATCCACTTTCCTCTGAAGTCTTTTTGCATAGGGAGGATCTGTTTCAATACCAAGTCTCCCTCATGGAATACTCTGGGGTGAACCTTCTTGTTGTAAGCCCGCATCATCCGCTTCTGGTACATTTGACCATGACGGATGGCTCTTAGCCTTTTTTCCTCAATTAGATTCAGTTGATCATATCGAGATTGAACCCATTCCGCTTCGTCCAACTTCAGTTCTGACAAAACCCGGAGAGAAGGAATTTTAACTTCGATAGGTAAAACTGCCTCCATCCCATAAACTAATGAGAAAGGGGTTGCCCCGGTGGAAGTTCTAACAGATGTTTGATAGGCATAGAGGGCCAGCGGTAACTTTTCATGCCAATCCTTGTAGGTCTTAGTCGTTTTCCCCACAATTTTCTTAATATTTTTATTAGCTGCCTCAACGGCGCCATTCATTTTCGGGCGATATGGCGACGAGTTATGGTGCTTAATGTTTAACTGACTGTAGACTTCTGCTATTGCACTATTGTTTAAGTTTAACGCGTTGTCAGATACGATCCTTTCTGGCATACCGTAGCGACATATGATCTCCTTCTTCAGAAACTTGCTGACTGCCGTCTTCGTGACATTAGCATATGAAGCTGCCTCTACCCTTTTTGGTGAAGTAATCAATGACCACGAAAATGGATTGATGTCCATTAGAAGCCTTCGTTGAGATTGGCCCAATGATGTCCATGCCCCACATTGAAAAAGGCCACGGAGAAATCATAACATGAAGAGGTGAAGGAGGCACATGGATATTGCCTCTATAAATCTGGCACTTGTGGCATTTCTTGGCGTAACAGATGCAATCCCCTTCCATCATGGACCAGTAGTACCTGAATCTCATGATCTGCCTGGTCATTGTAAATCCATTGACATGTAGATGCGTTCTGCAAACACCTTCATGGACTTCTTCCAGGATTTTCTTAGCCTCAATAGCATCGACTCATCTTAACAACACTTGATCCTTCCTCTTTTTATACAGGATCTCTCCGTCTAGGACATAGCCATTGGCCAGTCTTCTCAACGTTCTCATATCATTTTCTGTTGCTTGATCCGAGTATTTACGGCTCTTCACATATCGTATAATGTCACAATACCACGGATGATCATCTTTCTCCTTCTCCTCTTCGATGTTGCAGCAGTGAGCCGGAGTCTCACAGATACTTATTTGGATGGGTTTCATACCTTCTTGCTCGTTTACTCTGATCATAGAAGCTAATGTGGCCAAGACGTCAGCCATCTGATTTTCATCACCTGGGAGGTAGAAGAATGTAATATCATCAAACTCCTCAATTAGCTCAAAAACTAACTTTCGGTAACTGATCAATTTGGGATCTCTTGTTTCCAATTCTCTTTTGAGCTGATATATCACCAACACGAAATCTCCATATACCTCTAGTACCTTGACTTTGCGGTCTATGGCTGCTCGAATTCCCATGATACATGCTTCGTACTCTGCCATATTGTTCGTGCAGTCAAAATCCAACTTGCAAGTGAATGGATAATGGTCTTCGTTTGGGGATACTAGGACTGCCCCAATTCCATTACCAACGGCATTTGACGTCTGTCGAAGTTCAACTTCCAAGGATGATCTTCTAGGGTATCTTCTTCAGTTGTCGCTACGAACATCAGATCTTCATTAGGAAAATCAAAATTAAGAGGCTCATAATCATCTAGCGCCTTGCTGGCTAGAAAATCTGCTATTGCACTCCCCTTCACAGCCTTCTGGTTCACATAGACTATGTCGAATTCAGAAAGCAAAATTTGCCATCGGGCCATTCTTCCATTCAGGGCGGTTGACTCCATCATGTACTTAAGAGGGTCTAGTTTCGAGATTAGCCAAGTCTTATGGTATAACATGTACTGCCTCAACCTCCAAGTTGTCCAGACTAAAACACAACATAACTTTTCAATTGGCAAGTATCTCATTTCACACTCAGTAAATTTCTTACTGAGGTAGTATATCGCCTTTTCTTTCTTCCCTGTCTCATCGTGTTGGCCGAGTACACATCCCATTGAATTATCGAATACCATCAAATACAAAATCAATGATCTATCAGGACTGGGTGGCATTAACACTGGAGTATTGGACAAGTATTGCTTAATTCTATCAAAAACCTTCTGGCATTCGTCGTCCCAAATGCCTGGGTTGTGTTTCTTAAGAAGACGAAATATGGGGTCACATTTCTCAGTCAATTGCAAAATGAACCGGGCAATATAATTTAGTCTTCCTAGAAACCCTCGGACTTCCTTCTGAGTGCGTGGTGGAGGCAATTCTTGTACAGCCCTGACTTTATCCGGGTCGACCTCAATTCCTCTTTCACTGACCACGAAACCAAGCAATTTCCCTGACCTAGCCCCGAAAGTGTATTTGGTTGAGTTGAGCTTCAGTTGAAATTTTCTCAACCTCAAGAACAGTTTCTTCAAAACCTGTACATGCTCCTTTTTCGTTCGAGATTTCGCGATCATGTCGTCCACATAGACCTCAATCTCCTTGTGTATCATGTCGTGAAACAAGGTTACCATGGCCCTTTGGTATGTTGCTCCCGCATTTTTTAACCCAAATGGCATCACTTTGTAACAAAAAGTTCCCCATAAGGTTATAAAAGTGGTATTTTCCATGTCTTCAGGATGCATCTTTATTTGATTGTATCCAGAGAAACCATCCATGAAGGAGAATAATGAATATCCTGCCGTGTTATCCACCAATGTGTCAATGTGAGGCAGTGGGAAGTTGTCTTTTGGGCTGGTCTTGTTTAAGTCTCTGTAGTCTACACACATCCGCACTTTTCCATCTTTCTTAGGAATGGAGACGACATTGGCTACCCACTCGGAGTAATTCACCACTTGTAAGAACCTAGCATCAAATTACTTCTTGACCTCTTCTCTTATTTTGACTGCAACATCGGGTCTCATCCTACGAAGTTTCTGTTGAACCAGCTTGCATTCTTCTCTTATGGGAATACGGTGTACCGCAATGTCGACACTTAACCCAGGCATGTCTTGGTACGACCATGCGAAGACATCCTTGAACTCTAGCAGAAGTCTAACGAGGTCCCGCCTTGTTTTCTTGGTTATAAAGGTTCCAATTTTCACCTATTTCTCCTCTTCCAGAATCACACTTTTAATTGTCTCTTTGTGAGGTATGATTAGCTTCTCTTCCCGTTCTACCATCCTTAACAAATCTGGGGATACACTACAATCTCCGTCATCTATAAAGTCCTGAGGTCTCTCTAGGCACATGTCTTGCTCATTAGGGAATTCTGGGTCCGTAACAGTATTGCTCATGACATCGATATCTGGGGACCTATGGTAGGTATGAAAAAATATTCAATGAAATAAATCTAGGAATAACTCATTTATGTTATGATTATGAATGGAATGAATGGCGAAAAAATATGAGAATAATTGCCCCTCATGAAACAAAAAAATGTATTTTTATTGAAAGTGAAGATGTTTGAACATGTGCCTATTTCACAAAAGATTCTTATTGTTTCTAGGCTTAAAACAATAAGTGTTTTTTGAACATTACTCTGTGTTAGTTATAAAAACTATAGGAATTTCCTCCGCAGTCCAGTTGTTCAGAACACTTCCAGGCTCGTAGGGGCGAATGACCGTTACATTTTCTTCCTTCGGACCCTCTTCAAACACAGCGTCGATGCTCAAAGCTCTCATCATATCCTTGGCCATTTCTTTATTCATATTCTTCGGCCCTGGATGGATAATCCCTCCCGACATAAATGTATTAGATATATGGAGAAAAGTCATTGATCCCCATTTGACCTCAGCACTATTCAGTCGTGCCCTTCGTCTTTCACGCTTCCTCTCTAGTTCCCGCTTTCTCTGTTTGGCATCTGGCCTATGCCCCAGACCAAAATGATCGCGCTTGTCAACCAATCCTGGTACTTTGACTGGTCCCTGGAGGTATTTTTTGAGTCCCCTCCCAGGCAATGCTCCTCTTCTTACCACCAGTCGCAGGCTCATCCACGTAGCTTCGGATATTTTTGGCATAGGGACCTTGCCACCCACACTGATGAAAGTCACATTTACGAACTCTAGTGATCGAAAAGATCACTCTATCCCCTCAGTATCATTTTCGATGTATGGCACATCACTTGTAACAGATGCGATGATGTCCTCCTCCGCATTTATAGTTATCAGCCTCCCCTCTGTCACCAACTTTAGCTTTTGGTGCAATGATGATGGTACGGCTCTCGCTAAGTGAATCTAGGGCCTCCCCAATAAACAATTATAAGAAGGCTTGATGTCCATCACAAGGAAGTCTACCTCGTACGTATTTCGCCTGATCAGGAGGGGTATCTCAATCCTTCCCATCCCTTTTCTTTCGGTGCCATTGAATGCTCTCACTATGTTTTGGCATGTTTTCATATGAGTGCTGTCTACAGGCAATCTGTTCAGCGTAGATAGGGGCAAGACGTTCAGTACCGATCCGTTGTCAATTAATACCCCCGGTAGTGTATACCCTTTGCATCGGGTAGTGATGTGCAAAGCCTTAGTGGATCCCATGCCCCATGGTGGAATTTCATCGTCACTGAAGGAGATGAAATTGTCTGCGCTTATGTTACTAACAAGGCAGTCTAGCTTGTTTACTAAAATGTCATCTGCGACATAGGTTTTGTTCAACACCTTCATTAGTGCACTACGGTGCACTTTTGAGTTTAAAAGCAAAGCCAGTACCGATATGCGTGACGGCTGCTTGTGTAACTGTTCCACAACACTGTACTCACTGTGCTTTAGGAACTTCAAAAACTCTTCTGCCTCATTCTCTGTTATTGGTTCATTAACCAGTGGCTCTGTCTTCTCATTTCCCTCTCTGATCGCGAAGGATTTCTTTCAATGTGTTCGGCTTCTGAGTTTGACATGTCGACCGAACTCTCCTTCCTTGAAACTGTCACGGTGCAATTGTAATCCTAAGGTACCTTCTTGTTATCTTTATAAGGAAATGTCACGGGTTTTTGAATTACAACTCTTAGTGCCGTTTTCGCTCCTGCTTTGTTAATCCTCGGTCGTGTGATAATCACCACTGGTTGATTGACCCTACGGACCTTCTCTGCAGACCCTCCTTCTATGGCGCATACGTCATCTCCTTCTAAAGAGTCAAAGAACTCCAGCTCTTTATTATTCATTAACCCTTGTACTAGGGCTCTGAATTCGTTACACTGCTGGATCTCATGGTCTTCCTTGTTATGGAACTCACAGTAGTTCCTTGCATCTCTGGATTTGCTCCCCAACTCTTACGAAACTAGATCTTTTTTTTGCATTTCCTTCCAAACCTCCCTCAATGGGATTCTTACTTCAGCAATATTCGGTTTGATTCTCCTCCCCATGCACTCGATTATCGCATTTACCCCTTTTTCAGTATGACTGGGTAACGAATTTCCCACACCTGGTGCGTCGTCGAATTTCACAATACCCGCCTTAATAAACCTTTCGACTAGCCTTTTGAATGAGGTGCAGTTTTCTATCAAGTGACCTACTATTCCCGCATGGTATTCACACTAAGCATTTGTGTCATACCACTTAGGATATGGGGGTTGCAACGATTTTAAGTAGAAAGGGGCTACACCGTGCGCATCGAACGAGTTTTATACAACTCCCTGTACGTCACGAGTTTGGAAGTAAGCTGGAATTTCTCGATATTCTACCTCGTGTTGGGATCTTGTCTTGGTACCGCTCTCGGTTGACTGACAGTAACGGGTTTTGGATAACCCGAGCTTACATTACCTACTTCATTTTCCCTTTTCTTTGGAGTTGATATTCTCGTGCTCTCTTCAGCCTCTATTTTCCCACACCTGATCGCGTTCTCTATCATTTCGCCGGACATCACTATGTCTGCGAAACTTTTAGTCGCGCTCCCTAACATATGATTGATGAAAGGTGCTTTCAGGGTATTAATGAAGAGCATGGTCATTTCTTTTTCTAGAAATGGCGGTTGGACTTGTGTAGCGACTTCCCTCCACTTCTGGGCATATTTCTTGAAACTTTCACCCGATTTCTTCTTCATGTTTAGTAGCGTGATCCTGTCGAGCGCTATATCAGTTACATGGTCATAATGCTTCATGTGGGCCTGTGCTAAATCCTTCCATGATTTGATTTGGGTGCAATTCAGCTGATTGTACCATTTAGCCGCGGCTCCAGTCAGACTATCCTGGAAACAGTGAATCAACAACTGGTCATTGCTGACATATCCCGTCATTTTCCGACAGAACATTGTAATGTGGGCCTCAGGGCAGCTGGTCCCATTATATTTTTCGAATTCTAGCATCTTAAACTTTGGTGGGAGTACCAGATCAGGGACCAAACTCAACTTTTTAGCATCTACCTCGCATTGGTAATCAGCATTTTCCAATGCTCGAAACTTCTCCTCCAACCATTTGCATCGATCCTCAAACTCCTTTGGGAGATCTGCCTTTGCTTTTTCTCTTTCTGCTGTATCATCGAAATTAGGGACTATTGGTTTTGCCAAATTATCTCCTAGGTTAGAGCTCGAGCCTGCCGAGAAGTTTACCGGTGCTGGGGTACCAGATTGGTACTAAGGTTTAATGTTGACGGACACTTTCGGTGGTTGTACTTGGGAATTCACCGGGGCCAAGCCTGGAGGATAAGTAGAATCTTCATTATCATCTCCGGTATCAACCATAGGGCCCTTTCCTTTATCATGCCCTCCAATCAACAAATGTGTCAATTGGCTCATCATACTTCTCTGGGATTCCAGCATTTGATCCTTCATATCCTGTTGGATCTTGGCCAACTGTTATTGCATCTGAGTTTGCAGTTGGTTCTGCATCTCCTTCTGCATCTGTTCTAACATCTCTAACCTTTGATCCATAGCCTTTGTTTTTCTTCGGGTGTAGTAGCGATGTTCCAAGGTAGCTATAAGACGATCTCTATTTAATAGGGCTCTTTTATGATATGAAATACATATGATGCGATGTGATGCAAATGCATGATATGAATGCAAAAATAAAAGGCGTCGATTCTGGTTTAATTTCTTCTAGAAACCTATTTAAAAAACAAAATCCTTTACATAAAATAAAGTCATATATACGGCCTAGCCCTTATGCTCAGAGCTTTAACTTTCTTAAGAAGCCAAGCTAACTCTCGACCCCGGTCCGACTCTAACTCATATTTCACACTTAATACATCAGCCTGAACCGCTGAAGCTTGTAAATGATCAGCCACTTCTCGTATCTGGGCCACAGCTTCGCCCATGACGTAATCTCTTTCTCTGACCTGGTCTTGAGATCGCTGAAGCTGTTCTTCCCATCGCTCATGGTCTGCCTCCAATGATTGCACCCGGAGTTCACTAGTTTGTAGCACCGTTTCAAGCTCTCCCACCTTTCTTTTCAAGTCTTCAATCTCGTTCAGGCTTGTTTCTAGCTTCATCGTAGAGTTACGGCTTCGACACAATGCCTTCTCTAATTCTGCTACTCGAGCGTTTAACATCTCATTTTCATTTTGGCTTTCAGACACAGTCTTTTTCAGGGTGTCCTTTTGTGTTTGAGCATCATGAAACCTCTTCTTCCACTGATCGACATTGGTATTCTCTTCTTGAATTTCTTGACGCCATTATTCTGAGGTTTTACCCAACCCAGCAGTCCTCATCGATGAATGCAACTTTTTGTAATCGGTCTTCAAACTGTCCAAATCTTCTTCGGCCTTTCTTTTCCCTTTCATCAATTTCTCAGCCTCTGATTTCTGGACATCAATATCTAACCTCAAGTGCACATTTTCTTCTTCCAATTGTTCTATCTTTTTCCCTAACTCCGAATTTTTACTTTCAAAGTCTTGTTTCATGATTTCCAACTCGGAAGAGACTACTCACAGGTATTCCCCCATTAGTCGAGCACCGTCTTGTGTCGGTCTGGGGATATTATCATTGACTCTCCTATTTCGCCATGTATTATATTCGAGGGTTGCCATTGGACCTACAACAACTCTTTCCATTCGGTAAATCTGCTTCCAAGAATCAGCAATCTCTCGAACCTTCTTCTTATAATTATTCCCCCTATACAAAAATTCAAACTAAGCTAGCCCATGCGCCGCTGGTATAAACTGTCTTGATTTGTATTGCCTTAGCACAAGCAAAGGAGCATACCTGACGGTTCTCCAAATTCCTAGCAGAGGAACCCAATTATAACTCCCACACCGATAGAGAATTTCATCGAGAATGAACCAAGGAGCTCTCCATTCAACGTCCTCTTTCTGTAGATTCTGAAGGAGCGTAATCCAGTTTTCTTCTGATATGCCTTCTCTTCTGGGCGCGGCTGCCAACTCCTTTAACGGGGAGTAATTCTAAAAAAAAACCGATAAGAAACTCTATCTACCTTCCAAAAATGGCTATGGAACCAAACCAATAATAGTTGCGTGCATCCCATGAATCTACCTTCACCTGCCCTCCGGCACGCATTCAAAGATCTAAATGTTTTGGTAAGAATCGTTAGTATCAGCGTAACCCCCTTGTCAAGTCGATCGAATAGGTCAATAACTGCTTCATCTACATGTCTCAAAGCTTGGGGAAAATTATCAAGCCATAGGTACTTAAGGCGAAAATGTCAACTTTCCTCTTAATATCTTGATGTGCCACCATCAGGTCCCTCAAGCTCACCCAAGGAATGTATTTCCCTTCACATTTTTGCTGAATTCGTACCGTGACCCATTGTTTGCTCATCCCAGTGATACTCATCAGCTTACTTACAAAAGTGGGTGCATTAGCGGCCCTGAAATAAACTTTCTCGACCCGAACCCTTTAACTACGAAACGAAGTTGTATATTCTTCCACGGTAGGCACCAAGTCCACTTCCCCGAACGTGAAATAGCTATATGCGGGATTCCAATATTGAGTCATAGCCCGAAACAAGTGTTTGTCCACTTTGATGTAAAGTAAATAGGGTAGATCGCCATAATTAAGGTAGAAAAGCTGCTTAGTCCCCTCATCTCAACGGGCCCATGTATCTTTTAATTCTTGGAGCTTATTCTGTGTTACACTGATACGAGTGAAGTCCCACAACTCCGATGTATATCCCTCGGCTAGACTATCCCCCTTCTCAAGTTGTATCTTCTCTGACCATATACGCACGACCACATTATCCTCTACTTTATCAAGGAATTCGTTCTCCATAAAAGGCCTTCTAATTCAATAATCAAACATAAATTGACACCTTTTTTAATATGAAATGACATGCAAACTTGGTCAAAATAAAATAGGTTAGTATCGAATAATAGTAACCAAAGCAAGTAAAAAAAATCAAAACACTATATGGGTAACCACTAAGGTTTAGCACAGCTCTATTTAGGGTAGGCTCCTAGGGTCACTATATGTGGCTTAGTTCTAAAGAAAGGGTACCCGAACTAGTAGATTCCTCAATCCTCACCCATTATAGGCTCATACGGATCGAATTCAGTTCAGGGGAATACATTTCCCTATGGCCATGTGGAGGTGAAAACCTCACGGAGCCATAGGTACGGATGTATCCCGGAAACAGCCCCCTAGCCCATGCGGAGGTGAAAACCTCACGAAGGCATAGCTTCTCGCTCCCACTTAAAGGGTGTGACCACAACGGTCATGCAATATGATGCAGGAATATCCTAGAGACTCAAACCATACAAACAGATGACGCAACACGAGCTCATGCAATGAAAGAATCAAAATCAAATTTTAATTTTTGATAAAAGGACATTAATCAACCAATTTTACGGCTTGACTCTCTTATTGGTCCCCAGTGGAGTCGCCAAGCTTTCGAAACCATTTTTTGTTTGGAAAACGGGTCAACTTTAAAAAGGAAAATGGAGTCGCCACCAATCTTTTTTGAAGTGTGATTGGGTCACCTTATAAAACATTTGGTCTATGAATTTTAAGAAAACGAATTCGGGAGTCGGTTACGCACGAGAAAGGATTAGCACCCTCGCAACGCCCAAAATTGGTACCTCATTGATTGATTAATGTCCTAATGTCGAAAATTAGAAAAGATTTTAAAAGACGAATCCTTTGGAAAATATTTGGATAATTTGAATTGGATATCGAAATTCTCTTATTCCGAAAAGATGAAATACCGCATCCAGCACGATAGGAAACGATGTTTCAAACCTTCGATATCAAGATCATTTCGTGATTTCCAAAATTCATGCATTGCGATTTAAAAAGGGTGTTCCACTATCTGGCCAAACTAAAACCGAAGCCTAGCACGATTGGGCACGATTCCTCGAGTTTCCAAACTTGAAATATTGCCTTTTTTAAGAAAACACGGTCAAAAACCTCTAAGGAATATTTAGTCATTTGGACGAACGGAAAATTGAAACCCAGCACGATTGGGCACGATCTCTCGAATCTTCCAAACACGAAACATTGCCTTATTTACAAAATACGATTAAAATCTTTAAAGGATATTTAGTGATCTAGACGAACGGAAAATCGAAACCTAGCACGATTGGGCACAATTTCTCGAATTTCCAAACACAAAATATTACCTTTATGAAACCCTTTTTATGAATTTGGGTAAAAAAAGTAAAAAAAACGTTAAGATGTAATTCAAAATCATCAATCTACATAAAACGATAGGAACAGGAATAAACAAAACATAATAGTGAAAAAAAAAGTAATAAAAATGATAATAAGAATGATAAATATAAGTATAACAATAATATGTATATATATATATATATCTATAAATAGTGACAAAGGAAAAAATGGGAATAATAAAATAATATTAATAAAACTAATTAATATAGTAGTAACAAAAAAGGGTAAATATAATATAAAATAATAAATATAATAATAGAACAATAATAGAAATAAGAGTTTATAATAAAAAAATATAATATTGATAATAAAATGTAATAGAAAATAATTGTAATAATAATATATGTAAAATAGTGGCAATAATAAAATTTAAAAAAAATACTAGCGAATATAATCATAATAGCAAAGTAGATTATAAATAAAATACTTAAAAAAATAATAGTAGTAATATTTTAAAGAATAATTACAAGTGACAAATAATGATAAAAATGATAGTAAAAACAACAATATCAATAATAAAATAATAGTAACCACATTGAAAATAATAGTAATAAAATAAAATAATAGAAATAGATATAATATATATAAAAAAATATTAATAAAACATAATAGTAATAAAATTAAACTTTAACAATAATGGCAGAATTAAAATAATAGTTATTATAATAATAAAAACAGTGATAATATAGTAATTATAATAGTAAAATAATATTGATGATAATAAAAATTAGAATTAACAATAATAATGATAAAATTAAAAAATAACAAAAATCACCAAGGAAAATGAAAAGGGTGAAATTGAATTTCTAAATAACAATTTGGGGCAAATTTAAAATGAAAAATGACTGAATCGAAAGAACTAAAAACGCAGAAGGGCTTGGGGCGCAAATATCCCATTTTTAAACAAAACGCGCAGATCCCTTCGGGTCGGGTCGACTGCGCGCGGATTCTGGGGTGAAACGGCGTCGTTTTGAGGCTATTAAGCTCAGCCCTAAACGACGCCGTTTAGTGGCCGTATAAAAACTAATTTTTTTTAAAAAAAACTTCATTCCTTCGTTTGCAGCAGAGGGAAAAAAAATAAAAAAATAAGAGCTATCAAAAAGCTCTCCCCTCTTCCCATACAGAGCCCCGATTCTGGCCAAAGCATCCGGCGAGTCACCGTCGTTCTCCGCCACCATCGGTGAGTTTTTCTCTTTATTATTTATTTACTTTTTTAAAAAACCCTTATAGTTTAAAAGAAAACCCCTAAATACAACAAGATGCAGATTCGTAAAGGGAAAAAAAAAAGATAAACGGAAAAAACAAATAAACCTTTACTCTTTGATTCTCTATATATTCTCTGTGAAAGCGTGTATATTGCCCGCGTATTTGTATAAAATTGTGTAAAAAAAAACCCCATGTACCCTTGTTTTCGAAGGCTTTTATAGCCTTTTAGAAGAAATAAAAACTAAAACTCCTAGTTTGTTAGACTTGTTATGCTGTTTTCTTCTCCCCTTTTTTCGCAGGTACGACGATGTGGGCGTGACTCGGCGTTGGGGGCCCGCACGATGCGGAGTAGGCTGCTGGAGGCTTGCGACGCTAAGCATAAGACAAAGGCTAGGGTTTCTGCTCTTCGTTTGGGCTTTGTGGGCCTCGTTTAAGGTTTGGGTCTGGGTTGGCTATTTTGGCCTTTAATTAGGTCATTCGGGTTTGGGCTGATAATTTAGGTAAATGGACTGTTTGTATTGGACTGATTTATTAAATGGTTTTTTATTTTGACTTTTGGACTGTGGGTTTATTTTCGTTAGGGACCCGGGCAAATTTTGCCCATTACAATTTTATTATTATTTGATCTATGAATTTTGTGTTTACGTTTTGAGGGTTCTTTGTTTTCGGGTTTTCGAGGTTTAGTTTTTATCTCTATCTTTTGTACTCTTCGTTCTTTTGCCATTATAGTAAAATTATCTTTGCCCGTGGTTTTTTATCCTCTTTAGAGGGGTTTTTCCACGTTAAATTTGTGTGTTCAATTTCTCAATTTATCCCGCTATTTTTTTTACTTGTTGCTTAATCGGGACGATGCTAATACTTACTTTATTGTCTTTTAATTTATATTAGTAGCTTAGTTAGTCATGTATTTGAAACAGGAATTTTAATATGAGTTTATCTTCAAAAAATTTTTATTGTAATGATATTCTGTATTTATAATTATAGAGGTTGTAAAAAAAAAAAATCAGACTAGCGTAGTGGAAGCATCGTAGTTGAATAATGGATTCTGTGATTAGATAATTAGCAAACCAGTAGGAAGGGAGAGTTATAACGTCCCAACAATTAGGGGTTAGAATTCTTAAAGTTATTAAAAATTAAAATATAACATTATTGGTTAGAAGCTTATTAAGGAGTTATGAGAATTTAGGTTCAAATCTTATAAATTTGATTTCAATCTTGTTATTTTTTCTACACATATTGAACCTAGGTAACATGGTTTATATATTTATTTGTGTGTGTTTTGAGCATGAATGTGGGCATTAGCCCAATCGTTAAGGCTGATCCTATTTTTCCTTGATAATCTAAGGTTCTATCCATGCCACTCTCTCTTATTTTTGATGATTTTTAGACCAATGGGCTATTTGCCTATAAGCCCTCAAACTCTTCCCCAACTCAACTCTTTAAGTCCTTTTCTAATTTAACTAAAATTCCCTAATTGTTATTCTATCAAATTAAAACCCTAACTCTCTCTATTTATACCTTAGCTTTCTCTCAAAATTCTCTACTTCAAAACTCTTCTAAGCCCTTAAGCTTTGCTGAAAAATACTCTTAAATTTTTTGAAAAATTCAATCAAGTCTTCATCAATTGTTCTTCTCCAAATTGATGAAATCTGAGTCATTAGACCGTTGAATCTTTATCAAGATTGGTAAGTATCTCATCCCCTGTCAATTAGGACCTTTCAATTCTATAAGATATCACGTTTTGATAAATCCTTCAATTCGATTATAAATCTTTAAAGTTTTGGCCGAAATCCTCCACAAATATTGAAAATTTGTTTTTGATTCTTGAATTTTGTCGATTGAAAGACCCTTGTAGGTGATTGGATCAAACTTGAGCGTGGGGTAGTCGCCTGAGGTCTCAGGAAAGTCAGGTGTGTGTTTTTTTACAAAAAATTGAGTCAAAATTCGAAACTACCCAGGTACACACGATCTACCACGCCGGCGTGTGGGACACACGGTCCCTCACACGGCTATGTCCCATTGTTTCCCTTTGCATTCGTGCTTCACACAGGGCTTGGAGACTCGTGCATGGCCTAGATACACGGCTGTGTGGCTCTTACACCTCATTCCTTTCGCATCGCACACTACCTAAGGCCCCGCACACGGCCAAACTCACGGTCGTGTGGATCCATTGCACAAGGCCTGGGGCTTCACACATGGCCTGGACACACAACCGTGTTTAATGGCCCTTGAATTTCAAAAAATTTTAGTTTTTCCTTAACTTTTGTTATTTTATGCAAATCAATCCTTGAGTAGGTTTTTAATGGCATCTAGAGAACTAGATTACGCAATTAGGTCCTGGACTAGAATTAGAATGACTGAATATATGAATGAATGAATTTATGATTTTAATTACTTTTTATTGATTACTTGATCCATGAATGATTTTACATTTATCATTGTTATAAATGTCGAGTAAACGTCTCATGTGCCTAAATGATTGAACTATGGATTGATGGATATAATTGTGAATATCGTTATTATGGAATGAAATAGAATGTTGAAAGTATAAATGAATAAATGCATTAAGGAATGATTGCATTGTATATGCATGTGGGGGGACGATATGAAATACAGAAGATTGGCAGCTCATATTGACAGCATATACGAATGTTTGGCTGTGTACCCATAGAATGGTAGATTCCAACTGCAATCTCACTGTGTTGCATGATCCCTCTGACAGCTATTATCTGCGAGCGGTCGTGACTCCGCAGTTAAACGAATGTTCATTGTGTATTCATAGTCATAGCAGATTCCAACTGCGACAGTCTTACTGTGTATCCACAGTTATAGTAGATCCTAACTGCGACGTTTTTGCACTGTTTTCTCACTGTCCCTCCAATAGCTTTCTACTAGGAGCAATTGTGTTTCCACAATTACCAGCAACTTTTATCTGCAATTACCGAATCTGAACGAATGTTATAGTATTAAGCCCACAATTTGGTGTGTTTGGAGGAGAGGTTTTGGGGAACACCCTATTTTGGTGTGATTTAGTGCTCGAGGGTAGGATTATCGATTGTTAAACGAAATGTTAAACGAACATTACATGACACATTGTGTATACTCATGAAAGGTACATATCGAAACGGTTGAACTGTTAAATGTGCATATGGTTATTGTGAAAGGTATAATGATTTGATAACTGAATTCATCTGGTTGATTATGATTGAATGTTGATGCTCGCTTGCTTAAGTAGCAAACCCAAATTAACGTATTGAATTGACTGATAAGTGAAATTGGCTGCTGTTCGTAATGTTTATGATTGAAAATTGAATTGGTTATTGTAGAGGGACTCACATTGAGCTTCTATAGCTCACTTTCCTTATTTTCCAGCTTTTTAGATAACCCAATGGACTAGGATGCAGACTCAACATGCGGAAGGTGTTGGCTTGTTCTCGCCAATGATTTAATATTATTACAATTATCGTTTTATTTATTAAAAACTGTGGTATAAGGCAATTACTTTTAATCACATTAATTAGGATGTATGTTATTAATAGATATTTATACAGATGGAACGGTTCATACTTAATATTACTTGTTGATTATGATTTTAGAATGTTTGTTAATTTATTAAGTGTTTTACACAAGTTGATTTATTATACAAAGATTATTGATTTATTTTCCACTGCTAAGTTAATGGTAGTTTTTAATTGATTAATATAAAGTAATCATTATTATTGAACAAGTTTAGAATTGAGAATAGATTTGAAAAAAACAAACGGGATCACTTCGATGATTAATGTGATCTCTTCAGTTTGGGTCTACTGTCTAGGCCGGGTTGGGCTAGTTATAAAATTGAATATGAATTTTAAAATTTGAAAAGAAGAAAAACTAAAACTTAGTTTTGTTTCTAAAAATGTCTTTTTTAATTGAAAAACATATTTGATAAATAAAATAAAGATTCAATTTAAAAATAAAACATGAAAAATGTTTCTTACTTTTTTTTTCCTATAATAGAAACATGATAAATAAATTAATAGCATTAAAAAAATTTGAACCTAGGTAATATGTTTAATATCTAAAAAATTATTGGAAAATAAAATTGTTAGTGTGTATATAAATTTGAACTAGCGCTAATACATTTAAAGTTTTAAAAAGAAATCATTATTTCAAGGCGGAGGAAAAGGGCAAGCACTGTCCCCCAAACATGCTCAATTTATGAAATTACAAATTAATAAGTTATACCTTGGCCCAAAAAAATATTATTCAATTTTGGTTTTCCTAAACTATATTTTAGCTTTCCCCTTGCATTGCGTTCAACTTTTTTTTATAAAATATTTTAGTGAAAATAAGAAATTTTTTATTTTCTAATTTTTATATATTTTAAATTTTATTTTTAAAAAATTAATTTTAAAAATTTCAACCATTTCTTAAATGTTTTCCATTTTTTAAGAAAACAAAAATGAAAATAATTTCTACTTCCTAAACTCAAATGAAACCTAAATTCTTTGAACTAAAAGTAATTAGGGGTGAGTGTTCACTCGAATCGAGTGAAAACTTTTTGAGTTAGTCGAGTTCACGAGTCCTATTTTATTATCCTAATTCAATTTGAAATTTTTTCGAATTGAGTCGAGTGAAATGAAATTTGAGTCAAGTTGAATCAAGTAAAATTGTTCGAGTTAAATTAAAAAATTTAAACATTTCAAATAAAAATATTGTTACATTATAATTAATTCTATGTTAGAGTACATAAGTTTGAAATAATATATATTTGAAAAAAAATTCCAAATCAAAATAATAATAAAAATATACTTGAGTATGATAACTTTGAATCATTAACTAGGTTCCCAAAATTATTGTTTTAGAAAATTTTTAAAATCTTAACTTTTTTTTATATATTTTTAAAAAAATTTAAAAATATGAATTTTGAAATTTATATAAATATTTTGGAATTTAAAAAATATTTTGAATTTTTTTTATAATTTTTGTTGAAAGAGACCAATTTGCTTATTTTCAAAGTTGATAGAGACCAAAAGGATATTTACACCAATCTGTTATTTGAATTATTCGAATTGTGAAACTCAACTCAACCCGAGATCGAAACTTGACTTGAGTTATTTGAGATGACTTGAATAATTAAAGTAACTCGAATAACACGATTCGATTAACTTGAAATTCAAATTTTTTTTTAATTTTTTCAAATCGAATTAAATTTTGCTCACCCTAAATGTAATAGCTATTCTTTGGGTTGAAAATAAACATGACCTATTGGAGAATCACATCTATGGATGGATGGGGAAGATTCTTGTGAAATGTCAAACTATATATACTTTGTTATAAATGGTACATTCACCCACTATTTTATTGGATGTGAAGCATTTTTTCTCTCGATCACTATACTTCTATTAAAAAAGAAGCCAAAAACACCTCATAATGAAATACAAAATAAATGAAATTAAGAAACACCTTTCATCTCAAGACAAAATGCATAAGAAAACCAAAAGTATATCTAGTTTGACTTTTGGCAAGAATCTTCCTCATCTATCAATGCCAATCTCCAATAGGCCACGCTTCTATATGAAGGACCCATACTCTCCATAATTATATCAACCATACTCAAAAGAAACACTTCCACCACATCTGCCTGCATAACAATACCATATTACTGTGGGCACTAACCCTTCACCATCTCGGGTTGCTATTGCGCTTGATGCCACTAAGTATCTTAACCAACGTGAGCTTAGCGCCACCATCTCTAATGTTCGAGCTCGAGGCGATATCCTGGTGAATGGTGATACGCGTGTTGTACTTGGAATTTTGGGCAAAGTGACTCTCTCCTGTAAGTGCTTGATGAATTGCTCAAACATGTTGGTTATATTCATTTTCATCTTCTCTTTTACACTTTAATGTTCTTGGTGTGGCTGGGATATATTGTAGTGGGTTATCAAAGCAAAGCATCGCTTCTAAATACTTTTGAAACAAGCATCCGTGCCATGCATGAAGAAATCTCAAAGAAGGTTGATAAATATGTTCGTATGCTCCAGCAAAGTGCTCAAGATTGTGAACGCCAAGGGGTACTAATTTTCCTACATTATTACATACATATCATCTATAAATATAAGTGTCAACTTCAAAAATACCAACCCTAGTTGGGTCCAAAGATAACGAGTTTGATATCTTTTAAAAAAGATTTTAAATTTGAGTTTTGCAGATAAAAAGCATTGGCAAAGTTTAGGAGTATGACTTCAAATTTAATTAGAACTCAATGTGGCTATTAGATAAATTTAATAATCTAGATAAATAATTGGATGGTTGTGTACGTTATGGAAACTACAAAAATAGTCACCTAATTATGTTTTTGATTTTATTTTGGTCACCCAACTATTAAATTTGTCGATTTAGTCACTTTCTCGTTAGTTGCCGTTAGATGAATTACAAAAAGCTGACGTGAGTTGTTTTTATTGGTATAATAACAAATTTAACTCTCTAACTTTTACACCTTCTATTAATTTGATCTTAAATATAAAAAATTTCAAAAAATTTAGCCCTCAATGGTTACAACATTTATAATTTTTGTTCAATTTTTTTTAAAAAATCAATATTTTTAACCTTCAAAATTTATAAAATTTACCAATTTAACTCTAATTCTAATTTTTTTTTAATTTTTTTTAAAAAAAATCATTTTTAACCTTTCAACTCAACCTTTAATTTCTCAAAGAAACAAAAGACAACTGTAACACCCCAAACCCGGCCCATTCACTACGACCGAATTTGAAATGCCACTGCGGAAAAACGTTTGAAAAGTATTTTGACTTATAGTAAAACATAAAATTTTGTATGCCTTTAATAAAATATTGGGTATGTAAAATTCCAAAATAAAATTAAGTTGTTAAATTTAAAACTTTAAAATAATTTATCAAAGTATAAATTTACTCTTTAAAAGAAACATTCTCGAATATTACTTAATCATCAATCCAACTTAAAACATAATAAAAATCCTTAAACACTTAAAGTGGCCTTTATTACAATAAATAACCTTTCATAAATAAAATGTATAAAACAAATAAAATATCTTCTGCATGGGCCACCTCGTATCCACTCCAACCCGGTCCAAGCTTTATGCGTCACCTGCGATGTTGGTAAAAATTGGGTGAGTCAAACAGACTCAGTGCATAGTTATTTCACATGTCTCCACATATGGGCTTGGCCCACATCTACACAGTCCATACACATAAATATGCAATTATGAAGCCCAACCCAACCTAGTGTCCATCCATTACACCTACCACGGCAGACCTGCTGCCCGAGGCCGTGGCTAATCCACCGATCAACCAAGTGATCCCACATATCCTACCTTAGCAGACCTGCTGCTCAAGGCCGTGGCTAAACCACCGATCACATAAGTGATCCCACATATCAATCAGTCCACGGTGATGCACACAGCTATCAATCGCCGAGATGGGCACCTAGCCAACACCTCCCTTGATGAAGCACATAGCTACCATCAAGCGCTAATGTAGCACAAGGCTGACATTAGACCACGTACATAATGTACACCCTTTCCTTTGATAGTCACATCCCAATTCCCATGCATGTATATGTATCATGACAACATATCACTTGAAACAAATATACATCACATGCCATCACATTTTCATACATTCATCAATAATCATTTAATATCGTAAATCACTGACCTGATTATTCGATCACCCACCACGGGTATTCACAATCTTAGCCCTTATTTCGGCTATCATTCACATCATATCACATATACATAATAACACATTTAAACATTCATTTAAGCATTCAAGAGACAGTGCGACAACTACGCACCTTTTTGGCACAGTCTACTCAATCTCGAATACTTGCCCTACTTCTGTCGACTTGCCCCCTTGCTAACTAGATCCCGAAATGTCGGCTTGTTCCTTGCTGAATCGAATCCAAGAGACTCCCTTAAGGCTCCTTCACGTTGCTACATAAAAGAAATACTTATTATGGCAATAAGAACATTCGGCCATCCCTTAGAAACCAAGGCCAACCCTTGATTCGGCACCTTTTGAGAAAAGAATCCAAAACCAACTTCTAAAGGAGAAATACTTACCACCCAAGACACTTTCGGCTTCTCAAACTAGCGACAGGTGTAGGAGAATAATACCACTTAAAGATTCGGCTAACAATAAAAAGGAAGAAGCTTAAGACAAAGAAGTAGATTCGGCCAAGAAGCAAATAGGTTCAAAGTGATCAAAATTTCGTCTTTAATGCTCTCCACAAGGTTCGGCTAAGCCTTTAAAAAGGGTGAAGAAGTATTCGGTCATAAAATAAAAGATGAAGAACTAAGGTTGAAAGAAAAGAAAAAGAATTTAAAAAGAATAGATAGGAGACATTCGGCTACAAATGACCCAAAAGAAAAAGAGAGAATTCTATGGCCAACAATTTCGGCAAAAGAAAAGAAAATAAAGAAAAGGGTTGCTAAGAGCTGATCACCCCTATTTATACAACCCAAATTCGGCATACTCTTCCTATCTATGCTTCAAAACCGATTAAGCACCCCCCAAGAAGTCCCACATGCGGCCACCTTATCAAATCCCACATTTTGCTCCTTTATCACCTTAATTAATAGATAACAAATAATCCTCCACGTTATCCATTATCTTTCCATTTAAAAAAAATAAATAAAATAAAATCATACTTATCCCACTTTCACTTGGCCGAGTACATCAACCCCAAGGAGCCCCTCATTCGGCCACCACTATGTCCTTTATCCTACTCCACTTTCTTCTCCTAATTTATCACTTCATTTAAAAAGAACTAATAAAAAATTAAAACCGCAATCATCCCTTATCTACCTATTTAAACCAAATAAAATAAATCCCCACTTATCCTACTTCTTCAGCCGAATTCTTAAAAAAATAAAACAACTTAATCCTTATCTTTTGGAAGCCCACATGCTGTCCACTTCCTCCCCTCTCTTTGACGCCAGCAGCAAAATAAAATCCCACTTATGCTGCCCACGTGATTCGAACCTTTCCCCTTGCACCTAGGCGCTCCATTGCCACTTTGCCACATGATTCCTTGTGGCATAAATCCCTCACGAATTCCCCTTAAAGCCTCCTTAGCCCAGTCCCCCCTTCCTAACGCAAAGAGCAACAAAATAAAAACACACTCCCGTGATTCGAACCAAGGCCCTTGCCCATGGCGTCATCACCAAGGCCCTAAATGGCGCCTTGCAGCCACTTTACCAGGCTCACTTTCATGACCAAAGACGCCTATATTCTTCCCTTAAGGTCTCCCTGGCCTTGCTCCCCTTCTTGACGCAAAAAGAAAAGCCCACAATGCAATTTCTGCAGCTCGAACCTCCTCCCTCCTGACGCAAACTCCTTTGCACCTTAGGTGGCATCCCTTGCCACTTTTCCAATTGTTTTCTTATGTCCTAAACTCCACAAAATTTCTTTTAAGACCTCCTTCACCTAGCTTCTCCTTAACTAACACTTAAAAACAAAATTTTTCCTATAACTCGGCCCTTCCCTTGGCTTATAACTAGCCCCTAGAATACCTCAATTAGCACCACAACGACCATATTTATGCAAAATAATTTAATCACTATTCCAGGATATTACAACAACTACGTTTGGGCACTTATAAAAATGTATAATCTAACGCAGTAACAAATTTATCATTTATAGGTAAGGGTTGAAGTTAAAATTATAGGTGGAGCTTCCATTAAGGATATTGCTATAAAAGAGGCAGCATCTTGTAAGGCAGTTATACTTGACAGGTAATTATTTCCAAGCCTTTCTTTCTTATGTTTGTGTTTTTCATCTCATATTGTATAATTTTTTAAATTAATAAAAAATTTTATTAAAGTATAAAAAATATATCATTTTATTTAAATTTAAATTAATAATTATTTGCAAATAAATCGACATGATATTAATCTAAGTTAAAATTAATAAAATTTAAATATATTATTTATTAATTTATTTAAAATTAAAATTAAAAATGTTATATTTAAGTATGTAAATTTTTTAAGGCTTATATGTAAAAAAAACCATTAAAAATATAAAAAAAAATTCAATTAAGCCCTTATATTAAATTTGCACCTAATTCAGCCCCACCGTTAACTAAAATAGTCAATTAGGCTCATCCGTTAATGGAATATGTGGTTGACCATGTTAACCATTAAAATAAATTGATGGACAAATCAAATGGTGACATGTAACATCTTCTAGTTTAACATAATATTTTCTCATAAAAATCATAAAAAGTAAAAAATTAAAAATCAGAAAAATATATAAATTATAAATTATTAAAGATTAAAAATATTCAAATTTATGTAAACTTAAAAAAAAAAAATATAAAAAATGTTATAATATATTATAAAATAAATAAAAATATTTAAAATTTTATAAAAATGTATAAAAATTGTAATAAATCTTAAAAAAAAAAACTATAAAAACAAAAAAATATAAATATTGAAAATAGTAAAATTGACATAAACTTTTAAAATTATAAAAAAAATATAAAATTTATAAAACTAATAAAAATATATTTAAAATTTGTATAAAAACTTATAAATATATAACAAATTATAAAAATTATTAAAAAAAGTCATTTAAACCCCTAAAATCATAATGAACACATGACATCATACTAACCGTTGGATAATGAGAAAAATCATCATATCATTATGATCATTTTCATATTGAATAAAATATTGTCGATATTCCACAAATAAAAAAATAATTGTAGGACCCTCTCCTTTTTATTGATGAATTATTATTAATAATTAAAAATGTTATCTCCGTAGTTTGGTCCTTGAAAAGTTAAAAATTATATACTAAGTATGGTGTGATATAAAATATTTTTTGTAAAGTTAGATACTATTAAACCAAAATTATATTATCTAACTATAACATATGTCAATATGAAATATTTTTAACAATGTTTTTAGAACCAAATCGGTGGTCGAACCAGTGAGACCATTAGTTTGACCAGTTTGACTACTTCATCTAGTTCAATTAAATAAAATATTTAAAAAACAAAATATATAAAAAACAGTTCAACCTCTCGGCTCCCAAGTTAACCAGTCTAATGACTTTCTCCAGACTGACACCCTTGTCGATTTTAGTCTAATCGGTCTAGTTCAAGTTTTTATGATTTTTTAAATAATTTTTATAAGTTTATATCACTTTTAATATTTTATTATTTTTATACGTTTTATAAAATTTTAAATATGTTTATTAATTTTATAAAAAATATAATTTATTACAATTTATTAGATTTCTATAATATTTATAAGTCATTTTATAATATTTATAAATTTACATAAATTTTAATATATATTTTTAATATTTAATAATTTTTATATTTCTAATTATTTTTAATCATTTTTATGAGAAAATATTATGTTAAACCGGAAGCTGTCATGTCTTACCATCTAATTAATCTGTCAAATTATTTTAACAATTCGGTCAACCACAAATTTCATTAATGAAAGAAATTAATTGATTATTTTAGTTAATAAACTTTTTTTTGACATATATACACCTTTTATTAATTATTCAAATTTAAATGAACAACATATATAAAGATAAAATCCGTTATTGTAATTAAAATATAGCATGAGTTCATACCGTGTTACCTTCAACCTTTATACCCAATATTATATTAAAAAAAAAACTTCAACTAGTGAAATTTTAATAATTAAAATTATTTAAAGCAAAATGAGAATTCTTTAAAATGAGTTATCCAATAAACATCTATGTAAACTTTTAATGCTTTTATTTTTTTTTCGTATTATTCTAAGTGAATAATCACTTGCAAATCTTAAACAGGAAGCTTAGACAGGATTTGCAGTTTTACCTTGATAAGATACCTTGCAAGGAGGTTGCCTCATTTCAAGATACAATTGTTTTGGAGATTTTGAGAGCGGATTCTCAAAGTGAAGCAGATATTACTGCCGTAAAAAAGTTGTTTTATATTTACTACAAAGCACGACCCGTACTCCAATCCAACTTTCAAGCCAATAGCACCATCACCAAAAATCAATGGTATTTCATCTTTACTCATCTTTCATATCAATCATTTTCTTATCATTTTAACTGAAAGTCAAAATGATAAGTATGATATTAGTGTTAGAACCGTAAAATAAAATTTGATATAAACTTAAAATTGTAAATTAAGATTTATTATATCAAATCATCAAGAATAAATCAATAACAAAATTAGATATAGAAGCGTATCTGAATTCATCGATTTCTTGAAATCTACGGATCTTGGAGTTTTGATCTTCCAAATTAACACACAAAAAATATAAAGAAGGTGACTTTCTCTTTTCTAAAGATGATATTAGAAAAGTTAATTTGTGTGTAATTTGGGGACCATAACCCTAATATATAATTTTGGCACATTAGCCCTAATTTCTAATCAACCCATCATCAATTAGAAATTAGTTACTAGAGTATCTACACATATTTGACCCATACTTTATGTTATAATTAAATCCCAATAAACCTTAACCAAATTAAATCACTTTTAATTTGGGTTAATCTATTATGATAGTAAATAATAACATGTAATTATTCTTATTATATATGTGATGTCTATATTTTCTCACAATTAGGTCAATTACTCCAAACATCCTCAAAATATTAGTATTATATCAATTTTGTCATTTCATCAGTTTAATAACCACTTTCAGCTTGAATTGAACATGACGTGGATCAAATTGTAAATAAGTGTGTATATTCGGGTCTAACATGTTACGAACAAATAAATAGTGTCGATAAAATTTACAATGGTTATATCTTTCTCTCTTTATATCATATTTAAGTTGACATTCAACACCCAACTTAATAGTTATATTAATAAAAAAAAATTGATACGGTAGTACTAATTTAACAATTCAATTAAAACCTGAGCAGAACTAACCTCCTAGTCGTTTTGAACATATGATTCAGAGGACTTGCTCAACATCAACATTCTTTTGGCCTATGAAAGGATACTGCAGAAGCGCAAACAGGTAAATTGGGTATATGATTTCACAACATACCTTATTTAAATTTAAAATTTATTTATAAATAGGTTCATACATTATTTTATAATTGTAGATAATATATATTTATATTATTATTTAAATTGGTGCGATTTATCAATTAGGTTCATATTAATTTATAATATTTTGAATTATTAAAAAAGTAAAATACAAAATTTTCATTTTAAGGGCCAGGGCCTGTGCCTGCCCCTCTAGTGTCACACCTGATCAAATTCCAACTCAATTGCAAATAACCAAAAAATTATATTATCATGAAGATATTCTTTTTATCTTTTTACATTGTTATATAAAATTGATAGATACTTACATATAATGAGATTTAAACTTAATATCATGATATTTAAATATTCGATTTTATCACTTCAACTAAAATTTTTTATTAGATTCAATCCAACAAAAAATGGTATAATATTATAGATAAATTATTTAGTTGGTCATCCAATTTTTAAGATAATTTTATTCTGGTCACCCAAAATAAAAAAAAAAAATCAATGTGTAATTGCAAGCTGGAATATGCGAAGGAGTTAGGGACTTTTTTCTGGGATTGTCGCCAATAGTTGCCTTTTCTGCGACGACGTTGACGGCGTTTATGCAAACACCATTACTTTTTCAGAGGCATAGCGCTGTATGTGAAAAAAAATGCCTCTAATGCTACAATTTGTTGTGGTGTCGTGATTAAAAAAACTATACTTTTATTGTGGTAATCTTTCTATGCACATGTTTAACATAGCGCTTTTTCTTCTAAGCAGGATACTATTCAGACAGGTTGCTTCCCCAAGCAAAAAGCTTATAGCGATGGTATATGATCTTTACATATCGTTCGTATCAATCCTTTTCTTATGATTTCGAGTAAATATTTACACAAGATTGGTGTGAAAGAAGAAACAAATTTAACCCATCTAGACTTTCAATTGGTATATAAATTTTAAAATTTAAAATTAAGTCTTCTGAGTATTAATATTATATTAATAAGATTTTTTCATTAACCTAGCAGTCAACTTAAGCGTTAAATGTTAGTTCGAATTTAGCATTGAATATATTTAAAATATGTGTATTAAATGTAGATATGTGTATACCTACACATGGACAACTTTGGTTTGATGTGTTAAAAAAACAAGATAATGTCAATAAAACTTATAAAGCTTATCTTTTTTAGCATGGCATATTATTTAATTTGCCTACTGTAACACCCCAAACCTGGTCCATGCGTTTCGATTGGATCTGGCATGTCACTGCTTG
Source organism: Gossypium australe (assembly GCA_005393395.2). Taxonomy (NCBI): domain Eukaryota; kingdom Viridiplantae; phylum Streptophyta; class Magnoliopsida; order Malvales; family Malvaceae; genus Gossypium; species Gossypium australe. The sequence goes on from CM016616.1 coordinate 136,690,067, forward strand.
TACTTTGAAAACTTTTACTTTGTTAGTTTTTGAAATTGTGAGTTAATTAGACAATATTTAAGTAAATAAGCGGCATTTTAAAAAATAACCTTGTATTAATTATTATTAAGTATAAATAAACCTTATAATAAAATCCATAAGTTGCTTAGCATTGAAAACGACTTAGTTGAATGAAAACTAGGGGCCTTATTACATAAATATCCTCGAATTAACATTGAAATAAATTAAACTTAAAGAAATCTCAAAAGAAAATAACTTGTAGAAATAGAACTTGATGGCCCCTCGAGTCCGTCTCGGCTCCCATGTCCACGATCTACTATTCATCTGGAAGAGTAGACAGAAGGAAAGCGTGAGTCACAAAGACTCAGTGTATAAATCTCAAAACACACATCGACCTGAGCCCACAAACACATTATGGGCCCTGGCCCATACAGGAAGGCATCAATCATAATCACATAATAAACAATAAAGAATGAATAACCCAACCCATCCTAGGTTTCCATCCTCTACACACCAACCCGTACCAACCATCACACCTTGGGGATTTCTACAATCAACCCTCCATCCGCTACACACCAAAACGACAGCCGTTCTGCCTATTCCTATTAAGTAGGAATCATTAAACGTGGCATAGCTACCGATCACAATGTCACTTAGCATTTATATTTGTGGGTTTTCTACCACCGATCACTGCGTGACCTATCATGCACTTCCCCTTCATCATATCAATATCCCATCCCATGCATACACACATAATGAAAACATCATGCAGTCATATATATTTTTCGATACACATAGGGAGTTCTATGTTTGCGTACCTGGCATCCTTGCCTAACCCTTTCAGGGTTCCATTCGACTGTCTATACAGCCTCATTCCGGCTTTTAAGTCCATAACATACATAAATAGATATACATACAGGTTTATTAGTAGTGTGTTAGAGATCTACACACCTGATTAATGTTGATACCCTTGCTAAACCGATCTACAACTTTGCTCAAAAAGCCGGAAGGATGTGAAACTAGGGCCTCTCCTATATTCGGCCATGGTTAGTGTTCTACCCAATTTTATGTATTTGAATAAACAACTCTTCTTACCTTAAAATCCTGAAATTGAAGACTAATGATTTTCGGCTTTTAGATCTAGTCGACCTAGCTTCCTTCAAATCCCGAAAACCATTAAAGTATTAGCTTTCGGCTTTTGCTTTTCAAAAACCGAGAATAGATTATGAGAACTAAATAAAAATCGACTCTTACCTTAGCTTAGGAGATTCGGCTAGCACTAAGGAGAGGATTCGGCAATGCTAATGGAAGATTTAAATGCCGGAAGTATAAAACAATTCCTCAAATATGATGAATAAAAGAAAAAACGATGGATGCTTCGGCTTTTCAGAGAAATCGGCACAAGGGAAAAGAAAGTGGGGAGAATTTTCGGCTTTTAAAGTAATTGAAGAAAGAAATTTGGAAAAAGAAATTGGAGAGGGAGAGGCTAAAGAATTCGGCACAAAGAATAGAGAAAACTAGGGTTTTTAAATGTCAGAATCAAGGAGCTAGCCCCCCTATTTATAGATTTTTGACACCTATTGCTAAATACCAAAAACGCCCTTAAAATTTAAGCTAAAAGAGAGGAGAATTTCGGCACCTTTTTTGCCATGCAGTAGCAGAATTTTACACTCCTCTAGGTGGTGGATTTTCGGCCAACTCTTCCCTTGGAGATGAGCTCCTAACTTTTCTCCTTTTTATCTATGATATTATCACTTAAAAATCCACATAATTTTTCCTATTTTGTAGCCTTGTAGCCGTCCACCCCTACTAACCCTAATGTCAAATTTAACTCACTTAAATTAAAAGATCTGGGCCTCATTAAACTTAAATTTTGGGCCTCTAAGTCCCTAGTGTGTGGCGTCACTTCTAATTCTCTTTTAATGCCACTTAGTGTTGGGCCACAAGCCCATGTTTGGCATTTTAAACGTAATTACCACCTTTTTAATTCCTTAATGCCCAAGTTAATAATTTAATCAGGGCCTTAGCCTAATCCTGAGCCCAATTTGGACCCTTTTCACTTAAATTAACCTATTAAAGTTAACCCTACACTAAATGCATAGGCCCATAATTTTAGAATGTTACACCTACGCAATAAGTAGATGCATATTTATAATTTATTTATGTATTTTAAATATATTCCATATCAAATTTGAGTTAACATTTAACCTTTAAACTAATGACAAGATTAAAAAAAAAAAAACCCTTATTGATACGATACTAGTACTTTAAAGGACTTAATTATAATGTTTTAAAATTAATTTAAGTTGTTATTCAAAATTGGAGTTGCATGATATAATCAACCTTATGATAATTTTTGTATTTTCATATAAATAGTTTACTTCTCTAATGAACGAAGGTATTAATTTGACAGTAATTAAGAATTTTACATGTATTAGTTACTTATAATATTTAAACTAATATGCTAGTTGTTTTGAACATGTAATTCAGAGGAGTTGCTCAACGTCGTCCTTCCTTTGGCCTTTGACGAGTCATGGAGAAGTTGAAGCCGGAGAAATGGGTATAAGATTTCATAATTCTCTGCGAATTTTATAATCAACCGATACGATATAAGTTGGTATTGATAAAAATAAATCGAAATGCATTGAAATTTTAACTAGAATATAATCTAAATTATTTAGTACCCACTGAAGATCAAAATAATACATATAAACCAGTAGGATATGTTCAAATCTTAAAGTTATTTTATAATTTATCGAATTTGGTATAATAATAATTCATTTGTTGTTCAGAAGGAGATAGGGTGGTTCAGGAGAAAGATAATCGCATTTCGGGTGGTTTTAAAGGCGCGGCGGATGCGAAAGGAGAAGCTGAGACGTGCTTCTATGATGAAGTTTGCTTAACTTTGGCCATCAATTTGTAAAACAAAATTTATGATCCCAATTCATATATGGGATGGGATATTAAAATAACGATGTGTTTGTCAAATAAATTATAGAATAAAATTTTACGCAAATGAAATTCCATGTGATGGTTAAGAGTGTTTATGGTTCAATTGTGGTTTGAGTTTAAGTTACGCTAGTCGCGTTTGTTGTTCGGGTTTTGCCTTGTTATTGTAATTCATTAAAATTTTTTTACGAAAATAGTATTTGTTTGTATCAAAAATAATTTATTAAATATTAAATGAAGCATTATGTGATTGGTTATAATATTTGGAATTTAATTAATGATTAACCAATGTCAATTACAGATTTGATAAATAACTTAAATTTTTTGTAATTGTATCACTGATTTAGTTTACATTAAACCTATTCATAGGCTATTGTGAAGATATTTTATATTCAGTTCGGATGACATCAATCAAATTTAAATTAAATTATAAAATTAAAAAAAATAAAGGTTAAAAAATTAAATATTAAAAATTTAAGTACTAAATTTAAGTTATAAAATTGTTTGATGTATTACTTAAAATTAATTATGAAATATAATTAAATTGTTTAATAAATATAGATTTTAAGTTATAAATAAATAAAATTTATATTTTATCCTTTTAATTAGACATTTTACCTTATTCTACACAAAATCAAATTTTAAATGTAAATTTTTTATAAGATAATATAATATTAAAATAAATAAATTAAAATTTAATTAATTGAAAATATTCTCCACCAAATGATAAATTTAATTATTTTTCACTTTTTTTTCTAGAAAAATTCTACCAGATTGTTTTTATTTTAGATTATTAAACATGTGTAAAAAATTAAATTATTGAAAATATTAATTTTCAATGATTTTTTTTCAATGGCCTATCAAACGAGGCCTAAATTTTGTCACACCCATGATGCGGGCGAACTAAAATATTTCATATTAAAAAATTATATTAATAGATGATGATTAGTGGAGTGGCAAGGGTTTTATTATAAGAATTTGTTGGTCTTGTATTCAATTCTCAAATAATGTTTTCCAATTTTTTTTTTTGAAAATTATAGAAAAGTATGAAAAGATGAAAATAACCTTATAATAATATTAAATACACTTTAATGTAAGAGTATTTTAGTAATTTTACAGCTGAGTTGGTGTCGAGTTGGCTCATAAAATCAATTCAATCAACCACTTTATATATAGTATAGATGCATAAATTATTAATATAAAATTATATTTTTAAATATTTTATTTTTTTAAACAATAACATGAGCTTGTTGGTGGGTTAGGCTAGATCGGGCTCGAGCTCAAGGTTAGGAAATTTTTAAAATTGACTTGTAGCACATAGACGCATCTAGTTAAAGTATTTAGTTTTTTTTTTTTTTTGTCTATATGTATTCAATCATGGACTATCACATTCTTTTCATACAAAAGGAATTATCATATTTCATGTACTAAAATTAATAAGTTATAAAATTGTTATGTGACATCCTTCCGAAGGGGATGCTTGCCAAACCCGGCTTGGCTTAGAGCATCCATCCAACACAATGACTCATTAATACATAGGTTCGCCCACCTAAGAAACTGCCCCTATCGATCCCAATATAAAAGATCTATCTCGTCGCATCTATCACATCCCAAGCAATGGCCTCCTGCTATCAACTACCAATTGAACAACCATTCTTGTCTAGTCACGTGGCCCTTTAACCTTAATTGTAAGTCTATAAAATTGGGCAACTATTCCCTAGGGCTTACATACAGAACCCTCAAGGCGTTTTGCCTGTAAAATGACCCTTCCTCCTTAGGAAAGGAGATAAACTCTCTTAAGAACAAAGAAATCTCCCACTTTGTGTGTCTCAGCACCTTAGACTTAATTTAAATCGCTCACAACAACCAACCCCCTAACCTCGTATCAAAAACTCAATCAGGCATGAGATGATCATACTACTGCTAATTGTTTGTTTTTCATTTTAAGTTATATGTACACTTAATTAGTTCATACTTAATTGAGAGAAATAATTAAATTTATTTGAAATAATTAAATAATAATATTATAGGTACTATGATACTCACTAATACCGACTCGTTACCCGACTGGGTCCTGACCCATATTCTACACAGTTCGCACTTTGAATTCGTTTACCCTTCTATGAGACCGTACAATGCAGGTTCACACCATCATATAGGTAAACTCACATTGTATAATTCTATGAGGCCGCATGATGTCGGTTCGCACCATCATATAGGTGAACCCACATCGTATAATTCTATGAGACCGTACGATGTAGGTTCACATCATCATATAGCCGAACCCACATCGTATGAACATGTGTTAAACCTAGTGTAGGGTACATGTCAACGTGCATGGACTATATGTGTCGACGTGTTAAACCTAAAAATCGGAGCGACTTACAGGAGCCATACGAGATGGACCATTCCACATGACCGTGTGATTCACACGGGCTGTCACATGGCCATGTGGCAGGCCATGTCAATTTCGCAAATTTGGACTTTGAACTGTAGGGAAACGCGATTTTTAGGTTTTTAGGCATTCTGAGACCTATATATGACAAAAATAAGAACATAGGAGTGATTCGTCATAATAGAATCAGGCATACAATAGTTACACATTCAAAACATAAAATACAAGTTATGATGCATTCCCAAACCCAAACCTAATTGTCCATCCGCTACACACCCCCGTACCTGCAAGTCACACCGTGGGGACTACTAAGTCGACCCTCCTTCCGCTACACACCAATTTACAGGCTTAAGGCTCCGCATCTGTGGTTTTAGGAAACCACTTTTCAGATTACTGTGGTCTTAGATCACCACTTTTCAGATTACTGTGGTCGTAAGTCACCACTTTTCAGATTACTGTGGTCTTAAATCACCACTTTTCACTTCCCCTTTCAATATACAACCAAATGCCCCATTAATATGCATAATATACCATAGTTCAAATTCTTATCATATTCTCATGTTACGAATAACATTTTTCATATTCCTAGTAGAAGTAGGAAACGTACCTGAGTACTTAGTACCATATCATGGTACTTTAGCCATGCTCATATTTCTATTAACATATATTTTAATACATGTAACCATAATTCATATTACAAAGTAGTGTGGAGTACACACATTCTTAATAATACATTTAATTTAAACATAGCCATGAACCTATCAAAACTTAGGGTAGGGTACACACCTGATTTGCTTAACGAATTCCTTGAAATCCCGAAATCTGATCTACTGCCTTAGATCTCAAATTCCTACATTTGATTAATCACTTACTACTTTAATAAAAAGCCATTAGGCCATAAATCCAAATCCTAGTAGGATTAGTATTCTTAAAACTTACCTTGAAATTCTCAAATCCCGAAATCCTTGTATCCCTCTTTCGAAATCCCTATAACTTCATGTTAGATCAATTTCTAACATTTATTCACAACAAATAACCCTTAGCCGTATGTTAAATATGACTTACCTTAGATTCTTAAATCCCGAAATTCACCGAATAACTAGGGAACACGCGGCTTATGGTGTACCTTCGGGAAAAGAACTTCTCCTTCCTTGTAGTCGACACTTAGTAAATCTCGAAAGATCTCCTTACTTTAGGAATCGACAATCCTTGCTTGAGCCTTTAACAATATTCGGCTATGGCCTTGATGTGGATTAAAATTTCGGCTTCTTGATGAACAGTAGAGGATTTTTGGTTTTTCAAAGAAAGAAGAGGAAGATATAAAACTTAGGAAAATTCGGCAAGACTAGGGGGATTCTGCTTTCGGCTTTGTGAAGAATTGAAAAGAGAAAGAAGAACAATGACAGAGAGAATTCGGCAGAGAGGAGAATTTGCTTAAGAAATTCGGCAAAGGAAAAGTGAATGAATGAATGGCCTCTCTTTTCCTTTTATAGCCAAATTTACTAGGCTAGAGTCCCTTACTTGGCCACCACTCTTCTTTATTTGATAGCTTTATCTCTTTAATTTAAAATAATTAAAGAAATATCCTTTATTATCTCTTATCTCTTAATAAAAATAATACTAATAATAATCCTCTTTTATCTCTTCCTTATCTATCAAAATAAAAGAAATAAATCCATATTTATCCATCTATTATCTCTTCAAAAAATAATCCAATAAAAATCCTTTATTATCACCTTATTAATCACATATTTCTGAAAATAAAACACCTCCTTTTCTAGAAGCATGTGCCGTCCACCTCAGCCTTCTGGAAGCCAAAATAAAACCTTATTTACTTGCTTCCCAAGTGACTCGAACCCAGGCCCATTCCTCTTGAACATGGCGCCACTTCCGTAGGCCCTAAGTGACACCTTCAGGCCACTTTTCCAAGCCTGTTTGTGTGTCAAATCTTACCAACTTTTTCTTTTAAGGCCTCCTTGCCCTAATTTCCTATTTTAAACTTTAAAATTCGACATTTCTAGGTCATTTCTAAGTTTCCTAAAATTTTCGATCGGCTCTGTATACTTGCCATTTTCTTACATTTCCAAGTTTCCAGAAATGTTCACTTTCCATTTTTGAACCATTTCCTTACATTTCCAGGTTTCCAAAAATGTTCATTTCCAATTTATTTTCATACATTTCTGAGTTTCCAAAAATATCAAAAATTTATTCATAGTGCTTAAGACTTGTCATTTTGTACAGTTAGACTGAAAATGCATAGGCCCTTTCCAGGATGTTACAGTTCTACCCTCCTTAAAAATAATTTCGTCCTTGAAATTACTTATTAACAGTCGTACAATCCTTCTCACCGCACTATGCTTTCGTTGCGCACTCTGATCTTAATAGAACCATCATACTTTCTAGGCACAATCCCTAAGTTCACGTCCCCTAGAACTTATTTCTAACGTCGCGATTTAATCCGAGTAAAAAGTTTTATGAATTAGTCCTTGTTTAACTGATTATTCGCGAAGAATTTTTATGGAAAAAAAATTTTAGGAGTGGTTTTTTCGTATTCATACATGCACACAGTCTTTACATTCATGCATCCATCAATCAATTATGAACTTTCGTTCATTCAGAGAAACGTTGTAGTTTTCATTGTTGTTGTTTTCTCACTACCCAAGGGTATTTTCGTAATTTGCCCTACAAGGGTATTTTCGTAATTTGCCACAATAAGGTTCCTTGTGGATTTTGTCAATAAGGGTATTTTGGTAATTTTGTATTCCCGGGGTATTTTGGAAAATTTTTGAAGTCCGGGGGTATTTCGGTAATTTTGGACCTTGGGGGTATTTTGGTAATAAACCAGAGTAAATTTGTAAAGCTTAATAAATCAAGGGTATTTCCAAAATTTGCAAAACTTGAGGGTTCTTTTTGAGAATTTGTTTCCAAATCGGTGATGTTGCAAAATTTTTGAAATTCAGGGTCATTTTGGAAATTTTATAAGTCAGGGGCAATTTTGTAATTTTCCAAAATCAAGGTATTTTGATATTTTGCAAATAAGGGTTTTTTTTTTGAACATTTATAAAATAGTGAAATTTTGGAAAAACTGTTGGGTAATTGGACCTTTTATAAACCAAGGGCATTTTTGTAATTTTACCACTAGGGGCATTTTAGTAATTTTGTAAACTAGAAGTTTTTGGAAAATTTTCGAAAATAACAATTTTCTCAGTTCAAAAGAGTGATTTGTTGAAATATTTTTTTTAAAAAAAAAAACTAGGGTTTCCATAAAAACACGGCTAGTTCCCTTTCGGGTTTTAGTTAGGGTTTAGCCCATGAATAAGTCCTCTTGATTAGGGTGAACCGAAGCTACGCACCAGGTAGGATTCCTGCGAAGAGGAGGTGAGTCACTAGGACTGCTTAAATACCAAGCTCCCATCGAATACCAATCCTAGACATGCGCACAATGGTTGCCACACCCTAACTCGGCGACTTAGACACAAGTTTGTTTAATTAGGCATTTAAAATCTTATGTAACTGTTGGGGTAAACTAGTTTTAGAGTTCAAGTACCTATCATACTATTCTACGTTCCATTCCATTTCTACCCATCTACAATTCACAAAATAAATCACACAAAGGATAGGGGTACTTACCTGGTGGACTGCGGGTCGGAGACTTAGGTGCCATGCCAGAAAAACCTGCTTATCTTCAAAAACTCATTTGGGCTGGATTTGAAAACGTTTTGGGCCTTAGCCCACAGGCCGAGAGTTTAAAACTGGGCTCTGATACCAAACTGAAACACCCCAAACCCGACCCACGAGCTTTGACCAAATTTGGTATGTTCCTCAAGTAAACCGGTTTCAAATTCTTTTGTTACTTAGAGAAAAACTTGTGTGATTTAAAAAAAAATATTGTTTGGGTTGGGCTTGTGTTGAAAACAAACTGGATTTTTATATTAGAAACCCCTTTTTTTATTTTAAGTAATAAACATATCGAGTATATTTTCAAATAAAATACTTAGTCTTTAACTTAATCAAAATTTGTAACACAATAAAACAACAAGTAGAAATAAAAATCATTCATCATGGCCTTATGGCCTTATTACATCAAATAGTTTCCAAAATATTTCAAAGTACTAAAATAAATTCAGGAGTCCATAAAAATATAAACTTCATGTTGAGCATGGCCACCACAGGTACTGCCGTCCCGGTCCATCACTGTTCATCACCTGAAACATGGTCCCACAACGGGGTGAGTCAAACAGACTCAATGTGTACACGACACTAAATCATAATAGAATCAGGCATACAATAGTTACACATTCAAAACATAAAATACAAGTTATGATGCATTCCCAAACCCAAACCTAATTGTCCATCCGCTACACACCCCCGTACCTGCCAGTCACACCGTGGGGACTACTAAGTCGACCCTCCTTCCGCTACACACCAATTTGCAGGCTTAAGGCTCTGCATCTGTGGTTTTAGGAAACCACTTTTCAGATTACTGTGGTCTTAGATCACCACTTTTCAGATTACTGTGGTCGTAAGTCACCACTTTTCAGATTACTGTGGTCTTAAATCACCACTTTTCACTTCCCCTTTCAATATACAACCAAATGCCCCATTAATATGCATAATATACCATAGTTCAAATTCTTATCATATTCTCATGTTACGAATAACATTTTTCATATTCCTAGTAGAAGTAGGAAACGTACCTGAGTACTTAGTACCATATCATGGTACTTTAGCCATGCTCATATTTCTATTAACATATATTTTAATACATGTAACCATAATTCATATTACAAAGTAGTGTGGAGTACACACATTCTTAATAATACATTTAATTTAAACATAGCCATGAACCTATCAAAACTTAGGGTAGGGTACACACCTGATTTGCTTAACGAATTCCTTGAAATCCCGAAATCTGATCTACTGCCTTAGATCTCAAATTCCTACATTTGATTAATCACTTACTACTTTAATAAAAAGCCATTCGGCCATAAATCCAAATCCTAGTAGGATTAGTATTCTTAAAACTTACCTTGAAATTCTCAAATCCCGAAATCCTTGTATCCCTCTTTCGAAATCCCTATAACTTCATGTTAGATCAATTTCTAACATTTATTCACAACAAATAACCCTTAGCCGTATGTTAAATATGACTTACCTTAGATTCTTAAATCCCGAAATTCACTGAATAACTAGGGAACACGCGGCTTATGGTGTACCTTCGGGAAAAGAACTTCTTCTTCCTTATAGTCGACACTTAGTAAATCCCGAAAGATCTCCTTACTTTAGGAATCGGCAATCCTTGCTTGAGCCTTTAACAATATTCGGCTATGGCCTTGATGTGGATTAAAATTTCGGCTTCTTGATGAACAGTAGAGGATTTTTGGTTTTTCAAAGAAAGAAGAGGAAGATATAAAACTTAGGAAAATTCGGCAAGACTAGGGGGATTCTGCTTTCGGCTTTGTGAAGAATTGAAAAGAGAAAGAAGAACAATGACAGAGAGAATTCGGCAGAGAGGAGAATTTGCTTAAGAAATTCGGCAAAGGAAAAGTGAATGAATGAATGGCCTCTCTTTTCCTTTTATAGCCAAATTTACTAGGCTAGAGTCCCTTACTTGGCCACCACTCTTCTTTATTTGATAGCTTTATCTCTTTAATTTAAAATAATTAAAGAAATATCCTTTATTATCTCTTATCTCTTAATAAAAATAATACTAATAATAATCCTCTTTTATCTCTTCCTTATCTATCAAAATAAAAGAAATAAATCCATATTTATCCATCTATTATCTCTTCAAAAAATAATCCAATAAAAATCCTTTGTTATCACCTTATTAATCACATATTTCTGAAAATAAAACACCTCCTTTTCTAGAAGCATGTGCCGTCCACCTCAGCCTTCTGGAAGCCAAAATAAAACCTTATTTACTTGCTTCCCAAGTGACTCGAACCCAGGCCCATTCCTCTTGAACATGGCGCCATTTCCGTAGGCCCTAAGTGACACATTCAGGCCACTTTTCCAAGCCTGTTTGTGTGTCAAATCTTACCAACTTTTTCTTTTAAGGCCTCCTTGCCCTAATTTCCTATTTTAAACTTTAAAATTCGACATTTCTAGGTCATTTCTAAGTTTCCTAAAATTTTCGATCGGCTCTGTATACTTGCCATTTTTTTACATTTCCAAGTTTCCAGAAATGTTCACTTTCCATTTTTGAACCATTTCCTTACATTTCCAGGTTTCCAAAAATGTTCATTTCCAATTTATTTTCACATTTCTGAGTTTCCAAAAATATCAAAAATTTATTCATAGTGCTTAAGACTTGTCATTTCGTACAGTTAGACTGAAAATGCATAGGCCCTTTCCAGGATGTTACACTATTTTTGAAAATTTAAATTTGCACAACAAAACCATATTTTTTTTTGTGATTTTTTGAGCCTATAGAGCATATATTTATTCGTGCTCATTTTATTTTTGGTTGTGAATATGTCGACTTGATTTGTTATTCTAGAACTTGCTTAGGTTATACATGTCGAGACCACATTATTGATTTGATATACTAAGATGATATAGACATTTAAGATTTAACCCACCTAACCTTTAGTCATCTTACTTGTTGTATCAACCTTTAGTGAACCCCCGTTGATCCTAACTCGTTAATGTTAACTCGTAACTCATATCTATGTTGTATATTATCCCTTTTGTTGACACTTTTTTTGTCGAGATTTGATTTGGTTAGTTGCTTAATTATGTTTCATTATTTATATTGCTGAATTTTACTTTGTTCTCTAAAAAATAGAAAAAAATGAGCTTGAACCGTTAGCTTCATATTGTGTTGAAAAGCTCATTTTTATTATTTATTTCTTATTAATGTGAATTCTTTTAATTCAGCATTTGATTTTTTTCTAGTTTGGTAGCTTACCAACTTGATTCTTGATTTTAACCAACTTTTATGATCTTTTCCATACCCTTAACCTAAGCCCCGTTACAACCTTGTAAAGACCTTTTGATTGGTGTGTCATCTCATCCTATAGTGGTGGAGATTTAATTTTCAAGCAAGCCTATGGTAACAACATTTCTCGTTTGATTGTTGAGTGCATATTATTTGAACCTTAAACACTTTGAGTGAATCTTTAGTGAGTTTGTTATTTATTGTTGATTTTGAATTTCAGGTAATTTTTGAGATAGGGGAGATGTCTAATGTTTTTAAAGCTTTAAAGTCTCTACTTGGATTGTTTGTGCTATTTAGTGTCGTTTTAGTGTGAATTTCCAATACATGATTATCTGTAAATTATCCTAAGACCTTATTAGTGAAAATAATAAATTGAGAAAAGTTAACTTGATTGTGGGATGAGGATTTTGCTTGAGGACAAGCAAACGCTTAAGTGTGGGGATATTTGATAGGTGTCAAAAGTAACATATTTTAGTCTCATTCTTAATGCGTGTTTGGGTGATTATTCAATGTTAATGGTGAATTTTATGTTCATAATTATTTAAATTCATGTTTTTATACTTAAAAGAGCATTTGGGAGAAAAAGGAGCGAAAATCTAAAAATTAGAGCGAGTTACAAAAACCACACGGGCTGGACCATTCCACACAGCCTGACCACATGGCCATGTGGCAGGCCGTGCCAATTTCACAAATTTGGACTCTGAACTGTGGGAAAACACGATTTTTAGGTTTTTCGAGTATGCTGAGACCTATATATGACAAAAATAAAAAGATAAGATTGAGATGTCATAGAATAGTCAAGAAAACAACTCAGAAAACACCATTTAAGCTGATTCTGAAGCAAATTTCCATCAAGTTTGAAGATTCCATTTTGATTTCTTTGGAGATTATTATGAGTTTCTTTGTTTCTTGTGGTTATACTATATTTTGGATCTTTTTATTTGCTAGCATGAACTAATTTTCTAAATAGCTAGGGGAGATGACCCTATGATGAATTCTGCCTTTTGATTTTTATTTTACGCAATAAATACTTAGATCTTGTTCTCAATTATGTGTGCTTAATTCTTGGTTTAATATTTCTAGACTATTAATCCATGTTTGATGTGTTTAAATTAGAGGAGGAATACACCCTGTTTAAGAGTAGATCTAGCGTAATTGAGTGGAGTTGCTTGCAATTCTAGAAATAGAACGACATAAATCTACCGGATTAGAGTCAAATCTAATAGGGGAATCCATAGATCAAGTTAATCAGTTTACCTTAGCGTTGTCTCTCCTAACGTAAATCTAATCAGCTTACCACAATACACAAGGTAAGAAAACTTAGTGAGATGAACTCCTTTACCTGTACCGTCTCAGTACAATACATCTGGTAATTTCATTACCATCTCATTGTTTTTCATTCTTCAACTTAATTTTGGCAAGTACCATTCTTCTTTATACTATAGACGCCATACCTTGCTTTCTGACCATGACTAACCCTTAGCATTTTCAATACATTACTTACGTTCGTCAACCAACCTTTTCGTGATTTCCTTAAATGTTCTCATTCTGGAGTCCATACCTACAAAACACTATTGATCAAGTTGTTCTTCTAATCTACTTGGCTCGTACTATGAATTCGCCAAATTCCTAGCGCATTCCATTTTCTCTATACATATTTTAAGACTATGTAGGATACACCACAACATTTCTTACGAAACCAGTTCTCTTAGTGTTCGCCATACGTACTATTCCTTTAGTGTTCACCATACCTTCCAGTCCTTAAAAGCTACCTACACATATCATTTCTTTGGGGCTTGTCATACTTACCATTCTTTAAAGATAGTCATGTCTATCATTCTTCCAGGGGTGGTTGTACTTACCATTCTTCTCTTTCAGAGTCTGCGACAAAAGCATTTCCTTCAGATGTTTTCCACAAGGTCATTCCTTTATAATGTGCCATAAAGACTTTCCTTTCCTTAGATTGCCACAAAGTCTTCTATTCCATAGATACACCACGAAGGCTTCCATTTCATAGATACACCACAAAAGCTTCCATTTTTTCCTATGTTCACGATAGGGATTTGCCTAGACTCATATTATGTGAAATTTGCCCCATATCGTCTTGGGTTACACAGAGAACTCTGCTAGGTAATAACCTTCCTTTAGTTCTTTCCATATGATGTCATAACTCATCAGTTATGGCCTTATACGATATGGCTTTTCCATATGGTGCCATAGCCCACCAGCTATGGTCTTAGACGATATGGACTTTTCCTTTCAAAGAATTGTGTTTAAAGTCTTGACGGGCTCTTTTAGACGACTTCACAGAGACAGATCCAGATTCACTAATAGATCTTTCATGTTCTGACACCATACTGACACTAACATACATTTTATTTCTCATCATCTCATCAATTCCAAAAGCACTCATACAGTCTTATTTCATTATTAGAACCTTCACTTCATGCTTAACCTATTAGATTCCTCGCAAACTATACATGCACAACTCGTTTCGCGTTCATAGTCTGACCATTATCTATAGAAACATTGCAATACTACCTTACATACGAGAGTCAACTTAGGGGCTCACATGAAATCCACAAACGACAGCTTGATCTCTAGATCCCAAACATCCAGTACGAAAACTCAGTAATCACTTTCTATAAGACATAAAGATGCCAGTAAAACTCATTTATATAATTTTTATTGCCATCAGAACCCCTGTTAACTTTCATGCAAAGCCTTACTTCTTCATTTATTATCTATGCTTGTAAACAGACTTACTCGGTCAGAAGTCCACGTGCTAGTCTAGGTTACTTACCCTGAACATGAAAAAACCATTTGCATGACCTCCAATCCTTAATTTCAGCTTAGAAAGAAAGATCCCTGTAGGGCCCTAAACTTGTCCGGGACGGTCTGACCTGAATTTCGAATGTCACTTTAGCCACCAAAGTGACTCTTCGTTTAGACCACTACAAAGCACACCAACCAACCCTTCACACCACACAATTATTCAAAGAATATTTAAAGAGTCTATAATCATGCTTCCGTTGCGCTACTCTGATAATTCAATTAACAGCAAGAATACATTTAATATCTAGCAAACAAAATACCCCAAAAGCTCCAGTTACACATGTGTGCATGCAAAAAGTTATTTTGAAAGGCTATGTTTGAAAGGATATTGTAAATCGTTTTATTTAAAAACATGTGATTAGAGTTAAATCGTAATATAGTAAAATGTCGAAAAAATTCCATTTTACAAAGTTTGAAAATTAGTATTATAGGATTACACGTATAAGTCTTGTTTTGGAAGATCAATTAAAACATTACACACAATTTCATAAAAATTTTCATTTAATTAGTTCGTGGGCAACTAAAAATTTACGTAATTAGTCCAATTTTACATCTCATGCATACAAATCAAATGTTTTATTTCAAAACACATATGAAACATTTCGGTCTTACCTTGACGACTAGCAGCTCTTCCACATGCACTTATGGAAACACAAAAATATATAGACTTTTTCAGCACCTTTTGAGCCCTAATTCATGCAGTTTCATAGTAAATTTTGTCGAAATTGATTATTTAATCACAAAATAATTAATTTATACTTAATTATTAAAATATTGAATTTTAATTATTTTTATAATAAATTTTCACAAATTTGGTTTATTTTCGACAATTTTGCACAAAAAGTGACAATTGGCTCGATAGACACCTCGAAAGGTTTAAACCGTTGGAGGAATTTTTGCAGGGCAAGATTAAATATTTTTCCAGCTAAGGTCGGTACAAATGATAATCATTTTACATACTTTATATTTAATTTTTATCCAAGTTGAATTGGGTTAAAAAATAATATAAAGCCTGAATGATAAAGTGGCCCAATGTGCTAAGCATTGAAGAGTGATCCAACAAGAAAATTTGCAGCCCAAAACCGACCCAATAAACTAACCCAATCAGCTTATTTAGCTGATTAAATTACTTTCAAAATACCTCTCAAGTTTCCTTAAAATCCTATTCAAACCCCTCCACTTTCTATGCTTTCGAAGATTCGCCCCAAGTTAAGCTCCATGTGTGGCCGGCCAAGGGAAGTGTGTAGCTACTAATTATTAGATATTTTTAACAGCCACTCCCACCTATAGATACCCCCTTCACCTATTCATTCCACACATCTCTCTCTCTCTCTCTTTCACTTATTTTCTCTTCTCTGTTTTCCCTTTTTCTTGTCCATTTCCCTTGCCGATTTCTCTCTTGAAAAAGAGCCTTTTTCCACCTTGGAATAGCGTCATTCAGTCTTTTGTAGAGGCCTCAGTTAAACAAAATGAGTAGGGAAGAAGAGGAGCACACTAGTCTGGCTTTAGAGAAAACCTGGATTTACTTACTAGTTCCCTTCTCTTTAAGTTTCTTGTTTATGTTGTGATTATGGATATGAATAATTATTTTGTTCTTGTTCTTATTCTTGTTCTTGTTCTAATTAAAATGGCTTCAATTAATTCGTGCTAGATTGATTGCATTCTGTCTACTTGAATTATTCATGTTTGTGTTGTTATAGACCTTGGTAAGTTGTTCAATTAAATAAAATCTTGCTTATGTTATACTTGCATTATAAAATGTAAGGTAACAAAATGAATTAATTATTAAATGTATTGAAATTATAATTAATTAACACAATATTTAATTGGTGCATGTTTAATCTTCTAAGGTAGCTGAAGGTTAAATTAGCGATAGTATTAAATAATACATTAGCCTTGTATAACTTGAATTTGATGGTGAGAGTATTACTAGAGGCCTAAGGAGTTATATGAGAATTATGGTTTATATAGATATACGTCTCCCCTTGAAAATGAAGAAAAGATTATTGTTTTCACCTAAAAATATAGGCTATGTGCACTTTAAATATGAACGTTTGACTTTGTTCTGCTTCTTTTATAGCAAATTGGGCCATAGCAATTCATTCTGTGAGGAGAGGATGTCTCTAGGTTTTTAGGTTACAAGGACGGGTTGGGATTTATCTATTAGGGCACAATCAAAATGTGCCCTGGCGATGAGTAGTATATGGTTAAGAGATGATAGGAAACGATCAAATCGGGGAAGCAACTCACAAAATTGGCGGATGGGGCGCACAACATGGGAATCTGTGAATCGATATGAAAACTACAAGAGTTTCGATTCCATGTTGGGTTTGAATTTAATCGGTGACTCATCTCTTGTATCTAATGAGACATCAATGGAGCATAATTCTGAGAAGCGGTGCTAGAAAAGGGAGAAGGAAAAAATGTCCTCGATAAACCTTGGGTGAGGATCGAACGACGTTAGCCACAGGTGGGGTGGAGAAGATTATTGATTAGGGTTATAACACCCCTCACCCGTATTCAACGATGGAACAGAGTTGCGGAGTATTACCAGACTTCTAACACATATAATTGTACTTTTGTCAATCATTTGATCAATTTAAACAATCATTATTCAATCTCAATCATTTTGTCCCTTATAATACCCTTTGAGGCCTTAAACATGCTTTAGGAGTGGTTTGGGACTAAGTCGATAACTTATAAAAATTTTGGAAACTTAGAAATAAATTCAAACATACAGGGGTCACACGCCCGTGTGAACAGGTCGTGTGCCTTACACGGCTCCAGACACGCCCGTGTCTCAACCAGTGTGGACAAAAATAGGCCATTTGTAAAGCCATTTTGCCACCCTATTTTTACATGCATATACAAGCATAAATTGCAACATTTCATAACTCAATTGGCAGCCAATCCATGATATTTCAAACACATGTTATACCATTTCAACGTAGCATTCAAATACCTAAATAATATCATGCATTTTCCATTCATGTGACTAATTCATATCAAGTCATCAATTGCATATTTCCATTCCATCTACTATTTGCCAAAACATACCACATTTATAAACTCATACATAACCAAAACATTATACCAAATTAAGCCAAATCCCATATTTACAAATATCCATAACTATCATCTTATAACTAGCCTATACATGCCATATTTACAAATATCCATAACTTCATAAGTACCAATTGGAAACTGGATAGTGTGATGCGTAACTCCGACTTTATCTGAATCGAGCGAGCTATCAAACCTCTATGATACACGAAAAAGAAACAGAGTAAGCTTTATAGCTTAGTAAGCCCGTATAATTCAGAATTAAACTTACCAATTGT
This sequence comes from Gossypium australe, assembly GCA_005393395.2. NCBI lineage: Eukaryota > Viridiplantae > Streptophyta > Magnoliopsida > Malvales > Malvaceae > Gossypium > Gossypium australe. Next base: position 136,708,530 of record CM016616.1, read on the forward strand.
ACATAATCAAGACAATAGAAAAGGTAAACTCAATTCAATTTCCAAATGCCTAACAAAAGCATTCATCAACAAGTTAGTCACATAAATATATGAGATCATCCATTCTCTCAATTCAATACTCAATACATTGTATCATACCAAATTTATATATCATGTACATCATATTCAACATTTCACTCTCAATCATATAATCAATAATTTGTTCAATAACAGTACTCATCTGTATAAATAATATTTGTGCCGATCGAACCCATTAGAACTTCAAAGGATACTCGGGTAATATACATCAGTAATCTGTCAATTCATTGTCATTTCTGCTCTTTCGAGCTATAATCTGTAAGCTTCTCCTGAGCTGATGGACAGTAAACTCTATTGAGCTAAAATGGTAAGCTCTAACGAGCTGAAAACAGTAAGTTCTAATGAGCTAATATATCAGTAAGCTCATAGAGCTGTGGTGAGTCCGCAACAAATGCATGAGCTCGACCAAAACGGTAACCCCAGTGACATGTCACTCGTATCCTACGTATTCATACTGTTCAAACTGGGCTCGATAACTATCAGTCCATATTAAATAGGCATTCGTATTCCAAGTATATCAATTTCTCAATTATATACATACATTTCAAATAAATAAAAGTTCGATTCTAATTATACGAACTTAGCTCATATCGCTCGGATAGCAATTATCAGCTATTCGTCCACTTTTCTTTTTCCCCGATCTAATTTTGATCTCAGCTTATCTTGATTTATATAATATAAAAATTAACTCATTAAATATCCATTCCATTCCATTTAGCCCAAAAATCACCTTATGGTAAAATTACACTTTTGCCTCTACTATTTTAACATGTTTACAATTTAGTCCTAAACTCGTAAAAATGCAAATTCATGCAATTAAACCGTTGACTATGCTAGCCGAATTTTAATGGAGTCCCTAGAAGCCCATATCTTCCATTATTTCACATATTTACCACATAAAATTTCACATTTCACAATTTAACCCCTTTTTGACATTTTTGTCAAAAATCACTTTACAAAACATGAAAATCTATCATCAAAAATTCATATTTCAACTTAAAACACCAAAGAACACATAAAATCATCAATGGAAACTCTTAAAATCTTTAACAATTTCGAAATTAAAGGTACGGGCTAGCTAGATTAAGCTGCAACAATTACAAAAACATAGAAATCATAAAAAACTGAGCTAAAACCATACATTAATGAGCTAGGAATGTGCCGAATGCATCAAGATATTTTCATGGCTTGTATAAGCCTTAAATTCGGCTAGGATGAAGATGATAACTAAAATTTTCCTTTTTTTATTAAATTAACCTTAAACAATCAAATTACAAAAATAGCTTTAATGAACATTAATAATTTCAAATTTACCAAGCCACTATCATCCACTATCATATTAATGTTCTAATTTCAATATGAGGATCTTAAATTTAAGATTCTATAGCTATTAGAAACTTTTAGCTAATAGAACACAAGTTTTACGCTTTACGCGATTTAGTCCTTTTACTTGAATTAACCATTCAAACAGTAAAATTTCTTTACGAAACTTTCACAAAATAATTCTATCATGCTGTAAACTTTAATAAAATAATAAAATAAATATTTTGGCCTCAGATTTGTGTCCCAAAACCACTATTCCGATTTGACCTAAAAACGGGCTGTTACAACTCTCCCCCTTAGAGTTTTTCGTCCCCGAAAATCTTACCAGTGAATAGGTTAGGGTATTGTTTTCGTATAGCTTTTTTAGGTTCCCACGTAGCTTCCTCAATCCCGTGTTTATGCCATAGAACCTTCACTAGAGCTATGCATTTATTTCTCAATTCTTTGATTTCACGAGCTAATATCTTGATCGGTTCTTCGCTATACGTCAAATCTGCTTGTATCTCAACATCTACCTAAGAAATTACATGAGACGGATCGGATCTATATTGACGTAACATAGAAACATGGAAGACATTATGAATCTTTTCAAGTTCTGACGGTAAAGTTAGTCGATATGCTACAGGCCCTATTCTTTCAATAATCTCGTAACGTCTGATAAATTGCGGACTTAACTTCCCTTCACGACAGAATCGAAGAACCTTTTTCCACGGTGACACCTTTAAAAACACTCGGTCCCCGACTTGAAACTCGATTTCTTTACATTTCATATCCGCATATGGTTTCTCTGATCAATTCAACCCCGTGAATCTTTTTCTCACTTAGTTCAGTCTAGTATAGCAGAGTTAGACATTTGCGACCATTTAAAGCTTCGTACGGTGCCATCTTTATACTCGTCTGAAAACTATTATTATACACGACTTCAATCAACGGCAAGTATTTTTCACAACTACCTTCAAACTCTAAAATATAACATCTCAACATGTCTTCGAGAATCTGAATGACTCTCTCGGTTTGATCGTTAGTCTAAGGATGAAAAGCTGTACTGAAATTCAGCTTCATACCTAAAGCTTTTTGCAGTTCCTTCTAGAATCACGACGTAAATCTCGGATCTCTATCAGAAATAATAGATAATGGCACCCCTTGCAATCGAACAATATCATAAATATACAATTCAGCTAATCTGTCAAGTGAGTAATCTGTACGTACCGATATGAAATGAGAAGATTTCGTTAGTCGATCAATGACAACCCATATAGCATCTTTCTTTTTCAGAGTTAATGGCAATCTCGACACAAAATCCATTGTAACTCTATCCCATTTCCACTCGGGAATCATAATAGGCTATAGTAAACCCGATGGTGCTTGATGTTCAGCTTTGACTTGCTAACAAATTAAACATTTAGAAACAAACTCTGATATATCTCGTTTCATGCCTTGTCACCAGTAAAACTATTTCAAATCGTTATACATTTTGGTACTTCCTGGATGAACAGATAAGTAGCTTTGGTGCATTTCGTGCAAAATCTTCTGAATGAGTTCTGAATTTCTCGGTATGCAAATCCTATTCCAGAACCTTAAACAATCATTTGTTCTAATCTTAAACTTTGAATCAGGGATATTCTCACATTGAATCCGTTTAACTTGCAATTCACGATCCTTTTTCTGAGATTCATTAATTTGTTGAAGAAATACCGGTTTAGCTTTTAATTCAGCTAAAATAGACCCATCATCATAAATCATCAACTAGGTATTCATTGCTCACAATGTAAACAAAGATTTTCGGCTCAGGGCATTAGCAATAACATTAGCTTTCCCTGGGTGATAATCAATCACAAATTCATAATCTTTCAATTACTCGAGCCATCTTCGTTGTCCCAGATTCAAATCTTTCTGTGACATCAGATGTTTTAAGCTTTTGTGATCCATATAAATGTGACATTTTTCACCGTACAAGTAGTGTCACCAAAATTTTAATGCAAACACAATTGTAGCTAACTCAAGGTTGTGCGTCGGATAATTCTTTTAATACGGTTTCAATTGTCAGGAAGCATAAGCTATAACTTTTCCTTCTTGGATCAGAACACATCCCAAACCATTTAAATAAATCACAAACTCTTTCCCTGATTTAGGTTGGACCAAAACGGGTGCTTTAGTTAACAGTATTTTCAACTGTTTGAAACTCTATTGACACTTTTCTGACCATTCGAATTTCACATCTTTTTGAAGCAGTCATGTCATCGATGTTGCAATCATTGAAAATCCTTTCACAAACATTCGGAAATAACCCGCTAAGCCCAGGAAACTACGGACTTCAGGCACATTTCTCGGAGGTTTCCAATCAACAATAGCAGAAATCTTACTCGGGTCAACTCTAATACCGTCAGCTGAAGCAATATGCCCCAGAAATCCAACCTTTCAGAGCCAAAACTCACATTTCCTAAACTTTACAAATAATTGCTTATCACGTAGAGTTTGTAACACAACTCTCAAGTGCTCGGTATGTTCATATTCATCTCGCGAATAGATCTGAATGTCGTCAATGAATGCAACAACAAATCTGTCTAAATATGGTCTGAATATCCTATTTATCTAGTCCATAAAAACTACTGGAGCATTAGTTAATCTGAAAGGCATAACAAGAAATTCATAATGTCCGTACCTTATTCTAAACGAGGTTTTCAGCACATCCGACTCTTTAACTCGCAACTGATAATAACCCGATCTCAAATCAATCTTTGAAAATACTGTAGCCCCTTTCAACTGATCAAATAAATCATCAATTTGCGGTAGAGGGTATTTGTTATTTATAGTCACCTTATTCAACTTTTTGTAATCGATACACATTCTCATTGTGCCATCTTTCTTTTTCACAAACAATACCGGTGCACCCTAGGGCGAATAACTCGGCCGTGCAAAACCTCCATCTGTCAATTCTTGCAACTGAGCTTTCAATTCTTTTAATTCTGTTGGAGCCATTCTATATGGAGCTATCGATATCGGTGTTGTTCCTGGCACTAGTTCAATACCAAATTCAACTTCTCTGATCGGTGGCAAACCCGGTAATTCTTCTGGAAATACATCCGAAAACTCACAAACAACAGGTACAGATTCAATCTTTGATTTAGATACATTAGTAAATAATACATATGCAAGATATGCATCATAGTCCTTTTTCATACATTTCTAGGCTAACATGGTCGATATCACAATAGGTAATTCACTCGAATCATCGGACTCAATCCGAAGAATTTCACCATTTTGACATTTCAATTCGATAGTCTTTCTCTGCAATTCACAACGACATCATGCGTAGTCAGCCAGTCCATACCCAAAATCACATGAAACTCATCGAACGGTAGAAGCATCAAGTTAGCCCGAAAACAGTAACCCCGAGTCATCAAAGGACAATTCTTACAAATTTTATCAACTGACACAGGCTTGCCTAAGGGGTTCGATACTTTTATTACAAACTCTGTAGACTCAACATGTAAACTCTTTTTAAATACTAAATTTATATAGATATATGAATGGTTTGATCCAGGATCTATCAACGCAACTATATTAGTATCAAAAAGAAAAAAAAAGTACCAGTAACAACGTCTGGCGATGATGTCTCCTCCCGTACACGGATAGCATAAGCTTAGGTAGATGCTCGTGCCTCAAATCTCACAGCAGAATCTCTAGTAGCACCTCGGTTACCACTCATATTTCCAGTGTTTTGGGGTGGTCTCCCTCTAGTGGTCGTATTACTCACTTTCGCTAGTTGATCTCTTTCAGCTATAGACTTTTCTAGACAGTCCCGGAGATAATGATTAAGAGATCCACATCTAAAACAAGCTCCGCTCACTATTCTGCATTCACCGTAATGTCGCTTGTTGCAATGCTTACATTCAAGTACAACATTTCTAACACTACCCATACTAGCAACAGATGTCATCTGAGGTTTAGAGCTGAAATTTCTTGCATCTCTATCTCTGATCGAAATCCCTGCAGAAGTAGTAGAACGAAGATGATATTCTTTAGATTTCTTTGATGCTTACTGATGTGGTTTGCCTGCAAATCTTTTTCTAAAGTCTCTAGCCTCAAAATTGGCTTTTCTTTTCTCTTTGCTAAGCTCTTCGGCTTTGAAAGCTCTGTTAAATAGAATAGCAAAATCTTTCAGCTCTAAAATTCCAACTAATAGTCTGATTTCTTCATTTAATCCATCTTTGAACCTTTTACACATTATAGTTTCAGAAGAAACATATTCACGAGCATATTTGCTGAGTCGTACAAACTCTCTTTCGTATTCTGTTACCGGGATACGACCCTATTTCAATTCAAGAAATTCCTTTCTTTTCTGATCAATGAACCTTTGGTTGATATATTTCTTTCTAAATTCAACTTGAAATGATTCCCAAGTAACTCTTTCTCGAGGAACTACGGATATCAAGGTATTCCACCACTGAAATGCGGTGTCTCTCAACAGTGATACAACACAGTTTAAACACTCTTCAAGTGTGCAAGACAGTTTGTCAAATACCCGAATCGTGTTCTCAAGCTAAAACTCGGTTCTCTTAGGATCATCGCTAACAGTAGCTCTAAAGTCTTCAGCCCCATATTTTCGTGTCTTATCAATAGATGGTTTATTCAATCACAAAGGATCCATACATTGAGGAACTATAGGGATCGGTTGGGGAATAGGTGGGGTGAAGGTTGTTGAGTAGCCGGGTTCGTACGAATGTATTGTGTGAACCATTCGTTCATCATTTGGAAGAAGGATTCTTTAGCCTCTCCTCCTTGGCTACCCATTTCAGGTCTAGAGTCAGATGGCGCTGTCCCTTACACGGGAGTAGGCGCGTTACTCTCGACCTTATCAACTACAGCTCGATCAAGATCCGTTTACTATATAAAAACACATTTAAAAATGTCAAGAGTCATCACACTATCACAGTTTATATATATGGCATGTATAGCTAGACTCACATACGCGATGTTAGTACTAGAATCGACTAAACTGTAGCTCTAATACCAATAAATGTAACATCCATCACCAGTATTCAACACCAAAATAGAGTTGCGGAGTGTTACTGAACTTCTAACACATATAATTGTACTTTTGTCAATCATTTGATCAATTTAAACAATCATTATTCAACGTTAATCATTTTGTCCCTTATAATAGCCTTCGAGGCCTTAAACATCTTTAGGAGCGGTTCGGGACTAAGCCGATAACTTATAAAAATTTTGGAAACTTAGAAAAAATTTCAAACATACAAAGGTCACACACCCGTGTGAACAGGCCGTGTGCCTTACACGGCTTCAGACATGCCCGTGTCTAAGTCCGTGTGGACAAAAATAGGCCATTTGTAAAGCCATTTTGCCACCCTATTTTTACATACATAAATTACAACATTTCACAACTCAATTGGCAGCAAAATTCATGACATTTCAAACACATTTAATACCAATTCAACATAGCATTCAAATACCTAAATAATATCATACATTTTCCATTCATGTGACTAATTCATATCAAGTCATCAATTGCATATTTCCATTCAATCTACTACTTGCCAAAACATACCACATTTATAAACTCATACATAACCAAAACATTATACCAAATTAAGCCAAATCACATGGCTTAAACTTATACCATAACATGTACCAAAATTACTACTTCAAGTAACCATAACTATCATCTTATAACTAGCCTATACATGCCATATTTACAAAAATCCATAACTTCATAAGTACCAATCGGCAATTGGATAGTGTGATGCGTAACTCTGACTTTGTCTGAATCAAGCGAGCTATCGAACCTCTTGATACATGGGAAAGAAACAGAGTAAGCTTTATAGCTTAGTAAGCCTGTATAATTCAGAATTAAACTTACCAATTGTACATAATCAAGACAAAAAATAAGGTAAACTCAATTCAATTTCCAAATGCCTAACAAAAGCATTCATCAATAAGTTAGTCACATAAATACATGAGATCATCCATTCTCTCAATTCAAAACTCAATACATTGTATCATACCAAATTTATATATCATGTACATCATATTCAACATTTCACACTCAATCATATAATTAATAATTTATTCAATAACTGTATTCTATGTATAAACAGTATTTGTGCCCGTCGAACCCATTAGAACTTCAAAGGATACTCGGGTGATATACATCAGTAATCCGTCAATTCATTATCATTTCCGCTCTTTCGAGCTATGATCAGTGAGCTCCTCCTGAGCTGATGGACAGTAAGCTCTACTGAGCTGAAATGGTAAGCTCTGACGAGCTGAAAATAATAAGTTCTAACGAGCTAATATATCAGTAAGCTCATATGAGCTGTGGTGAGTCCGCAACAAATACAGGAGCTCAACCAAAATGGTAACCCTAGTGACATGTCACTCGTATCCTACAAATTCATACTGTTCAAACGGGGCTCGGTAACTATCAGTCTATATCAAATAGGCATTTGTATTCCAAGTATATCAATTTCTCAATTATATACATACATTTCAAATAAATACAAATATTTAAAAGTTTGATTCTAATTATACGAACTTAGCTCGTATCGCTCGGATAGCAATTATCGGCTATTCGTCCACTTTTCTTTTTCCCCGATCTAATTTTGATCTCGGCTTATCTTGATTTATATAATATAAAAATTAACTCATTCAATATTCATTCCATTCAATTTAGCCCAAAAATCACCTTATGGTAAAATTACACTTTTGCCCTTACTATTTTAACATGTTTACAGTTTAGTCCTTAACTCGTAAAAATGCAAATTCATGCAATTAAACCCTTGCCTATGCTAGCCGAATTTTAATGGAGTCCCTAGCAGCCCATATCTTTCATTATTTCAAATATTTACCACATAAAATTTCACATTTCACAATTTAACCCCTTTTTGACATTTTTGTCAAAAATCACTTTACAAAACATGAAAATCTATCATCAAAAATTCATATTTCAACTTCAAACACCAAAGAAAACATAAACTCATCAATGGAAATTCTTAAAACCTCTAACAATTTTGAAATTAAGGTACGGGCTAGCTAGATTAAGCTGCAACGATTACAAAAATATAGAAATTTTCAAAAACTGAGCTAAAACCATACCTTAATGAGCTAGGAATGTGCCGAATGCTTCAAGCTATTCTCATGGCTTTTCTAAGCCCTAAATTTAACTAGGATGAAGATGATAACTAAAATTTTCCTTTTGGTTTATTAAATTAAGCTTTAATAATCAAATTACAAAAATAGCCTTAATAAACATTAATAATTTCAAATATACCAAGCTACTATCATCCACTATCATGTTAATGGTCTCATTTCAACATGAAGACCTTAAATTTAAGGTTCTATAGCTATAACACAATTTTAGCTCATAGAACACAAGTTTTACGCTTTACGCGATTTAGTCCTTTTACTTGAATTAACCATTCAAATAGTAAAATTTCTTTACGAAACTTTCACAAAATAATTCTATCATGCTGTAAACTTTAATAAAATAATAAAATAAATATTTTTGCCTCAAATTTATGGTCCCGAAACTACTGTTTCGATTTGACCTAAAAATGGGCAGTTACAAGTGTTCGAAAAAAATTCAATTTATATCGGTGGCTGCCAAAAGGCAAGCCTATCGGCCGCAATGAAAATTATAAGTTGGAACGTCCATGGTTTGAGGAACCCTAAGGCGGTTCGTATGCTTCGGCATGTGCTAAACTATATAATACTTAAATTGTCTTCTTTATGGAGACAAAAATAAATAAAGTTAGAATGGAGAAAGTTAGATGATTGTGTGGCTTCCTTAATGGTATTCAGGTAGTGGCGAAGGGATCAAGAGGTGGGTTTTGCTTGGCATGGAAGGGGAATGTCACTATTAGTTTAAAAAGTTTTTCCATCAGTCATGTTGATGTAGAGGTCAAGGAAGACAATAGAGTGCGTAGGTGAAAATTTATTGGTTTTTATGGCTTTTCATATGCCCATAGTAGGGAGGTGTCGTGGGATTTAGTTTGACTTTTGGGTCAGGATCAAGGAATTCCTTGGTCAGTCTGTTGAGATTTTAATGAGATAATGTATATGGGTGCAAAGAAGGGAGGTTTTCCTAGAAATGAGCGATGCATAGAGGTTTTTAGGAATGTACTTAAAGAATGTCAGCTATTGGATTTAGGTTATTCGAGGGCATGGCACACATGAGAGAGGGGAAATTTACTGAAAATAAACATCCGAGAAAGGTTAGATAGAGGAATGGCTAAAGGTTAGATAGAGGAATGGCTAGTGTTGAGTGGGAACATGTTTCCCAATGCTTTTATTAAACATCTTCCTCATTCACTATATGACCATTGCCCAATCCTCATTCATACTGATAAAATTACAAAAGCCCATACAAGGATGAGTTTTGATTTGAAGCATGGTGGATCTTGGAGAATTCTTTTAAAGATACTGTTAGCTCGTTTTGGAATGGTTCACAAGGTCCTCTTTTGGAAAAATTAGTAAGTTTGCAAACCAGCCTCGTTCGGTGGTCAAGGGGTATAGCTCATAAACATAAGGGGATAAAGGAGGAGCCCATGTGATAGTTGGAGGCTCTGTTAGAAGAAGATGTTAACAATGAAAATCTTACACGCATCATTAATACCAGAATCCATCTCAGCTTAAAATTTGATAAAGACGAGCGTTTCTAGGAGCAACACCCTCGTGCAAACTGGCTGAAAGCAAGTGACAAGAACATAACACTTTTTCATAAGTATGCTTCCAGCTACAAATCAGGTAACCAAATCAAATCCCTACAAAGAGGAGATGGAAATGAAACAACAGAGATCAATGAAATGGACAATATTGCACGGCATTATTTTCAACATTTGTTCACTTCTAATGGTGTTGAAAATATGTCTCGAATTTTGGAAGGGATTGTACCAATCATCTCTTAGGAGAAAAATATGCAGTTAACAGCTCCTTTAGTGGTTGACGAAGTAAGAGAGGCGTTAAAGGAGATGGGGCCTATGAAGGCTCTAAGAGATGATAGGTTTCTAGCAGCTTTTTTCCAAAGATTATGGCACATTGTTGGACAAGATGTTTCTAAGTTTTGCTTAAAAATCCTTAATGAAAGTATGGACCCTACTTTAGGAAATTTGACTAATATTGTCCTTTTACCAAAAGTCTCTCATCCCACGAATTTGGTAAATTTTAGACCCATTAGTTTATGCAGTGTTATTTGCAAAATAGTAGCAAAAGTTCTGGTCAATCGCATGAAAGGGGTAATGGATAGTTGTATTGATAAATCTCAAAGTGTGTTTGTGCCCAGTAGATTAATATATGATAATGTATTACTTGCTTATGAAATTCTACATACATTTCGTCAAAAGCTAGTGGGGAATAAAGGATTTTTGGCATTAAAGCTAGACATGAGTAAAGCTTATAACAGAGTTGAATGGGTTTCATAAAAGGCATGATGATTCGATGGGGATTTGGTAATCGTTGGGTGAAACTTATAATGAGATGTATCTCAGTCGTATCGTATTCAGTTGTTCTAGATGGTCAAGTAGGGGAACGTTTTTTTCCTAGTAGAGATCTTCGACAAGATGACCCTTTGAGTTCGTTTCTTTTTCTACTATGTAGTGAAGGATTATCTTCACTAATGAGAATTTTTGTTCAGGACGATTGGTTAAAGAGTGCACGAGCGAGAAGGAATGAAGCTTCGATTTTGCATTTTCTTTTTGCTGATTATCCCTTTTTGTTTGGTGAGCGTAGACTCAAGGGGAAAACATACTAAAAACTATTTTACAAGAGTATGAGCAGTGCTCGGGTCAGTGTATAAATTTCAACAAGTTTACTGTTTTTTGCAACACCAATAGGCAATTGGTTTTTGGGCTTTTAAGTGTACAACATTCTGACAATCCGGAGAGGTATCTTGGTCTCCCTAACATGGTGGTCGACACAAGAAGGAGTCATTTCAGATTTTAATAGACAAATTCAGAAAACGTATTAAAGGATGGATTATTCTCTATTTATCCTAAGGGGGACGCGAAGTGTTCATTAAATCAGTACTGCAGGTGATTCCCACTTATACTATGGTGTGTTTCTTATTCCCAAAAGCCCTATGTAATGAGATGGAAGGAATCATGGCTAAATTCTGGTGGCAAAAAGGACCAGGGAAACGTGGGATTCATTGGTGTTCTTGGGAGCATTATAGTGAGTCGAAGGAATTGGGAGAGTTGGGTTTTCGTAGCCTAGTTAAATTTAATGTCGCTTTACTTGCAATAAAAGGATGGTGTTTGATTAATCATCTCGATTTGTTATTAGCCTGTGTTTTACAAGCAAAATATTATCTGAATTCTAGTTTTCTCAATGCGAATTTGGGCAATTTACCTTCTTTTACCTGGAAAAGTGTGTGGTCAGCGAGGGGTCTACTTGTGAGTAGGCTTTGTTGGAGAACTGGCTCCAGCACTAATATTTCATAATGGAGGATGCATAGTTGTCAGGTTCACTGTCCTATTTTATCCATGAAAATATTAATTTAAGGGGCTTGATTGTGGTGGCAGATTATATTGATAATGCCAACATGATATGGAAAGTAGACCTGATCAGAAGAACTTTCCTCGATGAGGTTGCAAACTGAATCTTGCAAATTCCTTTGCTAAAAGAGAGAAAGGAGGATGTCCTAGTTTGGCGAGGGGACCATCTGGCGAGTTCACAATCAAAATTGCCTATAAACTATTACATGAAGGTACCTTTCGGCCTAATTATACAAATTATGCTCCTAAAGACCTCTATACGAAACTATGGAAAATATAGATTCCCACAGAAGTAAAAATTCATATGTGGAAGGCAACATGGAACTTCTTTCCCACTATGGTTAATTTTCAACCTTTTTTTGAAAGTCATATATATACACACCATTGGAACTCCAAGAGAGTTGCAAACTCAACAATGGAGGGCAATACAACTCCTCATACACCGTCTTATGTGGTTATCGCATTCGATGCAACTAAGGATCGTAATGAACGTGAGTTTAGAATTATCATCAATTATATACGAATTAGAGGTGACATTCTGCATGCTGGGGATACGCTTCTTATGCTTGGAGTTTTGCATAGAGTCACTCACCCTAGTAAGCACTCTTATCTTTCTTCTTATATACCTATTAATGATGATTTTGATGTTTGTGTTTGAGAATATTGATTTATACTTTAAGTGATAAAGCAATCGTGATGGTCTACAGATTTTTGTTGAATCTATTAGGTGTTGGATGAAATTACATAAAATACAAAAATATGAAAGTGGGATATATCTGATCAGTCAAATTAACTCACTGTTTTATCCTTTTCTTTTCCACGGGTTGGTATAGTGGGTTACCAACGCAAACCAAGCCCAGAATCTTTTGGAACAAGCCTTCGTGCCATGGAGGAAGAAATCTCAAACAAGGTTGATTCATATGTTAAGTTGCTCCACCAAAGTGCTGAAGAATGTGAAGAGCAAGGGGTACAATTTATTTCTTCTTATTATTATTTTTGCATACATACTAACACAAAAAAGTTCATTGCGGATTCAAACTCTGTTCATATACTTTAATTGTGGTTTTGTGTATTTTTCATGTTTAGGTTAGCATTGGAGTTAAAATTACAGCTGGGGTTCCCATAAAGAATGTTGTTCTACAAGAAGTGGTTGCCTCAAAGCCAGCATGGGTTGTGCTTGATAGGTAATTTGTTTGCAACCATCATTTGCCTTATCTATAGTTTCATAATAATTATTTGTTTTCTTTGGAAAATGAACGCTTTTGTGGTTTAATTCGATTAATTCATACAGTAACCTTTAAAAGATGATATTGAACATGTCTGGTGTTGGATACGATATTTGATTGTATGGTATATCTCTGGTTTTTCATTACTGATGACATTCAATCTTAGCAGACACCTCAGAAGGGATTTGAAGTTATACCTTAAACAGATACCTTGCAAAGTTGCATTAGTTCAAGACAGCTTGAACGTTGATGTTTTGAGAAACCATACAATAAGTGAACCAGATATTGGAGACCAAAAGGTATTATCAACCAATACGATATAAGTTGGTATTGATAAAAATAAATCGAAATGCATTGAAATTTTAACTAGAACATAATCTAAATTATTTAGTACCGACTGAAGATCAAAATCAGGGGCGTAGCCCGGGGCTGGCATGGCCCGGCCCCCCTAAATGGTAAAATTTCTCTTTAAGCCTTTTAAATTTTTTAAAAATTTTAAATTAGTAAAGGTAAAATTGCACTTTGGCCCCCCTAAAATTAAAAAAAATTGATTTAATCCTTTATAAATTAGAAAGATATAAACTATAAAAAATTAAAATTTCATCCTGGCTTCGCCCTTGATCAAAATAATACATATAAACCAGTAGGATATGTTCAAATCTGAAAGTTATTTTATAACTTATCGAATTTGGTATAATAATAATTCATTTGTTGTTCAGAAGGAGATAGAGTGGTTCAGGAGAAAAGTAATTGCATTTTGGGTGGTTTTAAAGGCGTTGCGGATGCGAAAGGAGAAGCTGAGACGTGCTTCTAAGATGAAGTTTGCTTAACTTTGGCCATCAATTTGTAAAATAAAATTTATGATCCCAATTCATATATGGGATGGGATATTAAAATAACGATGTGTTTGTCAAATAAAGTATAGAATAAAATTTTATGCAAATATAATCAAATAAAATGCGTTTGTTGTTCGGGTTTTGCTCTGTTATTGTAATTCATCAAAAAATTTTATAAAAATGGTATTTGTTTGTATCAAAAATAATTTATTAAATATTAAATGAAGCATTATGTGATTGGTTATAATATTTGGAATTTAATTAATGATTAACCAATGTCAATTATAGATTTGATAAATAACGTAAATTTTTTTGTAATTGCATCACTGATTTAGTTCACGTTAAACCTATTCATAGGCCATGGTGAAGATATTTTATTTTCAGTTCGGGTGACATCAATCAAATTTAAATTAAATTATAAAATTAAAAAATAAAGGTTGAAAAATTAAATATTAAAAATTTAAGTACTAAATTTAAGTTATAAAATTGTTTGATGTATTACTTAAAATTAATTATGAAATATAATCAAATTGTTTGATAAATATAGATTTTAAATTATAAAATAAATAAAATTTACATTTTATCCTTTTAACAATTAGACATTTTACCTTATTCTACACAAAAATCAAATTTTAAATGTAAATTTTTTATAAGATAATATAATATTAAAATAAATATATTGAAATTTAATTAATTGAAAATATTCTCCATCAAATGATAAATTTAATTATTTTTCACTCTTTTTTTTAGAAAAATTCTACCAAATTGTTTTTATTTTAGATTATTAAACATGTGTAAAAAATTAAATTATTGAAAATATTAATTTTCAATGAGTTTTTTTCAATGATCTATTAAACGAGGCCTAAATTTTGTCACACCCATGATGCGGGCGAACTAAAATATTTCATATTAAAAAATTATATTAATAGATGATGATTAGTGGAGTGGCAAGGGTTTTATTATATGAATTTGCTGGTCTTGTATTCAATTCTCAAATAATGTTTTTCAATTGTTTTTTTTTTTTGAAAATTATAAAAAAGTATGAAAAGATGAAAATACCCTTATAATAATATTAATTACACTTTAATGTAAGAGTATTTTAGTAATTTCACAACTGAGTTGGTGTCGAGTTGGCTCATAAAACCAATTCAATCAACCACTTTATATATAGTATAGATGCATAAATTATTAATATAAAATTATATTTTTAAATATTTTATTTTTAAACAATAACATGAGCTTGTTGGTGGGTTAGGCTAGGTCGGGCTCAAGCTCAAGCTTAGGATTTTTTTAAAATTGACTTGTAGCACATAGATGCATCTAGTTGAAGTATTTAGGTTTTTTTTTTTTTTTTTGTCTATATGTATTCAATCATGGACTATCACATTCTTTTCATACAAAGGGAATTATCATATTTTATGTACTAAAATTAATAAGTTATAAAATTGTTATGTGACATCCCCGCGAAAGGGATGCTCGCCAAACCCGGCTTGGCTTAGAGCATCCATCCAACACAATGAATCATTAATACATAGGTTCGCCCACCTAAGGAACTACCTTTATCGATCCCTGTAAAACCCAAATGTTGCCCCAGCCCCGAATAAACATAAAGTAATAAACCCAATCCAAACCAATTCCAACCCAAACCCATTTTATAACCCACAATTCAAAACTAAACCCAAACCCAACAGCCCAATACCTTAAACCTAGCCCAACAATCCCAAACCCAACAGGAACAAAAACAAAAAATAAAACCCTAGGTGCGCCGCACCTAGGTTTGCCGCCCTTAGCCTCTGCCACCACCTCTGCTCCACTGTCAGCACCGCCCTCCACTTGCCACCGCCACCTGCAAAGGTCAGAAGCAGAAATGACAGCAAGTAATAAAAAAAATTAAAACTTTGTAAAATGGCTATAAAAGCCATTTAAAAACGATTATAAGTTTTTTTTTACGGATTTTTGAATACATAAAAGACAGGTTTGAACACACAAACAAAATAAAAAGAAAACAACAAGCAACTGAGGAAAAAAACAAAGCAAAACGTGCTAAGGTCCTTTCATTTTTTTCCCTTTTATTTTCTTTTTCCGAAATTGTTTATACACATACATCCATCTCTTTATTTTTTTTTCAAAACAATTTATATATATAGATTAAAAAAGGAGTTTAAAAAAAGAGAAAACTTACCTTGTTTTGACTTCACCAGGAAAAGGGGCTTTGTTTTTTTTTTCTGAAATGGGGGTAAAATGAATTTTTTTCTAAAATTTTTGCCTTAGATAGGCCTCCAAAACGCAGCAGTTTTGGGTAGGCCTTTCAGGCACCAAAACGACGTCATTTTGACGCTTGACCTGCGTGTTGACCTGACCCACTAGCAGGATCCGCGTGTTTTTTAGCGGAAGGGCTGATTGCACTTTCAGCCCTTCCGCTTTTTAATTAGTTTCAATTCAGTTCTTTTATTTCTTCAAGTTTACCCTGTGATTTTATTTTTTTTTCATTTTAATCCCATAAAGAACAACGCCATTTAAGTGGCACGGGAATATTCCCATTTTAATCCGCGTGCTTTTACGCGTGTTTCATTTTAGTCCCTTAATCGGCCCTATCTTTTTTATTTTAAAATTTGCCCCAAAATTTTGTTTTAAAATTCAATTTAGTTCAGTTCTTAGTTATTTTTGCTACTTTCTTATTAAATTAATTAGTTTAATATTAATATTATTATTATATTTTCTTTTTTAATTTACTTGTTTATTTTATTATCATATTACTAAATTAATTAATCTTGCAATATTATTATTATTATTATTATTATTATTATTATTATTATTATTATTATTATTATTATTATTATTATTATTCTTATATATCTTTATCTACCTGAATTTTTTATATACACACATTTATCTTATTTTATCACTTATCTATTTATATCCTTTTATATAATTTTAAAACTTTAATTTAATTTAATTTAATTTTTATATTATTGTTATTAATATCATCATCATTATTATTAATAATATTATTATTCTTAAATTGTTTTACACCACATGTATTTATTTATGTAACCTTAGGTCTTTAGCTTCAAATTTTTAGCTTGTTATTTTTATTATTTGTTACTTTACTTCTGGCTTGTTTATTTTAATTTATTTCCGCTCTTCATATTGTCATTTACATTAACATACTTATTATTCTGTCATGCACGCAAACACCGTAACTCGTTTTACATTTCACCACAAAACCGCATCACATTTTACGCGATGCATTAAAAATTTTGTTTTCAAAATAAGCGATACTCCGTGCTTTTAAAAATTGAAAGGTCGTTTCCTAACTTACGGGGTTTCAACTTTCTCGATAAATCCGAACCAACGAACGTTTTGAAATTTTTAAGTAATCTCGGGAATTAAGCAAAGATCGTGTTCTAACTTACGGAATATGGTTTCTTTCTAAAACTGAGATAATCAAACATCTTTCAAAGTAAATATTTCGGTGTTTATTCTCGTATCGGGAATTTAAGACATTGTGTCCTAACTTACTGAATGTAATTCTCTTTCTCGATTAACGTGAAATATGCCCCTTTCTCGAAAACTTTTCAATATTTGTACAAAGGATCGTATTTTTAAAATCTTTTCAAATTTTCAATTTCCGACACTAAAGGCACCAAGTACTCAACTAGGTACTAACTTTGGGCGTATCGAGGGTGATAATCCTTCCTTATACGTAACCGACTCCCGAACTCGTTTTCTGGATTTTGTAGACCAAAAATCATTGTTATGATAAATTTAAACTTTTTATTAAAATGATTGAATTACGAGGTGATCCAATCACACCTAAATAAAAATGATTGGTGGCAAATCCCATGTTCATTTTTTCGTTTTAAAACCAAAAGTCAATGCCTTTTTCAAAAAATGGTTTCGACAATCCCAATGTCAAAGATCTATCCCGTCGCATCTATCACATCCCAAGCAATGGTCTCCTGCTATCAACCACCAACTGAACAACCATTTTCGTCTAGTCACGTGGCCCCTTAACCTTAATTGTAGGTCTATAAAATTGGGCCACTATTCCCTAGGGCTTACATACAGAACCCTCAAGGCTTTTTGCCTGTAAAATGACCCTTCCTCCTATAGAAAGGAGATAAACTCTCTTAAGAGCAAAGAAACCTCCCAGTTTGTGTGTTTCAGCACCTTAGACTTAATGTAAACCGCTCACAACAACCAACCCCCTAACCTCATTGATAATACTCTAGAACGTCATATTTTTATGTGCTAATTACATATTTATTCTGAGTATGATTCTACTAATTTGGGCTATTTATGATATTTTATCTTATAGGGACTAAATTGAAGGTAAAAGTGAAATTAAGGGCCAAAAGCGTGAAATTAAAGATAAAATGGGTCAATGTGTGACACAGGGAAAAGTTTGTGCCAAAAGTTCAAGCATGGAGGACACAAGGGTTGAAATGCAAAAAGAAGAGTTTTTATTCTATTAGACTCTATTTTGATAATATTAAGATAATTAATATTAAGATGATTATTAAGGATTATTTAATTTAGGATTTATTTTATTTATCTTTATTTATCTTTGATTATTTGTAATTATCTTTAGGAATTTAAGTAGGACTAGTCTATCTATATTAGCACTATAAATAGGGGGTGAGATGACTAAAAAGGGGGCTTCATCTTTTTCTGTAAACTCTCTCCCCAAAAGTCTTTTGTTCTTTCCATATTTCCTTTTAATAAAATCTCCATTCTTATTATATATTTATTTTCTTTTCCACCACAACCATGAGCCACTAAAACCCATCTAGCCAAAGGTTGCCGAAAATCCTCAAAAAAGGGTTCTTGAGGTTTAGAATCCGCACTTAGCCTTCTCAACAGGGTATTCATCGTTTCTCCGCACTATGGGGTTGACGCTTCCGTCCATATCCCTTAAGAAGTAAACTTTTCAACGTATGCAAAGGCGACGGCTTTGTATGTTTTGGAAGGATTGCACAGCCGGTTCGTTAACTTACTGTGTCAGAGGTTGGCGAGCCCAAGAGACAAAATGGCGTGGGATTCGCCATTGAGAAACGTTGATCTAGCATAAGATAATCCTACAAGAGCGATTGTTGGCTAGAGTTAGGTTCCACTAAATCGAAGTCTAAATCCTTGGAACTGTGGCCGTAGGCATCCTCTTCCACTATAACTGGCTTATTCGATTTGAGAAAGATCATCTAGAAGCCAAGGATTGAACCCAAGGCGGATCGAGGCAACTGGAGGCTAGAATCTCCCCATAAGAATTTCCTTAACTCAACTCTATTTCCTATTTTTAATTTTCGCTATTCCAATTCGACTTCTCAATTCTGTTTTTATTTTATTTTTGTTTCCAGATCAAAACTTTTAATTCTGTTATTTTTATTTTTTCAGGAACGCAGGTTTTCTTGGGCACGATTTTGCCCAGGATTTCGAGAAACAAGCATTCGTATAATCCGGTCCCTGAGGATTCAACCCTACTTCCCATTTACTGTTCTTTTTCATTATTTTGTAGGGAATAAGATATTTTTGGTGTTTTCAATGACGCATCAAATTTTGGCATCGTTGTCGGGGATCGGTAATGTACTAATCTTTTTTTTTGTTTCTTATGACCAGATCTGCTCCAGGCACTCTTGCGTTCGATTCTGAAATAGAGAAGACTGCTAGAGCCAATCGCAAGGAAACAAAACTAAGGAAAAAGCAGTCAGCGGTGGTAGGGACTCAAAGTAACCCACCGCCAGAAATCGAAGTCGATGAAGCTGAGTCTAGGGTTAACGAAAACCATGCTCAAGAAATTGAAAGCGAAAAAGTAGAAGTCGACTCTCCTGAAGAAGTGCTTGAAACTAGGGTTAACGAAAACCCGAATTTGGCACGGCAACCAATGGCTCAAACAATTCGGCAACTGGCCGGAGCTCCAACAGAACAACCACTGTTATGCATCACGTATCCTACTATGGATACTGATTTTGAATTAAAGCCAGGGTTAATTCAGTTGCTGCCAACTTTTCGAGGGTTACAAAATGAAAACCCCCATAAAAATTTGAAAGAGTTTCATATGGTTTGTTTGAGTATGAAACCTCAAGGCGTAACTGAGGATCAAATTAAAGTGCGCGCTTTCCCTTTTTCCCTAGCAGATTCAGCTAGGGAATGGTTATTTTATTTACCCCCAAGATCTATTACTACTTGGGCTGATTTATCTCGTTTATTTCTCAACAGGTTTTTTCCAGCATCTAGAGCAGCTGAGCTAAGAAGAGAGATTGTGGGAATACGGCAAAAAAAAGCAGAGACTCTTTACGATTATTGGGAGCGACTTAAGAAGTTGTGTTTGAGCTGCCCACAACACGGTATAACAGCGCAATCTCTCCTCCAATACTTTTATAAAGGCTTGAAGCCTATGGAGATGAATATGGTAGACGCCGCTAGTGGAGGAGCATTGGTTAACATGACTCCCCAACAAGCAAGAGACTTGATCTCCACGATGGCTGCAAATTCTCAGCAATTCTGAGCCAATACTGAACCCCCTAGAAGGGTTCACCAGCTAAGTAATTCAACCTTATAGGATAAAGTTAACAGACCCACTAATATGATGAATTCTCTTATTGCAGAAAAAGCTAGACCAGCCCGAGTATGCGGAATATGTGTTACCCCTGAACATACAACTGACACATGTCCCAATTTGTATAATGATACTATGGGCCATCTAGATGCTGTGGGAAATTTCCCTAGGTCGCCACAAAGGCGATATGACCCCTACGCTAATACCTACAACCCAGGGTGGAGGGACCATCCCAACTTAAGTTATGGGGCCAATCCACTAAATAACCAGCCATATCAAAATCGGTTTCCGCAAAAGCCGCAAGGTTCAGGTAATTCTCTAGAAACCATGGTCAATAAGTTAGCAGCTAATGTTCTTGATTTTCAACAGCAAATCCAACAGTAAACTCTTAATTTTCAAAAAGAGACAAAGGATTTCCAACAGAAAACTGAGGCATCTGTAAGAGAATTGACCACGTCAATTGAGAAATTAAGCTCTCAAGGGAAGCTGCCGTCACAAACAGAACCAAACCCTAGACAAAATGTGAATGCAGTGACATTGCGAAGCGGAAAAGTACTGGAATCGATTCCCGCCAGGAATCTTGGCCAAGAAATCACCCAGGAAAAACCCGAAAAAGACGAACAGGTTCGACCGAAACCTCTATTGCCTAAAATTCAACCTCCATTTCCAGAATGATTCAACCAGTGTCGAAGAGGTAAAGAGGAAGGAAATCCTCGAAACATTTAGGAATGTCGAGATTAACATTCCGTGTTAGACGCCATCAAGCAAATACCGAGGTATTCTAAATTTCTTAAAGAGCTTTGCACCAACAAACGAAAATTAATAGGTAATGAAAGGGTGAATGTTGGTGAAAATGTGTCCGCAGTGTTACAGCGGAAAGTGCTGGCAAAATGTAAGGATAAGGGCATGTTTGCAATACCATGCAAAATAGGCCATTTGGAAATTAAAAAGGCTATGTGTGATCTAGGAGCCTCTATAAATGTAATGTCATATTCTATTTATGAATCACTTAATGCAGGTTTTTTGACAAAAACTGGTGTTATCATTCAATTGGCAGACAGGTCCGTTGTGCACTCTGAAGGAGTCCTCGAGGACGTGTTGGTAAAAGTTAATGAACTTATTTTCCCTGTAGATTTTTATGTGATAAAAATAGAGGAGGATAGTACTCCTGGATCTTCAGATCTTTTGTTGGGACGACCATTCCTTAGTACAGCTAGTACTAAAATTGACGTTCGAAGTGGAACTCTTACGATGGAGTTTGATGGGGAGATCGTGAAGTTTAATGTCTACGAGCCATTAGCCATCCCAGTGAAATCTTGAGCATAAATTGTGTCGACATAATTGACTCATTAGTGGAAGAAAATTTTGAGTCGATTTATGATTTTAAATCTGAGCTCAATGAATTTGAATTTGTTAATGAGTTATTATCTTCAAGTACTAAACTCTTACCTTCCGTTATACAGGCACCAGAGTTGGAGTTGAAACCACTTCCTGAGCATTTGAAATATGTATTTTTGGGTAAGGATGATACCTTACCAGTCATAGTCTCCAATAGACTCTTCACGCATGAAGAGTAAAGTTTAGTTCGTGTACTAGAAAGTCATAAGAAGGCGATTGGCTGGAGCATTACAGACTTAAAAGGAATAAGCCCTTTGGCGTGCACACACAAGATCTACTTGGAGGAAGACACGAAACCAAGGCGAGAGGCGCAAAGACGACTAAATCCGAATATGATGGAGGTAGTAAAAAAAGGAAATAATCAAGCTTTTAGATGCTGATGTAATCTACCCCATTTCGGATAGCAGATGGGTAAGTCCGATGCAAGTCGTGCCCAAGAAAACGGGCGTGACAGTAAAGAAAAATGCTGAAGGTGACTTGGTGCCAACCGGAGTAAATGGTTGGCGTGTCTGCATTGATTACAGGAAGTTGAACTCTTACACTAGAAAAGATCATTTCCCTCTTCCCTTTATTGATCAAATGCTTGAAAGGTTAGCTAAAAAAACTCACTTTTGCTGTCTTGATGGTTACTCAGGTTCTTTTCAAATACCGGTCACGCCAGAGGACCAAGAGAAGACCACTTTACGTGCTTATTTGGTACATTTGCGTATAGGAGGATGCTGTTTGGTCTTTGCAATGCACTGGCTACTTTTCAGAGATGCATGATGAGTATATTTTCTAAATATGTGGAAAAAATTATCGAAGTTTTTATGGATGATTTTACTGTTTATGGAAATTGTTTTGATAAATGCCTGAAAAGCCTAACGATAATTTTGAGTAGGTGCATAGAATTCAATCTTGTCTTAAACTATGAAAAGTGTCATTTTATGGTAGACAAGGGTTTAATTCTAGGTCACATAGTTTCTTCTAGGGGAATTGAGGTCAATAAGGCTAAAATTGACATTATAAATTCTTTGCCTTATCCCTCTATTGTTAGGGAAATTCGTTCTTTTCTTGGCCATGCAGGGTTTTACAGGCGCTTTATAAAGAATTTCTCGAAAGTAGCAGAACCACTGTGTGAGTTGTTGCAGAAAGACAAGAAGTTTGAGTTTGGCCAAAAGTGTAAGGAGGCTTTTGATACACTCAAGCAGAAATTGGCCTCCGCTCCTATAGTGCAATCGCCAAATTGGAAGTACCCGTTTGAAATTATGTGCGATGCAAGCGAACGTAGTGTAGGGGCTGTATTAGGGCAAAGGATAGACAAAGAACCCCATGTGATTTGCTATGCTTCGAAAACCCTAGATGAGGCACAAAGCAACTACACCACTACGGAAAAAAACTTTTAGATGTTATATTTGCTTTAGATAAATTTTGACCTTATTTATTGGGATCTAAAGTAATTATTTTTTCTGATCATGCAGCCCTCAGGTACTTGATCGCAAAGAAGGAAGCAAAACCGAGGCTCGTCAGGTGGATTTTGCTACTCCAAGAGTTTGACATCGAAATTTGAGACAAAAGGGGATGCAAGAATTTAGTGGCTGACCACTTAAGAAGAATAAATGTACCTTTTGACGACGCCCCCATTAAGGAAGAATTCCCTGATGAAAGCCTATTCTCGACCAAGGCACGTCTCCCATGGTATGCAGATATGGTAAATTTTCTAGCCACAGGCTCGTTACCCACTGATTTAGCACGTTTCGTAAGGGGCAAGCTTAGACGAGAAGCTCGATATTACATTTGGGACGACCCATACTTGTGGAAACACTGTTCGGACCAGATAATTCGACGATGTGTTCCAGAAACTGAGGTAACTTCTGTCCTTAATTTTTGTGATGCTGAAGCTTGCGGAGGACAATTCGGCCCTAAAAGAACTGCTCATAAGGTGTTAGAATGCGGGCTATATTGGCCCACAATTTTTCGAGACGCATATAACTTCTGTAAGTCTTGCGATAGATGCCAACGTACAGGTAACATCACTAAATGAAATCAGATGCCCCTATCCTCGATTCACGTATGCGAAATATTTGATTTTTGGGGCATCGATTTCATGGGCCCATTTCTTCATTTAGCAATGTATATATAATTCTCGCGGTGGACTATGTTTCTAAATGGATAGAAGCAAAGCCTACTCGCAATGATAATGCCAAAACTGTCGTGGAGTTTCTAAAACGAACTATTTTTTTCAGGTTTGGCACACCTCGAGCCCTAATCAGTGATCGTGGCACCCACTTTTGCAATAAAGTCATGGAGGCACTATTTTCGAAATATGGAGTTCATCACCGTATAGCTACAGCATACCATCCCCAAACAAATGGACAAGCCGAAGCCTCAAACATGGAGATAAAAACTATTTTGGAGAAAATAGTTCGGCCCAACTGAAAGGATTGGAGTCTTCGGCTTAATGACGCACTTTGGGCTTATCAGACAGCATATAAAGGACCAATTGGAATAACCCCGTATCGACTTGTTTTTGGCAAAGCTTGCCATCTTCCGGTAGAATTAGAGCATAAAGCCCATTGGGCGGTTCGATAATGTAACATGGAGTTAGACCCTGCAGGAAAGGCGAGGAAGTTAGATATCTAAGAGTTGGAAGAAATCCGCAACCATGCTTATGAGAATGCTTGTATTTATAAAGACAAGACCAATTTGTTTCATGATAAGAAAATCGCTCAGAAGCATTTTTCGGTTGGACAAAGAGTTTTACTTTATAACTCTGTGTTAAAATTATTTCCAGGTAAGCTTCGATCTCGATGGTAAGGACCTTTTGTTGTCACTGAAGTATTCCCTCATGGTGCAGTTGAAATAGAAAGTGAAGAATCAGGGAAGTGGTTCATAGTCAATGGCCAGTGGTTGAAGCCGTTTTACGAGAATTTTCAAGCTCACTCGATTGAAAAGATTTATTTGGAGCCACCATAGAACCATTTAAGTCGTCGAGCTAATGACGTTAAACAAGCGCTTGTTGGGAGGCAACCCAATCTTTGTTTTTCTTTTATGATTTATTTTCATTATTATTATTATTTATTATTTATTGTTTTCTTTTCTTTTCTTTTTAATTTCTTTTATTTAAATATTAATAAATTTCTCTTTTTTGCTTAGGTAAAACGGAGCGTATTGAGGCTCGACTTGACACTTTTGGCCAGCAACTAACCGAACTCATTACCATCCTCCGCAATCGACAGTAGCTACACGGGGAGTTTTTCTAAACTTTTCTACCTATTTATTTCTTTTACGTCCACATTGAGGACAGTGTGTTTTAAGTAGGGGGAGGTACTCTTCGTATTACTATCATCTTCTGATGTGATTTGGGTTTGCTGCTTGAGGCTTCATTTTGTCCATTTTTTTAAGAATATTCTATCGCTTTTCATGCCCAAGATTTTGACCATGACTTGCCACTGTTTGACCTATATGCATGATTCTTGGCTACTGAGTTAGTTATGATTCTGCCAGTTTGATTTTATCTCCACTGTTTTGTTTTTATTAGGCTAAAAATAATTATGATTAATAAGTTAACTCTATCTTGCTTTTCGTAAAATTGATCAAGTTTAATATAAAGTGGACACTTAATAGAATTGCATGCTTAAATTATGTTCATATCTATTAGGTGGTTACTAAAACTTATTTTTGACACTTGATTATTTCTCTTAGGTCCTCCAAAATTAAAATTTCATGTAAATTTTGTTTAATGACAATAAATGTTTCCAAGGTTATGAGTGCAGCTTAGAACGTGACTGGCTGAGTAATCGGGGTAGGGTGCTTGGGTTGTCATTCTACTTCGCGTCAAAAGGTTGTATGACGTGATAGGTAAAACTCTGCTAACCAAGGTTATGAGTGCGGCTCAGAAAGTGACTGACTGAGTAACCGGGGTAGGGTGCTTGGGTTGTCATTCTACTTCGCGTCAAAAGGTTGTGTGACGTGATGGGTAAAACTCCGCTAACTGAAAATAAATAATTTTTAGGAGTATGTTGGGCTGAGTAACCAGGGTGGGGTGCTTGGGTTGTCATCTCTCTTCGCGTCAAAAGGTTCAATATATTCCTAAGTAAATAAATAATAACAAAAAAAAAGGAAAAAAAGAAAAAAAAGGGAAAAAAAGAAGAAAAAGAAAATAGGAAAAAAAAAAGAGAAAAGAAAAAAAATAGTACTAATAAAATTTCAGTTGGGGACTAAAGGAGGAAATAAATAGAGTGTCTTGGTAGGTTTGGTAATTTACCTAAATAGCATGAAATAATTCAAGACGATTTTAATTTTGTGTGTATTAATTAGAATACTTTTTCTGTTTTACTTAAAGCAAGCTTAGAAGTTCTTTTTATTTTTCATATGCATTTTTGACTAATTTTTATAAACCTTTGGAGTAGTATTTCTTTCATGGCAGGATCTAATTTTCACAGTGGACAGGAACCATACTTGAGGGCAAGTATGGGCTAAGTAGGGGGAATTTGATAATACTCTAGAACGTCATATTTTTATGTGCTAATTGCATATTTATTCTGAGTATGATTCTACTAATTTTGGTTATTTATGATATTTTATCTTATAGGGACTAAATTGGAGGCAAAAGCGAAATTAAGGGTCAAAAGCGTGAAATTAAAGATAAAATAGGTCAATGTGTGACACAGGGAAAAGTTGGTGCCAAAAGTGCAAGCATGGAGGACACAAGGGTTGAAATGCAAAAAGAAGAGTTTTTATTCTATTAGACTCTATTTTGATAATATTAGGATAATTAATATTAAGATAATTATTAAGGACTATTTAATTTAGGATTTATTTTATTTATCTTTATTTATCTTTGATTATTTGTAATTATCTTTAGGAATTTAAGTAGGACTAGTCTATCTATCTTAGCACTATAAATAGGGGGTGAGATGACTAAAAAGGGGGCTTCATCTTTTTCTGTAAACTCTCTCCCCAAAAGTCTTTTGTTCTTTCAATATTTCCTTTTAATAAAATCTCCATTCTTATTATATATTTATTTTCTTTTCCACCACAACCATGAGCCACTAAAACCCATCTAGCCAAAGGTTGCCGAAAATCCCCAAAAAAGGGTTCTTGAGGTTTAGAATCCACACTTAGCCTTCTCAACAGGGTATTCATCGTTTCTCCGCACTACGGGGCTGACGCTTCCGTCCATGTCCCTGAAAAAGTAAACTTTTCAACGTATGCAAAGTCGGTCGCTTTGTATGTTTTGGAAGGATTGCACAGTCAGTTTGTTAACTTACTGCATCAGAGGTTGGCGAGCCCAAGAGACAAAATGGCGTGGGATTCGCCATTGAGAAACATTGATCTAGCATAAGATAATCCTACAAGAGCGATTGTTGGCTAGAGTCAGGTTCCTCTAAATCGAAGTTTAAATCCTTGGAGCTGGTGGTCGTAGGCGTCCTCTTCCACTATAACTGGCTTATTCGATTTGAGAAAGATCATCTAGAAGCCAAGGATTGAACCCAAGGCGGATCGAGGCAACTGGAGGCTGGAATCTCCCCATAAGAATTTCCTTAACGCAACTCTATTTCCTATTTTTAATTTTCGCAATTCCAATTCGACTTCTCAATTCTGTTTTTATTTTATTTTCGTTTCTAGATCAAAACTTTTAATTCTGTTATTTTTATTTTTTCAGGAACGCGGGTTTTCTTGGGCACGATTCTGCCTAGGATTTCGAGAAACAAGCATTCGTATAATCCGGTCCCTAAGGATTCGACCCTACTTCCCCTTTACTATTCTTTTTCATTATTTTGCAGGGAATATGATATTTTTTGTGCTTTCAATGACGCATCACTCGTATCAATAAAATATATGGAGAAAAAACATAAACTCAATCAGACATGAGATGATCATACTATTGTTAATTGTTTGTTTTTCATTTTAAGTTATATATACACTTATTAGTTCATACTTAATTGAGAGAAATAATTAAATTTATTTGAATTAATTAAATAATAATATTATAGTTACTATGATACTCACTAATACCAACTCGTTACCCGATTGGGTCCTAACCCATATTCTACACAGTTCGCACTTGGAATTCGTTTACCCTTCTATGAGACCGCACAATGCAGGTTCGCATTGTCATATAGGTAAACTCACATTGTATAATTCTATGAGGCAGCATGATGTAGGTTCGCACCATCATATAGGTGAACCCACATCGTATATTCTATGAGACCGCATGATGTAGGTTCACATCATCATATAGCCGAACCCACATCGTATGGACATGTGTTAAACCTAGTGTAGGGTTCATGTCGACGTGCATGGACTATAGGTGTCGACGCGTTAAACTTAAGAATTGAAGCGAGTTACAGGAGCCACACGAGCTGGACCATTCCAGACGACCGTGTGAGTCACACAGGTTGTCACATGGCCACGTGGCAAGCCATGTCAATTTCGCAAATTTGGACTTTGAACTGTAGGGAAACGCGATTTTTAGGTTTTTAGGCATTCTGAGACCTATATATGACAAAAATAAGAACATAGGAGTGAGTCATCATATAATAGTTAAGAAAACAACTCGAAAAACACCATTGAAGCCTATTTCAGATTTATATCTTTTATTTTATTTTATTATGCATTTTTTGTTATACTTTTTCAATTATTTTTTCCAGTTTGTAATCTCTATATCTTTTTTTTTTTTTGCTATTTTCTTATTATTTTGCTCAGAAACATGTACTTTATTTAGAATCGTCTACGATTTCGGTTTTCACTATTCCGGTGAATTCATCCAAATTTAAGGCAATTTTAGTTCTCTCCCTCGCTTATGATATTTTGCTTATTCTGTTTCTATCTATTTGTACATTGAGGACAATGTACATCTTATGTGTGGGGAGATTATTTATATGTTCATATGATAAAATCCTTGAATTGTTCTTTGTGCTTAAGCAATTTTCGTACACCTACAATTAAAGTTAAATTTTTTTATTTGGATTTTATATTGATTTTGTTTTTGGATTTATTTGTGGAATTTTGTGAATTGTTTGATTTATACTTTAAGACACAAGAGAGTCAAGCATGATAAACTATTTTTTAGAAATCATTATTTTAGGTTATCTCCCTAAATTGAAGAATTATTTTTGAAAATTTAAATTTGCATAGCAAAACCATATTTTTTTGTGATTTTTTTTAGCCTATAGAGCATATATTTATTCGTGCTGATTTTATTTTTGGTTGTGAATATGTCGACTTGATTTGTTATTCTAGAACTTGCATAGGTTATACATGTCAAGACCACATTATTTATTTGACATACTAAGATGATATAGACATTTAGGATTTAACCCACCTAACCTTTAATCATCTTACCTGTTGTATTAACCTTTAGTGAACCCCGTTGATCCTAACCCGTTAATGTTAACCCATAACTCATAACTATATGTTGTATATTATCCCTTTTATTGACACCCTTTTTGTTGAGATTTGATTTGGTTAGTTGCTTAATTATGTTTCATTATTTATATTGCTGAATTTTACTTTGTTCTCTAAAAAATAGAAAAATAAAAAAAAATAAAAAATGAGCTTGAACCGTTAGCTTCATATTGTGTTGAAAAGCTCATTTTTATTATTTATTTCTTATTAATGTGAATTCTTTTAATTCAGCATTTGATTTTTTTTCTAGTTTGGTAGCTTACCAATTTGATTCTCTATTTTAACCAACTTTTATGATCTTTTCCATACCCTTAACCTAAGCCCCATTACAACCTTGTAAAGACCTTTTGATTGGTGTGTCATCTCATTCTATAGTGGTGGAGATTTGATTTTCTAGCAAGCCTATGGTAACAACATTTCTCATTTGATTGTTGAGTGCATATTATTTGAACCTTAAACACTTTGAGTGAATCTTTAGTGAGGTTGTTATTTCTTGTTGATTTTGAATTTCAGGTAATTTTTAAGATAGGGGAGATGTCTAATGCTTTTAAAGCATTAAATTCTCTACCTAGATTGTTTGTGCTGTTTAGTGTCGTTTTAGTGTGAATTTCCAATGCATGATTATCTGTAAATTATCCGAAGACATTATTAGTGAAAATGATAAATTGAGAAAAGTTAACTTGATTGTGGGTTGAGGATTTTGCTTGAGGACAGGCAAATGCTTAAGTGTGGGGATATTTGATAGGTGTTAAAAGTAACATGTTTTAGTCTCATTCTTAATGCATGTTTGGGTGATTATTTGATGTTAATGTTGAATTTTATGTTCATAATCATTTAAATTCATGTTTTTATACTTAGAAGAGCATTTGGGAGCAAAAGGAGCAAAAATCTGAAAATTGGAGCGAGTTACAAAAACCACACGGACTGGACCATTCCACACGGCCTGACCACATGGCCATGTGGCAAGCCGTGCCAATTTTGCAAATTTTGACTCTGAACTACGGGAAAATGCAATTTTTAGTTTTTTCGGACAGGCTAAGACCTATATATGACAAAAATAAAAAGATAAGATTGAGTCATCATAGAAAAGTCAAGAAAACAACTCAAAAAACATCATTGAAGCTGATTCTGAAGCAAATTTCCATCAAGATTGAATATTTCCATTTGATTTCTTTGGAGATTATTATGAGTTTCTTTGTTTCTTGTGGTTATACTGTATTTTGGATCTTTCTATTTGCTAGCATGAACTAATTTTCTAAATAGCCAGGGGAGATGAACCCTATGATGAATTCTACCTTTTGATTTTTATTTTACGCAATAAATACTTATATCTTGTTCTCAATTATGTGTGTTTAATTATTGGTTTAATATTTCTAGAATATTAATCCATGTTTGATGTGTTTAATTAGAGGAGGAATACACCCTATTTAAGAGTAGATCTAGCGTAATTGAGTGGAGTTGCTTGCAATCCTAGAAATAGAACGACATAAATCTACCGGATTAGAGTCAAATCTAATAGAGGAATCCATAGATCAAGTTAATGTGATAATAGGGGTTTTAATTAAAAAAAAATTTCAATTAATCAACCTAGAGTCAGTTGCTCTTACTCTTGAAAAAGATATTAGCATAATTTAGGGATTTGTATGGATCAAGATACTAAGTGAAGAAATTGTGTACTTTAGATTGATAGTGACAGATAAAGTCTAAGTGAATTCTTTCTTGGGTATTGTTTCGCTTCTTGGTTATTATTCGATTATTTTTCTGATTTGTTCTTTGTCGCATTCGTAGTTAATTAATTTAGTTAATTTTAGTTTTAATCAATCACTCGAATTATCGATTAAATAATAAAAAGACGGCAATTACTAATATTTTTAGTCTTCATGGGAACAATATCTTTGGTCACCTTAGTTATACTATTAATTGATAGGTGCACTTGCCTTAATCAGATTTTTAGTTGGTTTCATGGACATCACTAACTTACAAATGGATGTACTGTAGATATTTACAACCACTGTACAATACTTCAAAATCTAGGAATTACAAGTGAATATCATAACTTAAATACATTATTCTATTTGTTTTATGCATAATAGCCTTTAGCGATAATACTGACTACAAATATGCTACCAACACGTTCTATATGCATCATAGTCCACCCCACCACCTCTGGCGTAGCCTTAGTGTTGTTTTTCCTGATGTAAATATAATCAGTTTACCTGTAATACAATACACAAGGGTAAGTTCATGAAAACTTAGTGAGATGAACTCATTTACCTGTATCGTCTCAGTACAACCCATCTGGTAATTTCATTACCATCTCATTGTTTTTCATTCTTCAACTCAACTTTGGCAAGTACCATTTTTTTTATACTATAGACGCCATACCTTGCTTTTTGACCATGACTAACCCTTAGCATTTTCAATACATTACTTACGTTCGTCAGCCAATCTTTTCACGATTTCCTTAAATGTTCCCATTCTAGAGTCCATACCTACAAAACACTATTGATCAAGTTGCTCTTCTAATCTACTTGGCTCGTACTACGAATTCGCCAAATTCCTAGCGCATTCCATTTTCTCTATACATATCTTAAGACTATGCATGATACACCACAAAATTTCTTACGAAACCATTTCTCTCAGTGTTCGCTATACGTACTATTCCTTCAGTGTTTACCATACCTTCCAGTCCTTAAAAGCTACCTACACATACCATTTCTTTGGGGCTTGTCATACTTACCATTCTTCAAAGATAGTCATGTCTATCATTCTTCCGGGGTTGGTTGTACTTACCATTCTTCTCTTTCAGAGTCTGCCACAAAAGCATTTCCTTCAGATGTTTGCCACAAGGTCCTTCCTTTATAATGTGCCATAAAGACGTTCCTTTCCATAGATCGCCACAAAGGATACGCCACGAAGGCTTCCATTTCATAGATACGGCACGAAGGCTTCCATTTTATAGATTGCCACAAAGGCTTACATTTCATAGATACGCCACAAAAGCTTCCATTTTTTCCTCATGTTCACGATAGGGATTCGCCTAAACTCACATTATGTGAGGTTTGCCCCATATCGTCTTGGGTTACACAGAGAACTCCGCTAGGTAATAACCTTCCTTTAATTCTTTCCATATGATGTCATAACCCACCAGTTAAGGTCTTATACGATATGGTTTTCCCATATGGCGCCATAGCCCACCAACTATGGCCTTAGACGATATGGACTTTTCCTTTCAAAGAATTGTGTTTAAAGTCCTGATGAGCTCTTTTAGACGACTTCGCGGATACAGACCCAGATTCACTAACAGTTCTTTCATGTTCTGACACCATACTGACACTAACATACATTTTATTTCTCATCATCTCATCAATTCCAAAAGCACTCGTACAGTCTTATTTCAATAGTAGAACATCCACTTCATGCTTAATCTATTAAATTCCTCACGAACTATACACGCACGAGTCATTTAGCGTTCATAGTCTGACCATTATCTATACAAACATTGCAATACTACCTTACATACGAGAGTCGACTTAGGGGCTCACCTAAATCCATGAACGAAAGCTTGATCTCTAGATCCCAAATATCCAGCATGAAAACTCAGTAATCACTGCTTATAAGACATAAAGATGCCATTAAAACTCATTCATATAATTTTTATTACCATCAGAACCCCTGTTAACTTTTATGCAAAACCTTACTTCTTCATTTATTATTTACACTCGTAAACAAATTACTCGGTCAGAAGTCCACATGCTAGTCCAGATTACTTATCCTGAACATGAAAAAACCATTTGCATGACCTCCAATCCTTAATTTCAGCTTAGAAAGAAGGATCCCTGTGGGGCCCCAAACCTGCCCAGGATGGTCTGACCTGAATTTCGAATGTCACATTAGCCACCAAAGTAACTCTTCATTTAGACCACTACAAAGCACACTAACCAACCATTCACACCACACAATTATTCAAAGAATATTTAAAATGTTTATAATCATGCTTCCACTGTGCTACTCTGATAATTCAATTAACACCAAGAATAAACTTAATATCTAGCAAACAAAATACCCCAAAAGCTTCAGTTACACATGTGTGCATGCAAAAAGGTATTTTGAAAGGCTATGTTTAAAAGGATATTGGAAATCATTTTATTTAAAAACATGTGATTAGATTTAAATCGTAATATAGTAAAATATTGGAAAAATTCCATTTTACAAAGTTTGAAATTAGTATTATAGGATTACACGTATAAGTCTTGTTTTGGAAGATCAATTAAAACATTACACACAATTTCATAAAAATTTTCATTTAATAAAAATTTACGTAATTAGTCCAATTTTACATCTCATGTATACAATGAAAATGTTTTCTTTCAAAACACATATGAAACATTTTGGTCTTACCTCGACGACTAGTGGCTCTTCCACATGCACTTATGGAAACACAAAAATATATAGACTTTTTCAGCACATTTTGAGTCCTAATTCATGCAGTTTCATAATAAATTTTGTCAAAATTCATACTTTAATCATAAAATAATTAATTTAGACTTAAATAATTAAAATATTAAATTTTAATTACTTTTATAATAAATTTTCACAAATTTGGTTTGTTTTCAACAATTTTACACAAAAGGTGACAATTGGCTCGACAGACACCTCAAAAGGTTTAAACCATTGGAGGAATTTTTGCATCGAGTGAACTAAGGGCAAGATTAAATATTTTTCCAGCCAAGGTTGGTACAAATGATAATCATTTTACATACTTTATATTTAATTTTTTTCCAAGTTAAATTAGGTTTAAAAATCATATAGAGCCTGAATGAGAAAGTGGCCCAATGTGCTAAGCATTGAAGGCTGATCCAACAAGAAAATTTGCAGCCCAAAACCAACCCAATAAACTGACCCAATCAGCTTATTTATCTGATTAAATTACTTGCAAAACAACCCTCAAATTTCCTTAAAATCCTATTCAAATCCCTCCACTTTCTGTGCCTTCAAAGATTCGCCCCAAGTTAAGCCCCATGTGTGACCAGCCAAGGAAAGTGTGTAGATGCTAATTATTTAATATTTTTAACAGCAACTCCCACCTATAAATACCCCCTTCATCTATTCATTCAACACACCTTTCATTCCACACATCTTTGTCTCTTTCACTTATTTTCTCTTCTTTGTTTTTCCCTTTTTCTTGTTCATTTCCCTTGTCGATTTCTCTCTTGAAAAAAAGCCTTTTTCCACCTTGGAATAGCGTCATTCAGTCTTTCATAGAGGCCTCAGTTAAACAAAATGAGTAGAGAAGAAGAGGAGCACACTAGTCTGGCTTTAGAGAAAACCTGGATTTACTTACTAGTTCCCTTCTCTTTAATTTTCTTGTTTATGTTGTGATCATGGATATGAATAATTGTTTTGTTATTGTTCTTTTTCTAATTAAAATGGCTTAAATTAATTCGTGTTAGATTGATTGCATTCTGTCTACTTGAATTATTCATGTTTGTGTTGTTATAAGCCTTGGTAAGTTGTTCAAATAAATAAGATCTTGCTTATGTTATACTTGCATTATAAAATGTAAGGTAACAAATGAATTAATTATTAAATGTATTGAAGTTATAATTAATTAACACCATATTTAATTGGTGATGTTTAATCTTCTAAGGTAGCTGAAGGTTAAATTAGCGACAGTATTAAATAGTACACTAGCCTTGCATAACTTGAATTTGATGGTGAGAGTATTACTAGGGGCCTAAAGAGTTATATGAGAATTATGGGTTGTATGGATGCACGTCTCCCCTTGAATAGGAAGAAAATACTATTGTTTTCACCCAGAACTATAGGCTATGTGCACTTTAAATATGAAAGTTTGACTTTGTTCTGCTTCTTTTGTAGCAAACTAGGCCATAGCAATTCTTTCTGTGAGGAGAGGATGTCTCTAGGTTTGAAGGTTACAGAGATGGGTTAGGATTTATCTATTAGGGCACAATCAAAACGTTCCCTGGGGATGGGTAGTATATGGTTAAGAGATGATAGGAAACGATCAAATCGGGGAAGCAACTCACAAAATTGGCAGATGGGGCGCACAACGTGGGAATCTGTGAATCGATATGAAAACTACAAAAGTTTCGATCCCATGTTGGGTTTGAATTTAATTGGGGACTCATCTCTTGTATCTGATGAGACATCAATGGAGCATAGTTCTGAGAACCGGTGCTAGAAGAGGGAGAAGGAAAAAAACGTCCTCGATAAACCTTGGGTGAGGATCAAACGACGTTAGACACAGGTGGGGTGGAGAAGATTACTGATAGGGTTGCAGAGTATTACCAAACTTCTAACACATATAACTATACTTTTTTCAATCATTTGATCAATTTAAACAATCATTATTCAATCTCAATCATTTTGTCACTTATAATAGCCTTCGAGGCCTTAAACATGCTTTAAGAGTGGTTCGGGAGTAAACCGATAACTTATAAAAATTTTGGAAACCTAGAAAAAAATTTCAAACATATAGGGGTCACACGCCCTTGTGAACAAGCCATGTGCCTTACACGGCTCCAGACACGCCCGTGTCTCAACCCGTGTGGACAAAAATAGGACATTTGTAAATCCATTTTTCCACCCTATTTTTACATGCATATACAAGCATAAATTGCAACATTTCACAACTCAATTGGCAGCCTATCCATGACATTTCAAACACATTTTATACCATTTCAACATAGCATTCAAATACCTAAATAATATCATGCATTTTCCATTCGTGTGACTAATTCATATCTAGTCATCGATTGCATATTTTCATTCCATCTACTACTTGCCAAAACATACCACATTTATAAACTCATACATAACCAAAACATTATACCAAATTAAGCCAAATCATATGGCTTAAACTTACACCATAACATGTACCAAAATTACTAATTCAAGTAACCATAACTATCATCTTATAACTAGCCTATACATGCCATATTTACAAATATCCATAACTTCATAAGTACCAATTGCCAACTAGATAGTGTGATGCGTAACTTTGACTTTATCCGAATCGAGCGAGCTATCGAACCTCTATGATACACGAAAAAGAAACAGAGTAAGCTTTCTAGCTTAGTACGCCCGTATAATTCAGAATTAAACTTACCAATTGTACGTAATCAAGACAATAAATAAGGTAAAATCAATTCAATTTACAAATGCCTAACAAAAGCATTCATCAACAAGTTAGTCACATAAATACATGAGATCATCCATTCTCTCAATTCAATACTCAATACATTGTATCATACCAAATTTATATATCATGTACATCATATTCAACATTTCACTCTCAATCATATAATCAATAATTCATTCAATAACAGTACTCATCTGTATAAACAATATTTGTGCTCGTTGAACCCATTAGAACTTCAAAGGATACTCGGGTGATATACATCAATAATCCATCAATTCATTATCATTTCCGCTCTTTCGAGTTATGATCAGTAAGCTCCTCCTGAGCTGATAGACAATAAGCTCTATTGAGCTGAAACGGTAAGCTCTCACGAGCTAAAAACAGTAAGCTTTAATGAGCTAATATATCAGTAAGATCATACGAGCCGTGGTGAGTCCACAACAAATGCAGGAGCTTGACGAAAACGGTAACCCTAATGACATGTCACTCGTATCCTACGAATTTATACGGTTCAAACGAGGCTCGGTAACTATTAGTCTATATCAAATAGGCATTCTTATTCCAAGTATATCAATTTCTCAATTATACACATACATTTCAAATAAATATAAATATTTAAAAGTTCGATTCTAATTATACAAACTTACCTTGTATCGCTCAGATAGCAATTATCGGTAATTCGTCCACTTTTCTTTTTCCCCGATCTAGTTCCGATCTCAGCTTATCTTGATCTATATAATATCAAAATTAACTCATTCAATATTCATTCCATTCAATTTAGCCCAAAATGCCTTATGGAAAAATTACAGTTTTGCCCTACTATTTTAATATTTTTACAATTTAGTCCTTAGCTCGTAAAAATACAAATTCATGGAATTAAACCCTTAACTATGCTAGCCAAATTTTAAAGGAGTCCCTAGCAGCCCATATCTTTCATTATTTCACATATTTACAACATAAAATTTCACATTTCACAATTTAACCCCTTTTTGACATTTTTGTCAAAAATCACTTTACAAAACATGAAAATCTATCATCAAAAATTCATATTTCAACTTCAAAAACCGAAGAACACATAAACTCATCAATGGAAAATCTTAAAATCTTTAACAATTTCGAAATTAAAGGTACGGGCTAACTAGATTATGCTGCAACGATTACAAAAACATAAAAATCATCAAAAACTGAGCTAAAACCATACCTTAATGAGCTATGAATGTGCTGAATGATTCAAGCTATTCTCATGGCTTTTCTAAGCCCTAAATTTGGCTAGGATGAAGATGATAACTAAAATTTGCCTTATGTTTTATTAAATTAACCTTTAATAATCAAATTACAAAAATAGCCTTAATAAACATTAATAATGTTAAATTTACCAAGCCACTATCATCCACTATCATGTTAATGGTCTAATTTAAACATGAGGACCTTATCTTTAAGGTTCTATAGCTATTAGACACTTTTAGCTAATAGAACACAAGTTTTACGCTTTACGCGATTTAGTCCTTTTACTTGAATTAACCATTCAAATAGTAATATTTCTTTACGAAACTTTCACACAATAATTCTATCATGCTGTAAACTTCAATAAAATAATAAAATAAATATTTTGGCCTCACATTTGTGGTCCCAAAACCACTGTCCTAATTTGATCTAAAAACAAGTTGTTACAACTCTCCCCCCTTAGGGATTTTC
The DNA here is from genome assembly GCA_005393395.2 of Gossypium australe. Classification (NCBI taxonomy): domain Eukaryota; kingdom Viridiplantae; phylum Streptophyta; class Magnoliopsida; order Malvales; family Malvaceae; genus Gossypium; species Gossypium australe. Next base: position 136,746,710 of record CM016616.1, read on the forward strand.
GTCCCTAAAAATCTTACCAGTGAATAGGTTAGGGTACTGTTTTCGTATAGCTTCCTCGGGTTCCCACGTAGCTTCTTCTATCTCGTGTTTATTCCATAGAACCTTCACTAAAGCTATGCGTTTATTGCTCAATTTTTTTTATTTCAAGAGCTAAAATCCTAAACGGTTCTTCGCTATACGTCAAATTTGCTTGTATCTCAACATCTACTGGAGAAATCACATGTGATGGATTGGATCTATATCGACGTAACATAGAAACATGGAAGACATTATAAATATTTTCAAGTTCTGACGATAAAGTTAGTCGATATGCTACATGCCCTATTCTTTCAATAATCTCGTAAGGTCTAATAAATCGCGAACTTAACTTCCTTTTACGGCCAAATCAAAGAACCTTTTTCCACGGTGACACCTTTAAAAACACTCGATCCCCGACTTGAAACTCGATTTCTTTACGTTTCATAGTTGCATATGATTTCTATCGATCTGAAGTTGCTTTTAAACTGTCACGAATCGTTTTCACTTTTTCTTCAATTTCTCTGATCAATTTAACCCCATGAATCTTTTTTTAACTTAGTTCAGTCCAATATAGCAGAGTTCAACATTTGCGACCATATATAGCTTCGTACGGTGCCATCTTTATACTCGTCTGAAAACTGTTATTATACGCGAATTCAATCAACGGCAAGTATTTTTCCCAATTGCTTTCAAACTCTAAAATACAACATCTCAACATGTCTTCGAGAATCTGAATGACTCTCTTAGTCTGACCGTCAGTCTGAGGATCAAAAGTTGTACTGAAATTCAGCTTTGTACCCAAAGCTTCTTGCAGTTTCTTCCAGAATCGCTACGTAAATCTCGGATCTCTATAAAAAATAATAGATAATGGCACCCCGTGCAATCGAACAATCTCAGAAATATACAATTCAGCTAATCTGTCAAGTGAGTAATCTATACGTACCGGTATGAAATGAGCAGATTTCATTAGTCGATCAACAACAACCCAGATAGCATCTTTCTTTTTCAGAGTTAAGGGTAATCCCGACACAAAATCTATTGTAACTCTATCGCATTTCCACTCAGGAATCATCACAGGTTGCAGTAAACCCGACGGTACTTGATGTTCAGCTTTGACTTGCTGACAAATTAAACATTTAGAAACAAACTCTGATATATCTCGTTTCATGCCTTACCACCAGTAAAACTGTTTCAAATCATTATACATTTTGGTACTTCCTAGATGAACATATAAGTAGCTATGGTGCGCTTCGTGCAATATCTTCTAAATGAGTCTTGAATTTATCGGTATGCAAATTCTATTCCGGAACCTTAAACAATCATCTGTTCCAATCTTAAACTCTGAATCAAGGATATTGTCACATTGAATCCATTTAACTTGCAATTCATGATCCTTTTTAGAGATTCATAGATTTGTTGAAGAAATATCGGTTTAGCTTTTAATTCAGCTAATATAGGCCCATCATCACAAATCATCAACTGGGTATTCATTACTCGAAATGCAAACAAAGATTTTCGGCTTAGGGCATCAGTAACAACATTAGCTTTTCCTGGGTGATAATCTATCACAAATTCATAATCTTTCAATAAGTCGAGCCATCTTCATTGTCGTATATTCAATTTTTTTGTAACATCAGATATTTTAAGCATTCGTGATCCGTATAAATGTGACATTTTTCACCGTACAAGTAGTGTCGCCAAATTTTCAACACAAACACAATTGCAGCCAACTTAAGGTCATGCGTCAGATAATTCTTTTCATGCAGTTTCAATTGTCGAGAACCATAAGCTATAACTTTTCCTTCTTGCATCAGAACACATCCTGATACGAACTCGCCTCGTTGAAGATTCGAGTCGTAAGATGTGCCCGATCGTAAATTGGAGTAAGTTAGGCTTTCAAGAAAATGGTTTAAGAAGGAAAGGGAATTAGGCTCAAAATGGTTTGTTAGTGTAAGGATAGGTAGGAAAAAGATGAATAGAATAAATAACTAAGAGTTCAAGCCAAACTAACACAATAGGGTGTGTTAACCCGAGTCTTAAGTGAACACTTAGGTTGGGAAAGGTTCGGTGGAAGGCTAAGGTGGATAGATGGAAACCTTGACCCGCTATCAATAAGTGATATGAACCTTGGTATAGTTGAACGCCACACTTTGGGGTTGCAAAGAGATAAGTTCGGATAAACAAAGACAAGGATGACGCCACAAGGGATACTTGGTAAGTCAACAAGTCTTTGGAGAAAGTTGAGAGTTGAAAACAAACTCACAAGTTAACAAAGTAATATGATTGTTCATTGCCTTACAATTGAGAATGATAAACTATTTATAGGCTAATTTTAAGAGTAGCCGAATAGACAATGCATAGACTTAGAAGCTGATTAAATTCGGCTAGAAAATTCTAGAATGAACTAGAAGAAAAACCATTAGAAAACAAGTCCAAATTCGGCTGAATGAAGCTTTATTAGTCAGCTTCATGAACAAGCAAAGATGTTTGGAAGATGGTGAATGAATGGCTGAATCATCATATTGTTTCCTTGATGCATTCATGTATGTTTAGTAATGAAGGAGAGCCTTAGTTCATGAATGTACAACCCCTTGATGTTCTTACACCTCCCATGGCCGAATGGAGCTTGAATGTACCTTGAATACTTGAATGGTCAACTTGGATATGAATGAAACATGCATAAAACGTCCCCATGTAGGTTCTTCCTTAATTACGGTACATGAATCTTCAAATACATGTACATAAAATAGTCTCCACTTGCATGAACGTCCCTAATACATGACTCCCTTCAAATGCCATCCATTGAACACTAGTTGCATGTATCCTTCCATACAATGTATTGAGCCATGCATGAACCTTATTAAATATACTCAATACATTCGGCTGAACCTACAAGAAACATGAACACATTAAATCCCAACATATATATTCGGCTGAACATGTTAAGATCATAAACTAGACATCATAAATATCATGCTAAGCTAAACTGAACACTTTAATTAAAGACTAGCTAGTAGTATTAAGTTCAGCAAGCTCAAACTAAGTGAAAACATTTAATGAACTTATTTGAGCTAGGATTTTCGTTAATGAGCTGTAGCAAACAAATTAGTATAAAACTAAAACTTAGTTTAATTAGTATAAAACTTGGACTTTCACAAATGTAGCCCTTGTCCATCAGTTCAGCTACTTGCCTCTCCAACTCTTTTGTCTCTTCGGGATTACTCTGATAGGTCGGTCTATTAGGAATTGTCGCACCGGGAACGAAGTCAATTTGGTGCTCGAAGCCTCAGAAGGGAGGTAGTCCGTTTGGCACTTTTTCGGGGAATACATCGCTGAATTCCTGCAATAAAGATACAATAGGAGCAGGCAAAGAAGGGCCAATTTCGTTAGTTTCCAATAAGCATTCCTTGTACATAAGTACAAGAACGGGTTGCCTTGCCATCAATATCTTTTGAATTTCTCTCTTTCTTGCAAAAACACTCATTTTCTCATTTTCACTCTCTTTTTCCTTCTCTTCGTTCACTCATGTTTTTGTCTCATTCTCCTCACTTTTCCCTCTCTTTTTCTTTTCATTCTTTTTATTTTGCTCTTTTTCTTTTTCTCTCTCAACAGATTGCTTCATCTTGAGTTGGTCTTCGTGCACTTGCTTTGGTGTGAGAGGGGCAAGTGTGACATTCTTTCCGAGATGTTTGAATGAATACTGATTTGTGTAGCCATCGTGGACTACTCGTCGGTCAAATTGCCAAGGACGTCCTAGCAGCAAGTGGCCCGCATGCATCAGTACAACATCGCAAGTCACTTCATCTTGGTACTTGCCTATGGAGAATGCCACTTTAGCTTACTTCGTAACCTTGAGCTCACCTCTGTCATTTAGCCATTGTAACTTATAAGGATTCAGATGCTTCGTCATGGATAAACCGAGTTTTTCAACAAGTAAGGAGCTCGCGACGTTGGTGCAACTCCCTCCGTCGATAATCAAATTGCACACCTTGCCTTGAACATGGCAACGGGTGTGGAGGATGTTTTCCCGTTGTTGTTCCTCCTCCACTCCTTGGATTTGCAAACTCTGATTAACAACGAGAATTTCTCCTTCGACGGGAAACTCAAGCTCTTCATCTTCCTCCGTGGGATCTTCAGGCTCTTCCTCTCTTTCATTTTCGGACTCGATTTCTATTTGGCCACACCACCATCACTCGCCTATTCGGACATTGGCTAGCAATGTGGCCCCTTCCTTGACATTTAAAACATCTTATATCTCGAGATCGGTTTGGAATAGACTCACCTTTGTTTTTGCTAGTCTCGCCACTCGGTGGATTAGGCTTGGAGGCAACGAAAGGCTCCTTGGATCGGATGGGAGCTTTGCTTGTGCCTTGAGTCCACTTGTTGGCAGAAGTTGTCGGATAAGTCCGGGAGCTCCTTTCCGCTTCAACTGTTTCTCAACTTTTATTGCCATATGTACCATATCCATGACTTCAACGTAGTGCTGAAGCTCGACAATGTTGGCAATATCTCGATTTAAACTGGCTAAGAATCTCGCCATAGTTGCTTCGCGATCCTCCTCCACATCGGCCCTTATCATGGCAATCTCCATATCTTTATAATAGTCTTCAACACTCCGATTGCCTTGTGTGAGATTTTGCAACCGTTTGTACAGCTCTCGATGGTAATAGGACAGCACAAAACGTTTCCTCATGACTGCCTTCATTTCGACCCAAGTTGAGATAGGTCGTTCACGTTCCTTCTCTGGCTAGTCAACAATTGATCCCACCACACGATCGCATAGCCCGAGAATTCGATGGCTGCAAGCTTGACCTTTTTATTCTCCGAGTAGTTATGGCACTCGAAGACAAACTCCATCTTCTTTTCCCACTCCAAGTAAGCTTCAGGGTCATTCTTACCTTGGAATGGAAGGATAGTCATCTTGATGTTTTTGAGATTGTCGTCAGGACGATCTCTATCTCGTTGCCCGTGGTTTCTCCGACCTTGATCTCGAACACTTTGAATGGATGCGTGTTCACTATCATGGTCACTTGGCTCATATAAGTCCTCTTGGGCTAGTCTAGGTGGTTCGCGATCTTGCCTTTGATTTTGTGGAGTTCTTAGGCGTTGTACCTCCCCACTGAGTTGATCCAATTGGTCTTGCAGAGGCTCGATTATTTCTCAAAGCATTCGTTGGAACTCCCGAAACATTGCTTGTTGGGTTAAATCGGGAACTCTTCCACCTTGAGCAACGTTGCAAACGGGACGCAAACCTCCTCCGTCCATTAGACGCCTATCAGGACTAAAAGACATTAAAATTTTTTTTAACACACTTCAAAAACTCACCAATCACTCACAAAGAAAGACACTCAATTTCGGCTTTTATTTCTCTCTAATAATCTCACCAACCTCTCTTGCCTTTTACCACTCAGTTTTCACCTCTCGAAGTTCTCCGTAAACTAAGTAGACGAATCAGCACCATTTGGGGTCGGCTTACAAAATTGATGTGGCTAAGTGGAAGACTAATGTCGGGACTAAGGTAGGCAACCAAACAAGAAGATGGTAAGTCGGGTTTAAGTGTGGCGCATGGAATAAAAGTAGAATATAAGAAATGATCAGGAAATAGAATAAAGAAAGATCGAAACAACTCAATACTTTTTTTATAAATTCGTAAATATATTTTTTTCGTATTTTTTAGAACACTCTAAATTCTACATTTTGAATACAATAAGAAAAATATAACTTTTGAGATTTTTTTCACGAATTTTTTTCACGAAATACCCTTGGAACTCCCGAGAACGTCGATACTTACTCACATTTAGCTAGCTCTGATACCAACTTGATACGAACTCACCTCGTTGAAGATTCGAGTCGTAAGATATGCCCGATCGTAAATTGGAGTAAGTTAGGCTTTCAAGAAAATGGTTTAAGAATGAAAGAGAATTAGGCTCAAAATGGTTTGTTAGTGTAAGGATAGGTAGGAAAAAGATGAATAGAATAAATAACTAAGAGTTCAAGCCGAACTAACACAATAGGGTGTGTTAAGCCGAGTCTTAAGTGAACACTTAGGCTGGGAAGGGTTTGATGGAAGGCTAAGGTGGATAGATGGAAACCTTGACCCGCTATCAATAAGTGATAGGAACCTTGGTATAGTTGAACGCCACACTTTGGGGTTACAAAGTGATAAATTTGGATAAACAAAGACAAGGATGACGCCACAGGGGATACTTGATAAAGTTGAGAGTTGAGAACAAACTCACAAGTTAACAAAGTAATATGATTGTTCATTGCCTTACAATTGAGAATGATAAACTATTTATAGGCTAATTTTAAGAGAAGCCGAATGGACAATGCAAAGACTTAGAAGCTAATTAAATTCGGCTAGAAATTCTAGAATGAACTAGAAGAAAAACCATTAGAAAACAAGTCCAAATTCGACTGAATGAAGCTTCATTAGTTAGCTTCATGAACAAGCAAAAATGTTTGGAAGATGGTGAATAAATGGCTGAATCATCATATTGTTTCCTTGATGCATTCATGTATGTTTAGTAATGAAGGATAGCCTTAGTTCATGAATGTGCAGCCCCTTGATGTTCTTACACCTCCCTTGGCCAAATGGAGCTTGAATGTACCTTGAATACTTGAATGGTCAACTTGGATATGCATGAAACATGCATAAAACGTCCCCATGTAGGTTCTTCCTTAATTACGATACATGAATCTTCAAATAGATGTACATAAAATAGTCTCCATTTGCATGAACGTCCCTAATACATGGCTCCCTTCAAATGCCATCCATTGAACACTAGTTGTGCATGTCTCCTTCCATACAATGTATTGAGCCATGCATGAACCTCATTAAATGTACTTAATACATTCGGCTGAACCTACAAGAAACATGAACACATTAAATCCCAACATATATATTCGACTGAACATGTTAAGATCATGAACTAGACATCATAAATATCATGCTCAAAATTTGATGCGTCGTTGAATGCACCAAAAATATCTTATTCCCTGTAAAATAATGAAAATAACAGTAAAGTGGAAGTAAGGTCGAATCCTCAGGGATCGGATTATACGAATGCTTGTTTCTCGAAATCCTGGGCAGAATCGTGCCCAAGAAAACCTACGTTCCTGAAAAATAAAAAGAACAGAATTAAAAGGTTGGATCTGGAATAAAAACAGAATATAAAGTGAATTGAAATCGTGAAAGTAAATTGCGAAAATTAAAAGAAAAATAAAAGAGTCTAGAGAAGAGTGAGTTTCTTATTTGGCGAGATTCTAGCCTCCGGTTGTCTGATTCCGCCTTGGGTTCAATTTTCGGCTTTTAGATGACCTTCCTCTACCCAAGTAAGCCAGTTTTAGTGAAAGAGGACGCCTATAACCACCAGCTCCAAGAATTTAGACTTACAAATTTAGGGAACCTGACTCTAGCCTGCAACCACTTTTGTAGAGTCATTTATGCTAGATCAACGCTTCTCAATGGCGAATCCCACGCCATTTTGTCTCTTGGCTCGGACGCAGTTAGTTAACAAACCGACTGTGCAACCTCCTCAAAATATACAAAGCGGCCGTTCCTTGCACACGTTGAAAAGATCACTTTTAAAGGGACATGGACGGAAGCGTCAGCCCCGTAATGCGGAGAAGCGATGAATACTTGGTGAGAAGTTAAGTGTGAATTCTAAGCCTCAAGAACCTTTTTGGGGTATTCGACAACCTTCATCTAGAAGGGTTTTAGTGGCTCATAGTTGTGGTGGAAAAGAAAATAAATATAAAAATGGAAAATGAATTTTATTGAAAGAGAATATAGAAAGAACAAAATATTTTTGGGGAGAAATTTTTCAGAAAAAGATGAACAACCAAACTAAGTCACTTCATCCCCTATTTATAATGCTAAGATAGATAGACTAGTCCTACTTAAATTCCTAAAGATAATTACAAATAATCAAAGATAAATAAAATAAATCCTAAATTAAATAATCCTTAATAATTATCTTAATATTAATTATCCTAATATAATCAAAATAGAGTCTAACAGAATAAAATCTCTTCTTTTTGCATTTCAGCCCTTGTGACCTCCATGGTTGCACTTTTGGCACCAACTTTTTCTTGTGTCGCACGTTGGCCCATTTTATCTCCAAATTCACGCTTTTGGCCCTTAATTTCTCTTTTGCCTCCAATTTAGTCCCTACAAGATAAAAGACCATAAATCACCCAAATTAGTAGAATCATACTCAAAATAAATATGTAATTAGCACATAAAAATGTGACGTTCTAGAGTATTATCAAATTCCCCCTACTTAGCCCATGCTTGCCTTCTAGTATGGTTCCTGTCAACTGTGAAAATTAGATCCTGAAAGAAATTCTACTCCAAAGTTTTATAAAAATCAGTCAAAAATGCATATGAAAAATAAGAGAACTTCTAAGCTTGCTTTAAGTAAAACAGAAAAAGTATTCTAATTAACACACACAAAAATTAAAATCGTCTTGAATTATTTCACGCTATTTAGGTAAATTACCAAACCTACCAAGACACTCTATTTATTTCCTCCTTTAGTCCCCAATTGCAATTTTATTAGTACTATTTTTCTTTTCTTTTCTTTTTCTTTTTTTTCTCTTTTTTTTCTTTTTCTTTTATTTACTTAGGAATATATTTCTGGTTAGCGGAGTTTTACCAATCACGTCACACAACCTTTTGACGCGAAGTAGAATGACAACCCAAGCACCCTACCCCGGTTACTCAGTCAGTCACGTTCTGAGCCGCACTCATAACCTTGGTTAGCGGAGTTTTACCTATCACGTCACACAACCTTTTGACGCGAAGTAGAATGACAACCCAAGCACCCTACCCCGGTTACTCAGTCAGTCACATTCTAAGCTGCACTCATAATCTTGGAAACATTTATTAAATAAAATTTACACGAAATTTTAATTTTAAGAGGACCTAAGAGAAATAATCAAGAGTCAAAAATAAGTTTTAGTAACCACCTAAAAGACATGAACATAATTTAGGCATGCAAATGTATTAAGTGTCCACTTTATATTAAACTTGATCAATTTTAGAAAAGCAAGATAGAGTTAACTTATTAATCATAATTATTTTTAGCCTAATAAAAATAAAAAAGTGGAGATAAAATCAAACAGACAGAATCATAACTAACTCAGTAGCCAAGAATCATGCATGTAGGTCAAACAATGGCAAGTCGTGGTCAAATTCTTGGGCATGAAAAGCGACAGAATATTCTTAAAAAAAATATGGACAAAATGGAGCCTCAAGCAGCAAACACAAATCACAGCAGAATACGACAATAATATGAAGAGTACCTCCCCCCTACTTAAAACACATTGTCCTCAATGTGGATGCAAAAGAAATAAATAGGTAGAAAAGTTTAGAAAAACTCCCCGTGTAGCTACTGTCGATTTCGGAGGACTTGCGCGTGAAGGGGACGATGTGGTGGGCCCGACGGCTTGTGCGACGGCCATGGAGGAAGAGGAGGCGAGGGAGTTCGAAGGATAGGTAGTTGGTGTTGGAGAGGAGATTTACGGCGGTGATGAAGAGGAAAGAGAGGAGGCGCCGGTCAAGTTGATGGCTTGATGTGCAGAGAGGCGGTGACGGTGCGAGTTGATGGAGAAGAGAGGCTCGGCGGCGGCGTGGCTTCGAGTTCGCACCACTGCGAACGGCGAACGATGGTGGTTGGTGGAGAGGGGTGAGTTTTCGGCGGTAATGAAGTTAGGGAAGGAAATTTGGGAAAAAATTTAGGTTTTGGGGGTTTTGTTTGGCTGAAAGGGGATGTTTAGGTGCAGGGATAAGGATGGTTGGGTGCAGGAATAGGGTAGTTTAGCTGCAGGGATATGGCATTCTGGGCTGGAATAATATCTGGAATAGAGGTTGTTTGGGACCATGGATAACGCTGTTTGGTTCTAACTTGTCTCCCTTTTCTTAGTATTTTCGCTCCATTTTACCTAGATGGAAGAAGAGAAATTTATTAATAAAATAAAAAAGAAAAGAATGGAAAATAATAAATAAGAAATAAAAATACAAATGAAAATAAAAATCAATAAAATAAAATAAAGATTGGGTTGCCTCCCAACAAGCGCTTGTTTAACGTCATTAGCTCGACGACTTAAATGGTTCTACGGTGGCTCAAAATAAATCTTTTTAATCATGTGAGCTTGGAAATTCTCATTTTTTATCACATCCACCATATTTGGGTTTAATCATCTTTGCGCCTTTTTCATTGGTTTCATATTTTCCTCCAAGGGGTTAATCCCTTTTAAGTCGGCAATGGTCTCATCATTCTCCGAAAATGTGAATTTGGGATGCTCGAGAGGTGGTTTTAATTTTGGATCTGATGCCTGCACAACAGAAGGCAGAAGTTTAGTATCCATAGGAGCCAATAATTTTATTAACAGATTTAAAATCATCAAACATCATTTTAGATTTATCTTCATAAGATAACTCAAAAGTTTTTTCTAATGATGAGTTAATTATGTCGACACGGTTTACGTCCAAGGCTTCACTTGGGTGGTTAATAGTGCCATAAATGTTAAACTTCACGATCTCCCCATCAAACTCCATCGTGAGGGTTCCGCTTCGTACGTCAATCTTAGTATTTGCGGTACTAAGGAAAGGTCGCCCCAACAAGATGTCTGAAGACCCGGGAGCGTTATCCTCCTCTATTTTTATCACATAAAAAGTCGGCAGGGAAGATAAGTCCATTGACTTTGACTAATACGTCCTCGAGGACTCCTTTGGGATGCACAACGGACCTGTCTGCCAATTGAATGCTAACACCTGTTTTTGTCAAAAAACATGCGTTAAGTGATTCATAAATAGAATATGGCATTACATTTATGGACGCTCCTAGATCACACATAGCCTTTTTGATTCCCAAATGACCTATTTTGCATGGTATTGCAAACATGCCCCTATTCTTACATTTTGCCGGCATTTTCCGCTGTAACACTGCGGACACATTTTCACCAACATTCACCCTTTCATTACATGTTAACCTCCGCTTGTCGGTGCAAAGCTCGCTAAGAAATTTAGCATACCGTGGAATTTGCTTGATGGCGTCCAACAACAGAATGTTGATCTCGACATTCCTAAATGTTTCAAGGATTTTCTTGTCCTCTTTACCTCTTCGACACTCGTTGTATCGTTTTGGAAATGGAGATTGAATTTTAGGCAATGGAGGTTTCGGTTGGACCTGTTCGTCTTTCTCAGATTTTTCCTGGGCGATTTCTTGGCCAAGATTCCTGTCAGGAATTGGTTCCAGTACCTTTCCGCTTCGCAACGTCACTGCATTTGTGTGTTGTCTTGGATTCAGTTCTGTTTGTGATGGCAGCTTCCCTTGAGAGTTCAATTTCTCAACTGATATGGTCAATTCTCTTATAGATGCCTCGGTTTTTTGTTGAAAATCAAGCATATTAACTGCTAATTTATTGACCAAATTTTCTAGAAAATTACCTGAATCTTGTGGCTTCTGTGGTACTCGGTTCTGGTATGGCTGGTTATATCGTGGGTTGGCTCCATAGCTCAAGTTAGGATGGTCCTACCACCTTAGGTTGTAGGTATTAGAGTAGGGATCATGTCGCCTCTGTGGTGGGCCAGGGAAATTTCTCACGGCATTTAGATGGGCCATGGTATCATCATACAAACTGGGACATGCATCAGTTGTATGATCAGGAGTAGCACATATTCCGCATAACCGAGCTGTCTTTGTTTTTTCTACAATAAGAGTATGCATCATATTAGTAAGTTTATCAAGTCTATCTTCTATTGTAGAATTACTTAGCTGGTGAACCCTTCTAGGGGGTTCAGGATTGGCTCGGAATTGCTGAGAATTTGTAGCCATTGTGGAGATTAAGTCTCTTGCTTGTTGGGGAGTCATGTTAACCAACACTACTCCACTAGCGGCATCTACCATATTCATCTCCATTGGTTTCAAACCTTCATAAATGTACTGGAGGAGAGATTGCTCTGTTATACCATGTTGTGGGCAGCTCGCACACAACTTCTTAAACCTCTCCCAATAATCATAGAGAGTCTCTGCCTCTTTTTGCCTTATACCCACGATCTCTCTTCTAAGCTCAGCTGCTCTAGATGCTGGAAAAAACCTGTTGAGAAATAAACGAGATAAATCAGCCCAAGTAGTAATAGATCCAGGAGGTAAATAGAATAACCATTCCCTAGCTGAATCCGCTAGGGAAAAAAGGAAAGCGCGCAATTTAATTTGATCCTCTGTTACGCCTTGAGGTTTCATACTCAGACAAACCATATGAAACTCCTTCAAATGTTTATGGGGTTTTCATTTTGTAACCCTCGAAAAGTTAGCAGTAGCTGAATTAACCCTGACTTTAATTCAAAATCAGTATCCAAAGTAGGATACGCGATGTATAACAGTGGTTGTTCTGTCGGTGCTTCAGCCAGTTGCCAAATTGTTTGAGCCATAGGTTGAAGTGCTAAATTCGGGTTTTCGTTAACCCTAGTTTCAAGCACCTCTTCAGGTGAATCGAACCCTAGACTCTGCTTCGTCGTCAATTCTGATTTCTGGCTGTGGATTGCTATGAGTCCTGACCACCATTGACTGCTTTTTCCTTAGCTTTGTTTCTTTGTGATTAGCTCTCGCAGTCTTTTCGATTTCTGAGTCAAATGCAAGAGTGCCTGGAGCGGATCTGGCCATAGAAAAAAAACAAGATTAGTACGTTATCGATCCCCGGCAACGGCGCCAAAATTTGATACGTCGTTGAATGCACCAAATATATCCTATTCTCTGTAAAATAATGAAAATAACAGTAAAGGGGAAGTAGGGTCGAATCCTCAGGGATCGGATTATACGAATGCTTGTTTCTCGAAATCCTGGGCAGAATCGTGCCCAAGAAAACCTGCGTTCCTGAAAAAATAAAAATAAGAATTAAAAGGTTAGATATGGAATAAAAACAGAATATAAAGAGAATTGAAATCGTGAAAGTAAATTGCGAAAATTAAAAGGAAAATAAAAGAGTTTAGAGAAAAGTGAGTTTCTTATTTGGCGAGATTCTAGCCTCCGGTTGTCTCGTTCCGCCTTGGGTTCAATATTCGGCTTTTAGATGACCTTCCTCTACCCAAGTAAGCCAGTTATAGTGGAAAAGGACGCCGACAACCACCAGCTCCAAGAATTTAGACTTACAAATTTAGGAAACCAGACTCTAGCCTGCAACCACTTTGTGGAGTCATTTATGCTAGACCAACTCTTCTCAATGGCGAATACCACGCCATTTTGTCTCTTGGGCTCGCCAACCTCTGACGTAGTAAGTTAACGAACCGACTGTGCAACCTCCTCAAAATATAGAAAGCGGTCGTTCCTTGCACACGTTGAAAAGATCACTTTTAAAGGGACATGGACGGAAGCGTCAGCCCCGTAATGCGAAGAAGCGATGAATACTTGGTGAGAAGTTAAGTGAGGATTCTAAGCCTCAAGAACCTTTTTGGGGTATTCGACAACCTTCAGCTAGAAGGGTTTTAGTGGCTCATAGTTGTGGTGGAAAAGAAAATAAATATAAAAATGGAAAATGAATTTTATTGAAAGAGAATATAGAAAGAACAAAATATTTTTGGGGAGAAATTTTTCAGAAAATGATGAACAACCAAACTAAGTCACTTCATCCCTTATTTATAGTGCTAAGATAGATAGACTAGTCCTACTTAAATTCCTAAAGATAATTACAAATAATCAAAGATAAATAAAATAAATCCTAAATTAAATAATCCTTAATAATTATCTTAATAATAATTATCCTAATATAATCAAAATAAAGTCTAACAGAATAAAATCTCTTTTTTTTTGCATTTCAGCCCTTGTGTCCTCCATGGTTGCACTTTTGGCACCAACTTTTCCTTGTGTCGCACGTTGGCCCATTTTATCTCTAAATTCACGCTTTTGGCCCTTAATTTCGCTTTTGCCTCCAATTTAGTCCCTACAAGATAAAAGACCATAAATCGCCCAAATTAGTAGAATCATACTCAAAATAAATATGTAATTAGCACATAAAAATGTGACGTTCTAGAGTATTATCAAATTCCCCCTACTTAGCCCATGCTTGCCTTCTAGTATGGTTCCTGTCAACTGTGAAAATTAGATCCTGAAAGAAATTCTACTCCAAAGGTTTATAAAAATCAGTCGAAAATGCATATGTAAAATAAGAGAACTTCTAAGCTTGCTTTAAGTAAAACAGAAAAAGTATTCTAATTAACACACACAAAAATTAAAATCGTCTTGAATTATTTCACGCTATTTAGGTAAATTACCAAACCTACCAAGACACTCTATTTATTTCCTCCTTTAGTCTCCAATTGCAATTTTATTAGTACTATTTTTCTTTTCTTTTCTCTTTTCTTTTCTTTTTCTTTTTTTTCTCTTTTTTTCTTTTTCTTTTATTTACTTAGGAATATATTTCTGGTTAGCGGAGTTTTACCAATCACGTCACACAACCTTTTGACGCGAAGTAGAATGACAATCCAAGCACCCTACCCCGGTTACTCAGTCAGTCACGTTCTGAGCCGCACTTATAACCTTGGTTAGCGGAGTTTTACCTATCACATCACACAACCTTTTGACGCGAAGTAGAATGACAACCCAAGCACCCTACCCCGGTTACTCAGTCAGTCACATTCTAAGCTGCACTCATAATCTTGGAAACATTTATTAAATAAAATTTACACGAAATTTTAATTTTAAGAGGACCTAAGAGAAATAATCAAGAGTCGAAAATAAGTTTAGTAACCACCTAAAAGACATGAACATAATTTAGGCATGGAAATGTATTAAGTGTCCACTTTATATTAAACTTGATCAATTTTACGAAAAGCAAGATAGAGTTAACTTATTAATCATAATTATTTTTAGCCTAATAAAAATAAAAAAGTGGAGATAAAATCAAACAGACAGAATCATAACTAACTCAGTAGCCAAGAATCATGCATGTAGGTCAAACAATGGCAAGTCGTGGTCAAATTCTTGGGCATGAAAAGCGACAGAATATTCTTAAAAAAAATATGGACAAAATGGAGCCTCAAGCAGCAAACACAAATCACAGCAGAATACGACAGTAATACGAAGAGTACCTCCCCCTACTTAAAACACATTGTCCTCAATGTGGATGCAAAAGAAATAAATAGGTAGAAAAGTTTAGAAAAACTCCCCGTGTAGCTACTGTCGATTTCGGAGGACTTGCGCGTGAAGGGGACGATATGGTGGGCCCGACGGCTTGTGCGACGGCCATGGAGGAAGAGGAGGCGAGGGAGTTCGAAGGATAGGTAGTTGGTGTTGGAGAGGAGATTTGCGGCGGTGATGAAGAGGAAAGAGAGGACGCAATGGTCAAGTCGACGGCTTGAGGTGCAGAGAGGCGACGACGGTGTAAGTTGATAGAGAAAGGAGGCTCGGCGGCGGCGTGGCTTCGGGTTCGCACCATTGCGAACGGCGAACGATGGTGGTTGGTGGAGAGGGGTGAGTTTTCGGCGGTAATGGAGTTAGGGAAGGAAATTTGGGAAAAAATTTATGTTTTGGGGGTTTTATTTGGCTGAAAGGGGATGTTTAGGTGCAAGGATAAGGATGGTTGGGTGCAGGAATAGGGTAGTTTGGCTGTAGGGATATGGCATTCTGGGCTGGAATAATATCTGGAATAGAGGCTGTTTGGGACCGTGGATAGGGCTGTTTGGTTCTGACTTGTCTCCCTTTTCTTAGTATTTTCGCTCCGTTTTACCTAGATGGAAGAAGAGAAATTTATTAATAAAATAAAAAAGAAAAGAATGGAAAATAATAAATAAGAAATAAAAATACAAATGAAAATAAAAATCAATAAAATAAAATAAAGATTGGGTTGCCTCCCAACAAGCGCTTGTTTAACGTCATTAGCTCGACGACTTAAATGGTTCTACGGTGGCTCAAAATAAATTTTTTTAATCATGTGAGCTTGGAAATTCTCATTTTTTATCACATCCACCATATTTGGGTTTAATCGTCTTTGCGCCTTTTTCATTGGTTTCATATTTTCCTCCAAGGGGTTAATCCCTTTTAAGTCGGCAATGGTCTCATCATTCTCCGAAAATGTGAATTTGAGATGCTCTAGAGGTGGTTTTAATTTTGGATCTGATGCCTGCACAACAGAAGGTAGAAGTTTAGTATCCATAGGAGCCAATAATTTATTAACAGATTTAAAATCATCAAACGTCATTTTAGATTTATCTCCATAAGATGACTCAAAAGTTTTTTCTACTGATGAGTTAATTATGTCAACACAGTTTACGTCCAACGCTTCACTTGGGTGGCTAATAGTGCCATAAACGTTAAACTTCACGATCTCCCCATCAAACTCCGTCGTGAGGGTTCCGCTTCGTACGTCAATCTTGGTATTTGCGGTACTAAGGAAAGGTCGCCCCAACAAGATGTCTGAAGACCCGGGAGCGTTATCCTCTTCCACTTTTATCACATAAAAGTCGGCAGGGAAGATAAGTCCATTGACTTTGACTAATATGTCCTCGAGGACTCCTTTGGGATGCACAACGGACCTGTCTGCCAATTGAATGCTAACACCTGTTTTTGTCAAAAAACCTGCGTTAAGTGATTCATAAATAGAATATGGCATTACATTTATGGACGCTCCTAGATCACACATAGCCTTTTTAATTCCCAAATGACCTATTTTGCATGGTATTGCAAACATGCCCCTATTCTTACATTTTGCCGGCATTTTCCGTTGTAACACTGCGGACACATTTTCACCAACATTCACCCTTTCATTACCTGTTAACTTCCGCTAGCTGGTGCAAAGCTCTTTAAGAAATTTAGCATACCGTGGAATTTGCTTGATGGCGTCCAACAACGGAATGTTGATCTCGACATTCCTAAATGTTTCGAGGATTTCCTTGTCCTCTTTACCTCTTCGACACTAGTTGAATCGTTTTGGAAATGGAGGTTGAATTTTAGGCAATGGAGGATTCGGTTGGACCTGTTCGTCTTTCTCAGATTTTTCCTGGGCGATTTCTTGGCCAAGATTCCTGTCAGGAATTGATTCCAGTACCTTTTCGCTTTGCAACATCACCGCATTTGCGTGTTGTCTTGGATTCAGTTCTGTTTATGATGGCAGCTTCCCTTGAGAGTTCAATTTCTCAACTGATATGGTCAATTCTCTTATAGATGCCTCAGTTTTCTGTTGAAAATCAAACATATTAGCTACTAATTTATTGACCAAAGTTTCTAGAGAATTACCTGAATCTTGTGGCTTCTGTGGTACTCGATTCTGGTATGGCTGGTTATATCGTGGGTTGGCTCCATAGTTCAAGTTAGGATGGTCCCACCACCCTGGGTTCTACGTATTAGAGTAGGGATCATATCGCCTCTGTGGTGGGCCAGGGAAATTTCCCACGGCATCTAGATGGGCCATGGTATCATCATACAAACTGGGACATGCATCAGTGGCATGATCAAGAGTAGCACATATTCCGCATAACCGAGCTGTCTTTGTTTTTTCTACAAGAAGAGTATGCATCATATTAGTAAGTTTATCAAGTCTATCTTCTATTGTAGAATTACTTAGCTGGTGAACCCTTCTAGGGGTTTCAGGACTGGCTCGGAATTGCTGAGAATTTGCAGCCATTGTAGAGATTAAGCCCCTTGCTTGTTTGGGAGTCATGTTAACCAACACTCCTCCACTAGCGGCATCTACCATATTCATCTCCATTGGTTTCAAACCTTCATAAAAGTACTGGAGGAAAGATTGCTCTGTTATACCATGTTGTGGGCAGCTCGCACACAACTTCTTAAACCTCTCCCAATAATCGTAGAGAGTCTCTGCGTCTTTTTGCCTTGTTCCCACGATCTCTCTTCTTAGCTCAGCTGCTCTAGATGCTGGAAAAAACCTGTTGAGAAATAAACGAGATAAATTAGCCCAAGTAGTCATAGATCCAGGAGGTAAATAGAATAACCATTCCCTAGCTGGATCCGCTAGGGAAAAAGGGAAAGCGCGCAATTTTATTTGATCCTCTATTACGCCTTAAGGTTTCATACTCAGACAAACCATATGAAACTCCTTCATATGTTTATGGGGGTTTTCATTTTGTAACCCTCGAAAATTTGGCAACAACTGAATTAACCCTGACTTTAATTCAAAATCAATATCCATAGTAGGATACGCGATGCATAACGGTGGTTGTTCTATCGGTGCTTTGGCCAGTTGCCGAATTGTTTGAGCCATAGGTTGAAGTGCTAAATTTGGGTTTTCGTTAACCCTAGTTTCAAGCACCTCTTCAGGTGAATCGACTTCTTCTGCCTTACTTTCAAATGTTTGAGTAGGGTTTTCGTTAACCCTAGACTCTGCTTCGTCGTCAATTCTGATTTCTGGCGGTGGATTGCTTTGAGTCCCAACCACCGCTGACGGTTTTTTCCTTAACTTTGTTTCTTTGTGATTAGCTCTCGCAGTCTTTTCGATTTCTGAGTCAAACGCAAGAGTGCCTGGAGCGAATCTGGCCATAGAAAAAAAAAACAAGATTAGTACGTTACCGATCCCTGGCAACGGCGCCAAAATTTGATGTGTCGTTGAATGCACCAAAAATATCCTATTCCCTGTAAAATAATGAAAATAACAGTAAAGGGGAAGTAGGGTCGAATCCTCAGGGATCGGATTATACGAATGCTTGTTTCTCGAAATCCTGGGCAGAATCGCGCCCAAGAAAACCTGCGTTCCTGAAAAAATAAAAATAAGAATTAAAAGGTTAGATATGGAATAAAAATAGAATATAAAGAGAATTGAAATCGTGAAAGTAAATTGCAAAAATTAAAAGGAAAATAAAAGAGTTTAGAGAAGAGTGAGTTTCTTATTTGGCGAGATTCCAGCCTCCGGTTGTCTCATTCCACCTTGGGTTCAATATTCGGCTTTTAGATGACCTTCCTCTACCCATGTAAGCCAGTTATAGTGGAAGAGGACGCCTACAACCACCAGCTCCAAGAATTTAGACTTACAAATTTAGTGAACCTGACTCTAGCCTGCAACCACTTTTGTGGAGTCATTTATGCTAGATCAATGCTTCTCAATGGCGAATCCCATGCCATTTTGTCTCTTGGGCTCGCCAACCTTTGACGCAGTAAGTTAACGAACCGATTGTGCAACCTCCTCAAAATATACAAAGTGGTCGTTCCTTGCACACGTTGAAAAGTTCACTTTTAAAGGGACATGGACGGAAGCGTCAGCCCCGTAATGCGAAGAAGCGATGAATACTTGGTGAGAAGTTAAGTGTGGATTCTAAGCCTCTAGAACCTTTTTGGGGTATTCGACAACCTTCAGCTAGAAAGGTTTTAGTGGCTCATAGTTGTGGTGGAAAAGAAAATAAATATAAAAATGGAAAAAGAATTTTATTGAAAGAGAATATAGAAAGAACAAAATATTTTTGAGGAGAAAGTTTTCAGAAAAAGATGAACAACCAAACTAAGTCACTTCATCCCTTATTTATAGTGCTAAGATAGATAGACTAGTCCTACTTAAAGTCCTAAAGATAATTACAAATAATCAAAGATAAATAAAATAAATCCTAAATTAAATAATCCTTAATAATTATCTTAATATTAATTATCCTAATATAATCAAAATAGAGTCTAGCAGAATAAAAACTCTTCTTTTTGCATTTCAGCCCTTGTGTCCTCCATGCTTGCACTTTTGGCACCAACTTTTTCTTGTGTCGCACATTGGCCCATTTTATCTCTAAATTCACACTTTTGGCCCTTAATTTCGCTTTTACCTCTAATTTAGTCCCTACAAGATAAAAGACCATAAATAGCCCAAATTAGTACAATCATACTCAAAATAAATATGTAATTAGCACATAAAAATGTGACGTTCTAGAGTATTATCACTAAGCTAAACTGAACACATTAATTAAAGACTAGCTAGTAGTATTAAGTTCAGCTAGCTCAAACTAAGTGAAAGCATTTAATGAACTTATTTGAGCTAGGATTTTCGTTAATGAGCTGTAGCAAACTAATTAGTATAAAACTAAAACTTAGTTTAATTTACTGAAATAAAGAACGAGCTGAAATTTCCCATCCTCCCATACTCGAGCAATGAATTTTGCTATGGCCTCTTGGAACTTCTTGGCACGAGCTCGAGTGATTGGACCCGAGGGTAACTCTATGGGTTCAGCGCCTAGCTTGTTGGACGAGCTCACATCACATCCCAAACCATTTAATAATGCGTTACTATAAATCACAAACTCTTTCCCCAATTTAGGTTGAACCAAAATTGGTGCTTCAGTTAACAGTATTTTCAACTACTTGAAACTCTGTTGACAGTATTCTGACCATTCAAATTTCACATCTTTTTGAAGCAGTCGTGTCATCGGTGTTGCAATCATTGAAAATCCTTTCATGAACCTTTGGCAATAACCCGTTAAGCCAAGGAAACTACAGACTTTGGGCACATTTCTCGGAGTTTTCCAATCAACAATAGCAAAAATCATACTCGGGTCAACTCTAATACTGTCAGCTGAAACAATATGCCCAAGAAATCCAACCTCTCGGAGCCAAAACTCACATTTGCTAAACTTTGCAAATAATTTCTTATCACGTGGAGTTTGTAACACAATTCTCAAGTGCTCGTTATGTTCATATTCATCTCACGAACAGATCAGAATGTCGTCAATGAATACAACAACAAATATGTCCAAATATGGTCTAAATATCCGGTTCATCAAGTCCATAAAAACTACTGGAGCACTAGTTAATCCGAAAGGCATAACAAGGAATTCATAATGTCTGTACCTTGTATAGAACGTGGTTTTCGACACATTCGACTCTTTAACTCTCAACTGATAATAACCCGATCTCAAATCAATCTTTGAAAATACTATAGCCCCTTTCAACTAATCAAATAAATCATCAATTTGCGGTAGTGGGTATTTGTTCTTTATAGTCACCTTATTCAACTGTCTGTAATCGATACACATTCTCATTGTGCCATCTTTCTTTTTCACAAACAATACTGGTGCGCCCTAGGGCGAATAACTCGGTCGTGCAAAACATTTATCTTTTAATTCTTGCAACTGAGCTTTCAATTCTTTTAATTATGCTGGAGCCATTCTGTATGGAGCTATCAATATCCGTGTTGTTCCTAGCACTAATTCAATACCAAATTCAACTTCTCTGATCAGTGGCAAATGTGGTAATTTTTCTAGGAATACATCCGAAATGTAATAGTCCGGTTTATACCCTAGTCGGAACAGTGGTTTCGGGGCCACAAATCCGAGTCTGTATATATTTTAATATTATTTTCTGTGTCGTTGATGAGTGTTTAAGCATGTGCTAAATTTTCGTAAGCTAATTCGTCTGTCTGTGTGTTTAATTTGATAAAAGGATTGAATTGCATTAAAAGTGAAATTTGCATGTTTTATGAAAGGGTGCTCAATTGTTATGCCTTTTTAAGAGTAAGGACTTATGTAGCAATTAAGCCATTACTATAGGAAGTGGACGGCAATAAATGTGGTTTTATAATTATATATTTATATATTATATGTTTTCATAAGTTTATAATATATGTTAAATTTGTATATTATTTTATAAGTTATTATATTATATCAATAAAAAGAAAACAAAAGAAAGTGGCTTTGTTTTATCATCATTTGGCCGAATGTTTTAAAGAAAAAGAAAGAACAAAAGCTTAAGGGTTTCAGTTGGTTTCAAGCTTGAATTCAAGGTTAGTTTTTTATCCGTTTTTGATAATTTCTACGTTTTTGTAATCGTTGCTTTGAGAGCTACAAAACCCATTGATAAATCGTAACAGTAACATATTTTAATCCCATATTTAGTATGCTTTTGAATGATTTAAGCCTCGATTTATATAAAAAGGTGCTTTTAATCCTTTCTTTTCATGTCTTATACTCAAGAAAGCTCCTGAGGATAAAAAGAACGAGAAACGGGCCCAAAACGGAGCAAATTGGGCCAAGGTGGAAATTGATACGACCTGGACTTAAGCCCACACGGTCGTGCCTTGTTGATCATCTAGAACACGGCCTGACCCCTGATTTACACGGCCGTGCCTCATTAAAGAAATCTGAACACGACCCAAAGACTAGTCACACGGGCGTCTGACATGACCGTGTCCTTGTCGTGGCAATGAACAATTTCATTTGGATTTGGATACTTTGGGGCAAAAAAACACATTCCAAGAGCCTATATATACCCCCTAAGTTCATCCTTGAAGGGGGCAGTAAGCTAGGCCAATGAGCCAAGCCGAAAAGGTTAGAGTTGTGGGAATCACTCGAAGTTAGCCAGTTGATCCATTGCAAGAAGCTGGAATTCTACTCAAAACGGCGGATTTCTCCTTCAATTCCTTCAGGGATTTTTAGGGATTTCTTATGTTTTGTTTTATCTTTTCTCTTGAAATGTTTTCTTTATTTGTTATGAACTAAACCCTTCAGATACCTGAAGGGGATGAAACCTAGATGAATCTTGTTATTGATTTCTGAATTATATGATAAATACTTAGTTTGTTCTTAATTATGTGAGCTTAATCCAAATTTGATGTGCTTAGGTGGAGGAGGAATAGACCCTGCTTAAGAGTAGATCTAGCATAATTAAGCGGAGCTGATCGCACGCTTAGAGATAGGGTGACGAGATTTTGCCGAATTAGGGTGAAACCTAATATGGGAGTCCATAGATCGATTTACTGCTATTCTAGGGGGTTATTATTCGAGAAAGAGATTTTCGTTAATTAACCTAGGGTTAGACATTATTCGCCTCGAGAGAGGGTTTAATATACGTTAGGGAGTCCTACGGATCAAATTAAGTGAATAAATCGTATGGTTCGGTGTTAGATAACAAGTGAAGTCTAGGTGGATTCTTCCTAAGGGAATCATCGTGATCAACTGAGTTTTTCTTCAAGTTATTTCCCAATTCGTTCTTTTTGTCTTCGCGTCTTTAGCTTAGTAGTCATTAATTTAGATTAAAGAAACTTCACTTTATTCTAGGCTAAATAATAAAAAGAAAGTTAGTATTAGTACTTTTAGTTCCTTCGGGTTCGACAATCCGGTCTTGCCTAAGCTATACTACTGTTCGATAGGTATACTTGCCTTTAATCGTTGTCAGAGTTAGTTTCCAGGTTCGATCTCATTCATTATAAATTTTAAAACTCGACACAGCGATCACCCATGTCTCAATTTTGTGAATTGATGATGTTTGTGTAAAATGCCATTGATGATATGTTGAGCTTTGAGATGAGTTTAGTTGTTAAATGAAAGATTTGAGCTAGATGAACATGTTTTGTTCTTGAAGTTTTGATGAATTTAGCTGAATAGGGCTAAATTGTGAAAATAGCAATTTCAGGGACTAAATTGAAAATTTGATGGAAAATATGGGCTTGTATGATATATATGTACATTCGGCTAAGCATGAGTGTGGGTTGATTTTGTGAATTTGATGTTTTGAGAAAAATGGACTAATTTGATAAATTGTGCAAATATGAGGGTTAATTTGCAAATAGCCCTAAATATATGTGTATGGATTGAATTGAATGAGTTAGTGAATAAAAAGGTTAACTCTGAATATGTATAGATCAAGAACCGAAGAAAATGAACTTAGATCGCGAGAAAGCAAAAGTAACCGAGTAGCCGTTTCCATTTCCGTTAAATCGAATTCGAGGTAAGTCATTATGCAAATAAATGTACTTGTATGAAATTGTAATTGTTCATATCACTAATGTTGATAATGGATGCTTATGGGAGGATTATGCATATGAATTCCAAGATAAGTTCGATAAAGTGACTAAGTCCGAGAAGTCTCGTATGAACCTAGGAATAGATAGGATTAGCTGTGTCATGACATAGGTATCTGTTCTGTTTTATCATATAAGACCACGTCTGGGACGTTGGCGTTGATTTGAGATTTCGTGTAAGACCTCGTCTGGGACGTAGGTATTGATATGAGTTTTATGTGTAAGACCACGTCTGAGGCATTGGCATCGATTTGATCTTTACATGTAAGACCATGTCTGGGACATCGGCATCGTATTGATTCGTGTAAGACCCTGTCTGGGACAGTGGCATCGATATTTGAGTGCATATAAGACCTCGTCTGGGACGTTGGCATTGTACGACTATTCTGAATTTTCTGAGCATCCTACTAGATTCCTTACGGTTCAACGGGCAAGTCTGTGATATGAATTGCAAATCCGAGCTTTGATAAATTAAGTGAATGAATATCCATTTCAGGTACGTTGCCTATATACTAATTGTGTATATAAGGTAAGTATCTATGTGAGCATATTATGATGTTATGTATATGGTATGTGACTTGGAAATATGGTAAGTTATGGCTAAGCATATAAGCTCAAGAAAGAACGAGAGGATTTTTGTCATGATAACCATATTGGTCATCTTATTAATTCGGTTAGGTGCAAATCATGCTAAGTTTGTTTGTATATTGACTTACTAAGCTTTTGGAAAGCTTACTCTATATATGTGTTTTCTCTATGTTATAAGTCATTAAAGCTACTAAAGGCTCAGGACCGTCAAGGATCGTCATCACACTACTAAAATTATTTTGGTACACTTTGAAAATGTATATAGCTAGATATGGCATGTATAGGCTAGTTTTTGGTATAAGTTGTTATATGAAGTTAGCCATGTGATTTGGCTAGTTATGTTTTGGTAATTTGTTTAAATGAATGTGATATGTGAAGAATATTTTTGGCATGGTTAGATGATGCATGAAATCATCAAGTTTTTGGGTAAGCATTTGGATAATTTATACTTGATATACACATGTTTTGGTCTTAGAAGTTTAGCATGTTTGGTATTGGTATTGGATGTAGTGATTGAATGGATAATTTGGTATGTTATTGCTTGTCATTATGTGTATGAAATGAGTTGGTAAATATTGCTTGTAGGTATGACCCAAGTGGGTGACATTTTGGCCTTGTAAATGGCCTATAATGTCACAAGGTCGTGGCACACGGGCGTGCCTAGTGACCGTGGGTTAATAACAGGATCTAGTCTAATAATACACGGCCTTGACACGCCCATGTCAAGTAGTCGTAGGCTCAATTCAGTAGCTAGCCTAAGAGCACACGGCCATGGCACACGGGCGTGCCTGGTGGCCGTGGAGGATAAGTCAATTTCGACCACGGGGAGGACACACGGGTGTGTCTAGCTGCCGTGGAGTCGCACGGCCTACCCCCACGGGCGTGTAACCCCTGAAACTTAGAAAAGTTTTAAATTTCTGAGAATTTATGTATGTGTTTCGATTTAGTCCCGATTCGGTTTATAAGCATGTTTAAGGTCTCGTTGACCTATTTAAGGGCCATGGTGAACGTTTTTGATGAATGCATGTCTGAACTTCTATAAATGTCTTCGATCTGTCCGGTAATGCTCCTAACCCTAATCCGGCGACGGACACGGGATAGGGGTGTTACATGAGAACTCACAAACAACAGGTACAGATTCAATCTTTGATTCAGATACTAAGGTATCTAATACATATGCAATATATGCATCACAACCCTTTTTCATACATTTTTGGGCTAATATGGACGATATCACAGTAGATAATTCACTTGAATCATCAGACTCAATCCGAAGAATTTCACCATTTTGACATTTCAATTCGATAGTCTTTCGTCTACAATTCACTACTGCATCATGCGTAGTCAGCTAGTCCATACCCAAAATCACATCAAACTCATCGAACGGTAGAAGCATCAAGTTAGCTCGAAAACAGTAACCCCGAGTCATCAAAGGACAGTTCTTACAAATTTTATCAACTAACACAGACTTGCCTAAAGGGTTCAATACTTTAATTACAAACTCTGTAGACTCGACATGTAAACTCTTTTTAAATAATAAATTCATACAGATATATGAACGGGTTGATCCAGGATTTATCAATGCAACTATATCAGTATCAAAAAGAGAGAAAGTACCAGTAATAACGTCTGGTGATGATGCCTCCTCCTGTGCACGGATAACATAAGCTCAGGCAGATGCTCATACCTTAGATCTCACAGCAGAATCTCTCGTAGCACCTCGGTTACCACTCATATTTCTGGTGTTTCGGGGTGGTCTCCCTCTAGTAGCCATATTACTCACTTTCGTTGGTTGATCTCTTTCAACTATAGACTTTTCTGGATAGTCCCGGAGATAATGATTAAGAGATCCATATCTAAAACAAGCTCCGCTCACTATTCTGCATTCATCGTAACGTTGCTTGTTGCAATGCTTACATTTAGGTACAACATTTCTAACACTACCCACATTGGCAACAAATGTCATCTGAGGTTTAGAGCCGAAATTTCTTGCATGTCTTCTCTGATCAAAATCCCCGCAGAAGAAGTAGAACGAAGATGATATTCTTTAGATTTCTTTGATGTTGATTGATGTTATTTTCCCACAAATCTTTTTCTAAAGTCTCTGGCCTCAGAATCGGCTTTTCTTTTCTCTTTGCTAAGCTCTTCGGCTTTGCAAGCTTTGTCAAATAGAACAACGAACTCTTTTAGCTCTAGAATCCCAATTGTAATCACCAATTTTGGCCCGGGTCATTAACCCCGGGCCCATTACAAACAAAAAACGGGCCCATCAGACCAAACCCAAACAAAAAACAGGCCCAATGAACAGAGGCCCGAATGGATAAAAAATTAGAAGCTAGGGTTCCAGGAACCCTAGCACCAGGCGCCGCACTCCACCATGACCTTCTGTCGGCCACTCAGCCACCAACGCCAACCACCACGCGCGCACCATCGCTCCACTCCCGGTTGTCCCCCATGCCTGCAAGAACAAGACAAGAATAACAGCAGACTAAACCACAGCAGCACACACAAGAAAAAAACAAAACATATTGTATTTTATTTCAAAGAAATCGGTTATATAAACCGAACGAGAATACTGTACGGAGGACCCCTTTTTTTGGCAATCAATCGAAAAGAAGAAATACCAAATCCGACTCTCTTTCTCAATCAATAAAAAAGGGCAAAACAACAAAAACAGATTTAAGGCAACAAAAATCCGAGACTGGTAAAAATCAGATCGGCAACGTCGAAGGTGACTTCGCATTTTTCTTTTATACGGCGTTTCGATTTTCTTTTTACTCAATCCAGTATATACAGATATATAGCATATATATATAAAAAGGGAGAGGGGAAAACGAACCCGTTGCGATTCCCGGCCACCGCGTGCAGTGGCCGGCGGCGGTGGACGATGGCGTGCCCTATCGCCGGAATCGGGGGCCTATCCCAGAGAGAAAACGAGAGCAGGAAAATTTTTTTAAAGACACACATCAAATGATTTTTTTTTGGGTTTAAGGCCTTATATAGCCCCCTTTAAACGACGTCGTTTTAGGGGCTGACCTTTAAGCCCAAAACGGCGCCGTTTACACCTTGACCCGATCCAGCCGACCCGATCCGCCTTAGGATCCGCGTGTTCTCTACAAAAGGGTTTATTGCGTCTTCAATCCTTCCGCGATTTCAGCCTTTAAAATCAAGTCTTTAAAGTTTTTTAATTTTCACCCTAAATTTTGTCCCGTGTTCAACTTAGCCCTCGGACAAACGCAGTGTTTCGGGGCACGGGATTTATTCCCGTTTTGGCCCCTCTAGATTCCGCGCGTGTTACATTTTAATCCTGAATATTATTCCCACTTTAGTTTATTGCCATTTTAGTCCCCCTAACTTTGTCTTGATTTTAATTTGGCCCTTCCCCGATTATCTCTTGTAATTATGCTTTTGACATTATTATTATTATTATTATTATTATTATTATTATCTTTATTGTTAGATTACTATTATTATTAGTTACTATTAGTAATATTATTAGCTATATATATATATTTACTATTATTACAATCACTAACTTTATATTATTATCATTATTATACTAAAACCATATTGTACATATTATTGCTATTTTGCTATTATTGCTATATTATTGTTATTGTTAGTATTATTTTATTATTATTACTATTATTATTATTATACTTGCATTATTGTATTGTATATATCATGTATCATTATCATTATTATCAGTATTATTATATTCGCTATTTTAATCGTTCTCACTATATTATTATCTTGTATATATTATACACTATTGTGGTTACTACTATTATTATTATTACCACTACTACTTTTATATTAATATACTGTATATATTTTCCCTTGCCATTATTATTATAACTGTTATTATTATTGTATTGTTATTTGTACATATTGACCTTATCATTATTATTGTAGTATCTTGTACATAATTTATGTTGCATCATCATTGCTCATCGCACGACCCTATTCCCATTTCCAAATCACGTTCCCTTAAAACACCTTTTATACATCAATTTTATTCTAAAAACAAAAAGATTTTCAAAAACGAGGCAATGTTCTGTATTTGGAAATTCGAGGGACCGTGCCCTATGTGTTGGGTTTCGGTTCTCTTGCTTGACCAAATAATTGAATAACCTTTTGTTATTTTAATAAATGAGTCTTAGGGATTAAGAGACAACCTTGGATTTGAGGATTGAAATTATCGTGTCCTACGCATTGGATGTGATATTTGGTCCTTTCGAAACAAGGAAATCTTAATATTCTAAGAAGACTCAAATGTTTCCAAAAGGACCCAAATTTCTAAATTCATTTCTAATTTTGTTAAATTTTCGACATTGGGACATCAATTAATCAATTTGGTACCGATTTTCGGGCGTTGCGAGGGTGCTAATCCTTCCTCGCACGTAACCGACTCCCGAACCTGTTTTCTCGAATATTCGTAGACCAAAAACCCCGTTTTAGTAAATCAAATGTTTTATTAAAACAAAGGTGATCCGATCACACCTAATAAAGGGTCGGTGGCGACTCCCGTTTTACTCATTTTTAAAACCCCAAGTTCGATTCCCGTTTTTGTCAAAAAATGGTTACGACAGCTTGGCGACTCCACTGGGGATCCTTGAGAGTCAGGCCGTAAATTAATTGATTTTTGTCCCTTTGATTGAAAATTTGGAAAATTGTTTTGAAAGATCGTGTTTCTCTTTGATGCATTTGCTTGTGCTATAGTATCGAGTCTCGTAAAATACTTTGGCATTGCATTGCACGACCATCGCGGTCACACCCTTAAGTGGGAGTGAGAAGCTACTCTTTCGTGAGGTTTTTACCTCCGTGCAAGATAGTGGATCGCTTTCGGGATACATCCGTACCTATGTCTTCGTGAGGTTTTTATCTCCGTGCAGCCATAGGGAAATGTATTCCCCTGAACTGAACTCGGTCCATATGAGCCTATAATGGGTGAGGATCGAGGAATCTCTTGGTTCAGGTACCTTTACTCTAGAACCGAACCACATGTAGAGAGACCTAAGAGCGCGTCGTAGATAGAGCCGTGCAAACTCTAGTTGTTACCCCAAATACGAGTTTGATTACCTCCTGTTTGTTTTAAGTTCCTTTTGTACCTGGTACTAACTTGTGGTGTTTCATTTTCATTGCATGGCATTTCATTATAGAAAGGGTGTTGATCCACATTCGATTGCTAGATAGAAAAGCTTGACATGGAAAAGGGGTTTCTTAATAGAGTGGAGGATAATGCGGCCGTTCAGGTGTGGTCCGAAAGAATACAGCGAGAAAAAGGAGATAGCTTGACAGTGGGGTATGAGTCAGAGTTGTGGGATTTCACCCGCGTCAGTGTGGCTCAAAATGACCTGCGAGAACTAAAGGAGATATGGGATTCCTAGGGCAATGAGGACAAACAACTGTTCTACCATAATTACGGTGATCTGCACTATCTACTGGATATCAAGGTAGACGAGTACCTACTTCGAGCCATTACCCAGTTTTGGAACCCCGCCTACAGTTGCTTCACTTTTGGAAATGTAGACTTGGTTCCAACTATAGAAGAGTACACAGCTTTGTTTCGATGCCCGAGAATTCAAACTGATAAGGCATATTCAAGGTTTGCTAATGTGTCGGCATTCTCAAAAAGGCTAATGAACATCACAGGAATGAGTGAGCAATGGATTACGGCCCGGATCAAACAAAAGGGGGATTGTAAGTGCATTCCGTGGAAACACTTGAAAGACTTGATCATGGCACATCCTGATAAGAAAAAGAGGGTCGACGTCTTCGCTCTAAGCATCTATGGTTTGGTCATCTTCCCCAAAGCATTAGGGCACATAGAGGAGGCGGTTTCGGACCTATTTGATAAACTCGACAAGGGAGTCACACCTATCCCCGCAATTTTGGCCGAAACCTTTAGATCATTGAATGCCTGCCGAAGAGCGGGCGAAGGAAGGTTCGTAGGATGTGCACAACTGTTGCTTTCATGGTTTCATTGCCGCTTCTGGAAGATGGAAAAGGTCTCATGCAAAATCATTTTTGAAAACTACTCCCTTCTAAAGGAATTAGCGGATACGCCAAGGCGAGACGACCTATCAGGAGAGAAATGGATAGCGATCCTCCAAAATTTGCAAATGGAAGATGTAGAATGGAAGACTCCGTGGATGATCCCTGACGAAATTTTGTATCGATGCGGAGAGTTCGACTGGGTCCCTTTACTCGGAATATGGGGAGCTGTTGGGTACGCCCCATTGCTAGTAATGAGGCAGTATCAATCAAGGCAATTTATACCGGCGACACATGGATTAGCCCAGTGTGAGTTTTCGTACAAGGACGATAACTATAAGAAGAAAGTTCGTGAGATATCAGATGCATGGACTCAAACTCGAAAAATGAAGAAACTCGCCATAAGGCCGATGATTACGCCTGAGTACAATCGATGGTGGGCCAAAAGAGTCAATGACAACATCCCAAGGCCTACCCGAGGGAATGCTCGGCCAATAAAAGAGCAGCAGCAAGTGATCCCATCTGAATTAGAGATTATCAAGCAAGACTTCGAGAGAAGGAGCCGAGAATTGGGTAAAAAGATAGAGCAGCTAGAAGGGGAAAAGATGCGGTTAGGGTTAGATGTTGACCTCTACAAGTTCGAGGTCGAAAAATTGAAAAAAGGAAAGAACAAGGCCGAAGAGGATTTGGATAGTCCAAAGACGGACTATAAGAAGCTACGCATGTCCATCAGAACTGCTGGTTTGGGCAAAACGTCAGAACAATGGCGACAGGAAATTAAAGAAGAAAACTCCAGAGCCGATCAGTGGGAGAGGAAATTCCAAGATGCTCGAGTACGAGAGGACGCTTTGAAAAAGAGCCTGTTGGAAAGCCAAAGCGAAAAGGAGAGGTTAAGCGCTCAAGTAGTAGAATTAGAAAGGTCACTACTTTTGCACCGTAGTCGCAACTCGGTAGTTGAATTAAAAGCTAGTCAAAACAAAATTGAGGAGATGAGAGGAAAGATAGAGGAGCTCGAGACTGCATTACAAGATAGCAAAATTCGATGTGAGATCCTTGAAGCGGGCAATGGACACTGGAAGGAGCAATTCCACCGTTCCCAAGAACAGATCAGAAACAGAGACTACTTAATGGGCGAAGCCGTGGCTCAAATCCGAGAGGCGGCCGATCATTTGCAAATCCTGGGAGTTCGGGCCGACACGTTAAGTCTGATGTATGAGTCAGGATCGAAGCGAGGCCAAAGTTTAGCTTGGCTTCTTAGGAAAATTAAGGATTTAGGCATTAGGGCAAGGTCGTATATGTAATCATCCGTTCTATGAAAGGAAATTCGTTTTCTAGTAAAGTTTATCTAATGGGATTGAATCAAATCAACACCTTTTTTCTTCTTGCATTCATTCCATGCATTGCATTCCATCCACTCGCATACATCACACCATTTGCATCAAAAAGGAGCCTAATTGGTTAAAAACGTGACAGAAGTTACCCTGGAAACCGACGAGGATCAACCTATCATACATTACTACAACACTCGTCGTAAGGCAAAAGCAATGGACCAAAGATACGAACAGTTCCAGAAGGACATGGAAGACCAAATGAAGAAGTTTCAGAAAGAATTGAAAGACCAGATGGAAAAGGCTCAAAAGGATATGGTGGCCCAAATGACCCAATTAATGAGTGGGATAACAAACAAAGGAAAAGACCCTACAACTAGTACCGGGAAAGAAAGCGAAGGCCATCCTCCAGGATTTACTCCACCCCATGAGGTCTGGCCTCAAAAGGAATTTACAGGCCTGGAACACCCACCTGTATTTCCACCTACCCATCTAGGACAAGGAGTATTTGCATCAAGTCACGGAACTAACCCAGCTAACCCTATTGTCCCAGATTTGGATGATCCTGTGGAACTAGCTAAGTTAAGAATGAAGGACCAAGGCGCTCAAGACAAGTTTAAAGATCTGGAAGAAAGACTCAGGGCAGTAGAGGGAACTAGAGCCTCTTCCGCAATGAGCGTCAAAAAGCTCAGTTTGGTTCCTGGTCTGGTCTTGCCCCCAAAATTTAAAGCACCAGACTTTGAGAAATACGATGGAACAAGGTGCCCAAAGGCGCATCTCATCATGTTTTGTCGGAAAGTGGCCGGTTATGAGGACGAAGACAAGTTGCTGATACACTGCTTTCAAGAAAGCTTGATAGGGTCAGCTCTCTGATGGTACAATCAACTAGGAAGAGAAAAGATCCAATCATGGGATGACTTAGCTGCAGCATTCTGTGAACAATATAAACACGTCTCTGACATAGCGCCTGATCGCCTAACATTGCAGATGATGGAAAAGAAGCCATCTGAGACCTTTAGGCAATATGCTCAAAGGTGGAGAGACGTCTCGGTTCAAGTGGAACCTCCACTAACCAAGACGGAGATCACAGTCCTTTTTATTAACACTTTAAGAGCGCCATTCTATGACAAGCTGGTGGGGAATGCCACAAAGGATTTCGCAGATGTCGTAATATCTGGAGAACTCATCGAAAACGGCATCAGGAACGGGAGAATGGAAGGGTCTGAAAGCTCTAAAAGGCCATTTAAAAAGAAGGAGCCAGAAACCCATATGGTAGGGACCGAGAATCACTACATTCCTAATCCATACCCTATCCAACCTCGACCTCAATTCCGCCCAACTCCAAACCTCTACTTTCCTCCTTAGAACCTCTATTATCAAACCCCTCCCCCTTATCCCGTCTATACCGCTGATGCCCAAAGACCACTCACCATCTTCTCACCAAATACCACAACCGCTCCGAGCCAACCCAAAAATGAACCGAGGCCAACGAGACCCAACCCCGAAAAACCTCAGTTTGCCCCTATTCCCATGACATACGGGGAACTGTGCCCAAAGTTGCTAGAGAAACAACTAATAGCACCACATTACATAGCACCTTTGAAACCTCCCTACCCCAAATGGTACGATCCTAATGCTAGCTGCATGTACCATGCTGGAAACCGGGGCATTCCACGGATAATTGCCTAGCCTTTAAAAGAAAGGTCCAGAGTCTAATTGATGCGGGCATTCTACGTTTTGATGGGATCAGTACGGTGGCCAGAAATCCACTCCCTAACCATACTGAAGGAAACGTGAACGTGGTGACAAATGAAGATGGCCGGCGAGCTAAAAGTCGTGTCTCTGAAATAAAGACGCCATTGGGGAAAATATGGGAAATAATGATGAAAAAGGGTTTGCTTGGTCCGCTTGACAAAAGTTCCAAGGAGGAAGATACAGGAGGTCAAAGTTTTTGTGTCTTTCATGGCATAGAAGGGCACCGCATCCAATCTTGTGAGAAATTTAAAGAATTGCTCCAAGATATGATGAACAATAAGAAGCTTGAGGTCTATGATAAAAAGGAAGAGATCATCGAAAAAGATGTATGTGCATCCGAAGATCAATCATCAGGACCCCCTTATAGTGCCGACCGACCTTTGATAATCTATTACGAGGCAAAAAGGGAAGAGGTAAAACCGAATATGATAATCAAAATGCCTTCTCCCTTCCCTTACAAGGAGAGCCAGGCGGTGCCATGGAAGTTGATGTAGGCATTACCATGCCCGAAGCTGCTACTAGTGACATTAGCGAGGTGGGGCATTTAACCCGTAGCGGGAGGTGTTATTCTCCCAAGATGGTCAAACCAGAAAAGAAAGTCGTAAACGCGAGTCAAAAGGGGAAAGCGCCGATGCATGAAACCGAGGCTGAGGTTGAAGTGCACTCTGGACAAGAATCTAAAAGGCCCGTAAGTGAGGACGAAGCATACGAATTTTTGAGGTTTATCAAGCACAGCGAGTATAACATTGTGGAGCAATTGAACAAGCAACCAGCAAAGATCTCAGTGTTATCTCTACTGTTAAACTCAGAACCACACCGAAACGCCCTATTAAGTGTGTTAAACCAAGCATATGTACCGAGTAATGTACCCGTGGAAAAACTTGATAGGTGGGCAAATAACTAAACGCAGATAATTTCATCTCCTTCAGCGATGATGAAATACCACCAAATGGAAGGGGCTCCGTCAAGGCACTACATATCACGGCCTATTGCAAAGGTTACATAGTACCAAGTGTACTCATTGATAACGGGTCTGCGCTTAACGTCATGCCTTTAGCAACACTATCCAGAATGCCGGTGGATATGTCTTATCTAAGGCCTTGTCATTCTACAGTAAGGGCATTCGATGGGACACGACGAGAGGTTATGGGGAAGATTGAAATTCCTCTGGATGTGGGCTCGTGTACATACAACATAGAATTCCAAGTTATGGATATCTCGCCTTCATACAATTGCCTCTTAGGGAGACCTTGGATCCATTCTGCTGGGGCAGTTCCTTCATCTCTCCACCAGAAAATGAAGTTTGTCATGGATGATCGCATGATCACAGTCGCTGGTGAGGAAGACATCGTCGCGTCTGTCTCCACTGATGCACCCTACATCGAAGTGAACAAAGATGCAATGGAATGTTCCTTCCGCTCATTTGAATTCATCAATGCTACTTTCGTCGCTGAAGGGAGTAAAGCCCCCATACCCAAGTTGTCAAAGAATACCAGGATGGGAATCAAACTAACGGTTGGAAAAGGAGCCCGAGCAAGGAAAGGCTTGGGGAAATACCAGCAAGGGATGGCTAGAGCGCTAAAATCGGTACCCCACAAGGCTCGATACGGCTTAGGATTTAAGCCTGACATGCAGCAAAGAAGGAAACAATTGCAAAGGGAGCAAGAAAGAAGGATCGCAAGAGTCACAGGTCGAGAATTAGAGTGGGAGCCCATAACATATCCGCCTCTGTCAAAAACGTTTACCTCAGCTGGAATTATATTCTCGGGAAGAGATGACCCACAAAGCATGGTGTCATGGGTAGAAAAGGGTCTACAGGACTTCAGCATAAATGTCATTGGCAAAGGGAATAATGCAATGGAAGGCGTCTCGGTGATACGCCCTTGCCCCCCGGGATTCACTCCTAACAATTGGACTGCTGTGGATCTTCTCGTAATTTCCAAGCCTCCCCCAAAGTAATGCTCAATGTTGTTTTTTGTACGCCCCTAAGCTGTGGGGGAATCCGTTATGAGAGTTCATTTTGTCTATCTAGCTTTTAAATGAAACATGAATAAAGATGCATTTTGTCGTGTTCTTTTTATCGGCTCCATATTTATTTCCTCCTTTATCTGTCCCTATATACCCCATATCATCATATCATAGGATCCGATACCTTGATGTCCCTCTATAGTTTTCTTTTCGTTTACTTTTCAAGTGCTCAGATATCGACGACGCGAACAATCCTGCTACGAGTCCTAAAATCGACTTCGAGAAGGCTATTTGTGTAGGAGAATTCGAGGCTGAAGAAGATGCCGAAGACTATACTTCTTCCCCAGACCTACTAAAAATGGTAGAACAAGAGGATAAACAGATTTTGCCCTATCAAGAATCGGTCGAGACAGTGAATTTAGGAAGTGAAGAAAAGAAGCAAGAGGTAAAAGTCGGGACCTCCATATCTGAAGACACCAAACATGATCTAATCACCTTGCTTCATGAATACAAAGACGTGTTCGCATGGTCGTATCAAGATATGCCAGGTTTGAACGAAGATATAGCGGTCCATAGACTCCCACTGAAACCTGAATGCAAGCCTATCCAACAGAAGTTAAGGCGGATGAGGCCAGAAATGCTCTTAAAGATAAAGGAAGAAGTAAAGAAACAATTTGATGCTGGATTCCTGCAAGTCTCTAGATATCCAGAATGGGTAGCTAATATAGTCCCAGTACCGAAGAAAGATGGCAAAGTACGAATGTGTGTGGATTACAGTGATTTGAATCGAGCCAGCCCTAAAGATAATTTCCCGCTGCCACACATTGATACATTGGTAGATAACACGGCGAAGAATTCGTTGTTCTCCTTCATGGATGGATTTTCGGGCTACAACCAAATCAAGATGGCTCCCGAGGATATGGAGAAAACTACGTTCACGACGATGTGAGGGACATTCTGCTACAAAGTGATGCCGTTCGGTTTAAAGAATGCCGGGGCAACATATCTAAGAGCCATGGTGACACTGTTCCACGACATGATGCATAAGGAAATAGAAGTCTATGTCGACGATATGATCGCCAAATCTCAAGGAGAAAGAGAGCATGTTGAGAACCTCCGGAAGCTGTTCGAAAGACTGAGAAAATTCCAACTAAAGCTTAACCCTGCCAAATGTACCTTTGGGGCTACCTCGGGAAAATTATTGGGATTCATCGTCAGCGAAAAAGGTATCGAGGTTGATCCGGATAAAATAAAGGCCATACAAGAACTACCGCCGCCGCGCACACAAAAGGAAGTCAGAGGATTTCTAGGGAGGCTGAATTACATTGCTCGGTTCATTGCTCAACTCACCAAGCAGTGTGATCCAATTTTTCGACTCCTTCGAATACACAATTCTGGAGAATGGGACAATGAATGCCAAGAGGCTTTTGACAAGATAAAGCAGTATTTATCTAGTCCTCCGGTGCTAGTACCGCCAACCCCCGGAAGACCACAATATTATATCTGACTGTGTCCGAAAACTCAATGGGTTGCGTCTTGGGGCAACATGATGAGTCTGGAAAAAGAGAACGGGCGATCTATTATCTCAGCAAGAAATTCACGGAGTGTGAGACAAGGTATCCGACAATCGAAAAGTTCTGTTGTGCTCTGGTCTGGGCAACTCGGAGGCTTAGGCAATATGTGCTATATCATACGACGTGGTTGATTTCGAAGCTAGACCCAATAAAGTACATGATGGAGTCGCCCGCACTCTCAGGAAGAATGGCGCGATGGCAGATCCTACTATCAGAGTATGACATCGTATACGTAAGCCAGAAATCGATTAAAGGGAGCGCAATAGCTGATTTCTTAACAACTCGGACAACAGAGGAGTACGAGCCATTGAGATTTGACTTCCCAGACGAAGACTTGATATGCGTTACAGAAAAAGAGTGTGAATCGTCAAAAGAGAAATCATGGAAGATGAGTTTTGATGGCGCATCAAATGCATTGGGGCACGGAATTGGAGCAATCCTAGTGTCACCCGAAGGGTATCATTACCCTTTCACTGCCAGATTAAATTTCTTCTGTACCAACAACATAGCAGAATATGAGGCTTGCATCATGGGACTTCGCGCAGCTATCGAACAGAACGTTAAGGTCTTGGCAGTCTCCGGGGACTCGGCATTGGTAATTTACCAAATCCGTGGAGATTGGGAAGTAAGAGACTCGAAGTTGGTTAAATATCGCGATCTTGTTGTAGAATTGGTCGAAGAATTTGAAGAAGTGACTTTTAATTATTTCCCACGGGACGAAAACCAGTTGGCTGACGCCCTGGCCACTTTGGCCTCAATGTTCAAAGCAAACCGAGAAACAGAAATAATGCCTCTCCAGATGAGCATATACGAGGCCCCGGCGCATTGTTTTAGCATTGACAACGAGGCAGACGAGCAACCATGGTTCCATGATATCTTGGAATATGTCAAGAATCAAAGATATCCCGAGCAAGCAAATAAGAACGACAAAAGAACAATCAGGAAATTGGCAGCGGGGTTCGTTCTCGATAGGGACATCCTGTACAAAAGGGGAAAAGATCAAGTCCTCCTGAGATGTGTGGATACTGTTAAAGCCAGAAAGATACTCGAAGAGGTCCATGAAGGAGTTTGTGGAACGCACGCCAATGGCTTCACTATGGCCAGGCAAATTATGAGGCTCGGTTATTACTGGTTGACAATGGAAAGCGATTGCATTAGTTACGCACGAAGGTGTCACAAATGTCAAGTTTATGGCAATAAAATTCATGCAGCACCTTCACCCCTTCATGTCATGACTTCCCCGTGGCCCTTTTCTATGTGGGGCATGGATGTTATAGGGCCAATCTCCCCGAAAGCTTCTAATGGACACCGATTCATTTTTGTGGTCATAGACTACTTCACAAAATGGATAGAAGCTGCTTCGTTTGCTAATGTGACAAGGACAGCAGTGTGTAGATTCTTAAAAAAAGGAGATCATATGCCGATATGGCTTGCCGGAAAGAATTATTTCAGATAATGCTTTGAATCTGAACAACAAAATGATGAAGGAAGTGTGCGAGCAATTTCAAATAAAGCATCATAATTCCTCACCCTATCGTCCAAAGATGAACGGAGCAGTAGAAGCCGCTAACAAGAATATCAAGAAGATCATTGGGAAGATGACTGAGACGTATAAGGATTGGCACGAGAAACTACAATTCGCTCTATACGCGTATCGGACGTGTGTGCGTACCTCTACCGGGGCAACTCCTTTCTCTCTAGTCTATGGAATGGAAGCTGTGCTGCCCATTGAGGTGGAAATCCCCTCCCTGCGAATCTTAATGGAGTCAAAGCTAGAAGAATCTGAATGGGTTCAGGCTCGATATGATCAACTGAATCTGATTGAAGAAAAACGCTTGAGGGCAATTTGTCACGGACAGATGTACCAAAGGAGGATGATCGCAGCCCATAACAAGAAAGTGCGTCCAAGGGAATTTCGCGAAGGAGAACTCGTGTTGCGGAAGATTCTCCCTATACAAAAGGACTTTCGAGGAAAATGGGCACCGAATTGGGAAGGACCATACGTCGTAAAGAGAGCTTTCTCAGGTGGAGCTTTGATCCTCACTGAAATGGATGGGAAGGAGTTACCAAACCCGGTGAACTCAGATGCCGTGAAGAAATATTACGCCTAAAAAAAAAACCGAAAAGGCATCCTGATAAACAGAGAAGGCTTAGGATGAAAACCCGAAAGGGCATCCTAAGGAAGCAATCTGGTCCGAGAAGGCAGAAATGGGTTGAACAAGGAGTCAAACGGCGAGATCATAGTACTGAAGCGGACTCTGAAGCTCAAGAATCTTCTACACGGAAAATCTTGCTCGAAAAGATTCAGGATGGAGAAACATGGAGAGGTTCATACGTCAGATATCTAGAGCACTTACTACAACTAAACTTGTTTTCCTTTTATAAAGCTTTCTTAATCGAGTCATTCCTTGTCAATTTTCTTACTGTTTTTGAAATAAATATAGATACGAGGAACACCTTTCATACCTACTTTGCCATTTTCATGCATTTTATTCATGATTCATTTTGGAGATAAATAGTAAAACTACACACTCGAAACGAAAAGAATATGGAGCATTACCTGAATGAGAATTGGGTAAATACGGGAGCTTCAAAGCAAGGACAAATTTCAAAAAAAAAAAAAGGGGACAACGAGAAACACGAATTACTTGTAGAACCTGGGGGCAGATATCAAGCCTGAGGAAAGTCAAGAGTCGAAGCAGTGAATGCAGGTCATCACGAGAGTCGCGACAAGAAGAGATACATGACAAACAAGCCCAAGATACATGGCATAATCATGTAGGCATTTAAGACAAACACATGCATGTCATAACATCATCACACATGACACATACAGGTATGCCAGAAATCTTAACGATGGTTGCGCCGAACCAAAGAGAAAGAAGATATCCGAGTTCCACCAGATGATATATTTTGAGATTCCAGTTGCAAATATTAACTCATATCAGAGAGAACTGAGTTGAGCCTCGGGTCACACCCTGAGGTGTCTTTGAATTTCTTTTCAAAATATCAACTCATATCAGAGAGAAGTGAGTTGAGCCTCGGGTCACACCCTGAGGTGTCTTTTAATTTCTGTTCAAAATATCAACTCATATCAGAGAGAAGTGAGTTGAGCCTCAGGTCACACCCTGAGGTGTCTTTTAATTTCTTTTCAAAATATCAACTCATATCAGAGAGAAGTGAGTTGAGCCTCGGGTCACACCCTGAGGTGCCTTTAATTTCCTTTCAAAATATCAACTCATATCAGAGAGAAGTGAGTTGAGCCTTGGGTCACACCCTGAGGTGTCTTTCAATTTCTTTTCAAAATATCAACTCATATCAGAGAGAAGTGAGTTGAGCCTCGGGTCACACCCTGAGGTGTCTTTCAATTTCTTTTCAAAATATCAACTCATGTCAGAGAGAAGTGAGTTGAGCCTCGGGTCACACCCTGAGGTGTCTTTCAATTTCTCTTCAAAATATCAACTCATATCAGAGAGAAGTGAGTTGAGCCTCGGGTCACTCCCTGAGGTGTTTTTTAATTTCCTTTCAAAATATCAACTCATATCAGAGAGAAGTGAGTTGAGCCCCGGGTCACCCCCTGAGGTGTCTTTTAATTTCCTTTCAAAATATCAACTCATATCAGAGAGAAGTGAGTTGAGCCTCGGGTCACACCCTGAGGTGTCTTTTAATTTCTTTTCAAAATATCAGTTCATATCAGAGAGAAGTGAGTTGAGCCTGGAGTCGCACGCTGAGTTATTCTCAATTTTTGCTTTTCAATTTCTGTTTTTATTTTCTGCTCGCAAGAATTAGTTCATATTATGAGAGGCTGAGGTATTTTCAATTTCTGTTGGTTTTAAAAAAAAAAAGAGAAAAAATCATGAGAGTATGGTTGAGCCTCGGGGCACACACGGAGATACTTACAGGAAGACCGAAGTCGTGTTGAGCAAATTCGACAAAGATGTTCTAGTGGACAAAGAAGATTGAACAAGAGCAAGATGAACTAGGGGTTATATCTCTCAGAAGTAGCAGTGGAATAGAATGGAGATCGAAGCCCCCGAAGATAGCGAGGAAGCAGACTGAAGATAGAAGATTTGGCACTCCTGATGTCACGAGAGCAGAATAAAGATAGCAAGGAAACAGTACGAAAAGTTCAGATTTGTTTCCTCAAATCCCGGTGGAGAAGATCAAAGCTCCGAAATCACATCGAAGCCAATCAAAGCACTAGCAACTGTACCCTTGAAAAAGCAGTGGAATAGGAAATGTCATCTCCTTGAAGATATAACGAAACAGTGAAGCGGGTCAAAGCGGCAAGTTACAGTTGAGTTTGAAGCTGTTTGAAGAGGACGAGGACCAACAAGTCAAGGCTTGGCCAAGACTGGGCAAAATTGGTTCTTTTATTGTCTTTGCTCTATTATCGTTTCACGACAATGAGCAAAGAGGGGCAGCTGTAATCACCAATTTTGGCCCGGGTCATTAACCCCGGGCCCATTACAAACAAAAAACGGGTCCATCAGACCAAACCCAAACAAAAAACAGGCCCAATGAACAGAGGCCCGAATGGACAAAAAATTAGAAGCTAGGGTTCCAGGAACCCTAGCACCAGGCGCCGCACTCCACCATGACCTTCTGTCGGCCACTCAGCCACCAACGCCAACCACCACGCGCGCACCATCGCTCCACTCCCGGTTGTCCCCCATGCCTGCAAGAACAAGACAAGAATAACAGCAGACTAAACCACAGCAGCACACACAAGAAAAAAACAAAACATATTGTATTTTATTTCAAAGAAATCGGTTATATAAACCGAACGAGAATACTGTACGGAGGACCCCTTTTTTTGGCAATCAATCGAAAAGAAGAAATACCAAATCCGACTCTTTTCTCAATCAATAAAAAGGGCAAAACAACAAAAATAGATTTAAGGCAACAAAAATCCGAGACTGGTAAAAATCAGATCGGCAACGTCGAAGGTGACTTCGCATTTTTCTTTTATACGGCGTTTCGATTTTCTTTTTACTCAATCCAGTATATACAGATATATAGCATATATATATAAAAAGGGAGAGGGGAAAACGAACCCGTTGCGATTCCCGGCCACCGCGTGCGGTGGCCGGCGGCGGTGGACGATGGCGTGCCCTATCGCCGGAATCGGGGGGCCTATCCCAGAGAGAAAACTTTTTTTAAAGACACACATCAAATGATTTTTTTTTGGGTTTAAGGCCTTATATAGCCCCCTTTAAACGACGTCGTTTTAGGGGCTGACCTTTAAGCCCAAAACGGCGCCGTTTACAC
Organism: Gossypium australe; assembly: GCA_005393395.2. Taxonomy (NCBI): domain Eukaryota; kingdom Viridiplantae; phylum Streptophyta; class Magnoliopsida; order Malvales; family Malvaceae; genus Gossypium; species Gossypium australe. Next base: position 136,788,930 of record CM016616.1, read on the forward strand.
CTTGACCCGATCCAGCCGACCCGATCCGCCTTAGGATCCGCGTGTTCTCTACAAAAGGGTTTATTGCGTCTTCAATCCTTCCGCGATTTCAGCCTTTAAAATCAAGTCTTTAAAGTTTTTTAATTTTCACCCTAAATTTTGTCCCGTGTTCAACTTAGCCCTCGGACAAAAGCAGTGTTTCGGGGCACGGGATTTATTCCCGTTTTGGCCCCTCTAGATTCCGCGCGTGTTACATTTTAATCCTGAATATTATTCCCACTTTAGTTTATTGCCATTTTAGTCCCCCTAACTTTGTCTTGATTTTAATTTGGCCCTTCCCCGATTATCTCTTGTAATTATGCTTTTGACATTATTATTATTATTATTATTATTATTATTATTATTATTATTATTATTATCTTCATTGTTAGATTACTATTATTATTAGTTACTATTAGTAATATTATTAGCTATATATATATTTACTATTATTACAATCACTAACTTTATATTATTATCATTATTATACTAAAACCATATTGTACATATTATTGCTATTTTGCTATTATTGCTATATTATTGTTATTGTTAGTATTATTTTATTATTATTACTATTATTATTATTATACTTGCATTATTGTATTGTATATATCATGTATCATTATCATTATTATCAGTATTATTATATTCGCTATTTAATCGTTCTCACTATATTATTATCTTGTATATATTATACACTATTGTGGTTACTACTATTATTATTATTACCACTACTACTTTTATATTAATATACTGTATATATTTTCCCTTGCCATTATTATTATAACTGTTATTATTATTGTATTGTTATTTGTACATATTGACCTTATCATTATTATTGTAGTATCTTGTACATAATTTATGTTGCATCATCATTGCTCATCGCACGACCCTATTCCCATTTCCAAATCACATTCCCTTAAAACACCTTTTATACATCAATTTTATTCTAAAAACAAAAAGATTTTCAAAAACGAGGCAATGTTCTGTATTTGGAAATTCGAGGGACCGTGCCCTATGCGTTGGGTTTCGGTTCTCTTGCTTGACCAAATAATTGAATAACCTTTTGTTATTTTAATAAATGAGTCTTAGGGATTAAGAGACGACCTTGGATTTGAGGATTGAAATTATCGTGTCCTACGCATTGGATGTGATATTTGGTCCTTTCGAAACAAGGAAATCTTAATATTCTAAGAAGACTCAAATGTTTCCAAAAGGACCCAAATTTCTAAATTCATTTCTAATTTTGTTAAATTTTTGACATTGGGACATCAATTAATCAATTTGGTACCGATTTTCAGGCGTTGCGAGGGTGCTAATCCTTCCTCGCACGTAACCGACTCCCGAACCTGTTTTCTCGAATATTCGTAGACCAAAAACCCAGTTTTAGTAAATCAAATGTTTTATTAAAACAAAGGTGATCCGATCACACCTAATAAAGGGTCGGTGGCGACTCCCGTTTTACTCATTTTTAAAACCCCAAGTTCGATTCCCGTTTTTGTCAAAAAATGGTTACGACACCAATTAATAGTCTGATTTCTTCATTTAACCCATCTTCGAACCTTTTACACATTATAGTTTCAGAAGAAACATATTCACAAGCATATTTGCTAAGTCATACAAACTCTCTTTCGTATTTTGTTACCGACATACGGCCTTGTTTCAATTCAAGAAATTTCTTTCTTTTCTGATCAATAAACCTTTGGCTTATGTATTTCTTTCTAAATTCAACTTGAAAGAATTCCCAAGTGACTCTTTCTCAGGGAACTACGTATATCAAGGTATTCCACCACTGATACAAGGTGTCTCTCAACAGTGATACAGCATATTTTAAACATTCTTCAGGTATGCAAGACAGTTCATCAAATACCCAAATCGTGTTCTCAAGCCAAAACTCAGCTATCTCAGGATCATCGCTAACAGTAGCTTTGAAGTCTTCAGCCCCATGTTTTCGTATCTTATCAATAGGTGGTTTATTCAATCACAAAGGATCTATACCTTAAGGAACTACAGGGATCGATTGGGGAATAGGTGGGGGTGGAGGTTGTTGAGCAACCGGATTCGTACAAATGTATTGTGTGAACCATTTGTTTATCATTTGTAAGAAGGCTTCTTTAGCTTCTCCTCCTTGGCTACCCGTTTCGGGTCTAGAGTCAGATGGTACTGCCCCTTGCACGGGAGCAGGTGCGTTACTTTCGACCTCATCAACTACAGCTCTATTAGGATCCATTCACTATATAAAAACACATTTAAAAATGTCAAGAGTCATCACACTATCACAATTTATATATATGGCATGTATAGCTAGACTCACATACGCTACGTTAGTACTAGAATCGACTAAACGGTAGCTCTGATACCAACAAATGTAACACCCCTCACCCGTATTCAACGCCGAAATAGGGCTATAGAGTATTACCCGACTTCTAAACCATATAACTATACTTTTGTCAATCATTTGATCAATTTAAACAATCATTATTCAATCATTTTGTCCCTTATAATAGCCTTCGAGGCCTTAAACATGCTTTAGGAGCGGTTCGAGACTAAGCCAATAACTTATAAAAATTTTGGAAACTTAGAAAAAAATTCAAACATACAAAGGTCACACACCCATGTGAATAGGCCGTGTGCCTTACACGACTCCAGACATGCCCGTGTCTCACCCGTGTGGACAAAAATAGGCCATTTGTAAAGCCATTTTGCCACCCCGTTTTTACATGCATATACAAGCATAAATTGCAACATTTCACAACTCAATTGGCAGCTAATCCATGACATTTCATACATATTTTATACCATTTCAACATAGCATTCAAATACTTAAAGAATATCATGCATTTTCCATTCATGTGACTAATTCATATCAAGTCATCAGTTGTATATTTCCATTCCATCTACTACTAGCCAAAACATGCCACATTTATAAACTCATACATAACCAAAATATTATACCAAATTAAGCCAAATCACATGGCTTAAACTTATACCATAACATGTACCAAAATTACTAGTTCAAGTAACCATAACTATCATCTTATAACTAGCTTATACATGCCATATTTACAAATATCCATAACTTCATAAGTATCAATTAGCAACTAGATAGTGTGATGCGTAACTCCAACTTTATCCGAATCGAGCGAGCTATCGAACCTCTATGATACACGAAAAAGAAACAGAGTAAGCTTTATAGCTTAGTAAGCCCGTATAATTCAGAATTAAACTTACAAATTGTACATAATCAAGACAATAAATAAGGTAAACTCAATTCAATTTCCAAATGCCTAACAAAAGCATTCATCAACAAGTTAGTCACATAAATAAATGAGATCATCCATTCTCTCAATTCAATACTCAATACATTGTATCATACCAAATTTTTATATCATGTACATCATATTCAACATTTCACTCTCAATCATATAATCAATAATTCATTCAATAACAGTACTCATTTGTATAAACAATATTTGTGCCTGTTGAACCCATTAGAACTTCAAAGGATACTCGGGTGATATGCATCAGTAATCCATCAATTCATTATCATTTCCGCTCTTTCGAGCTATGATCTGTAAGCTCCTCCTGAGCTGATGGACAGTAAGCTCTATTGAGCTGAAACGGTAAGCTCTGACGAGCTGAAAACAGTAAGCTCTAACATGCTAATATATCGATAAGATCATACGAGTTGTGATGAGTCCGCAACAAACGCAGGAGCTCGACCAAAACGGTAACCCTAGTGACATGTCACTCGTATCCTACGAATTCATACGGTTCAAACAGGGCTCGGTAACTATCAGTCTATATCAAATAGTCATTCTTATTCTAATTAAAAGTTTGATTCTAATTATACGAACTTACCTCGTATCGCTCGGATAGCAATTATCGGCTATTCGTCCACTTTTCCTTTTCCCCGATCTAATTTCGATCTCGGCTTATCTTGATCTATATAATATCAAAATTAACTCATTCAATATTCATTTCACTCAATTTAGCCCAAAAATAACCTTATGGTAAAAATTACACTTTTGCCTCTACTATTTTAACATTTTTACAATTTAGTCCTTAGCTCGTAAATATCCAAATTCATGCAATTAAACCCTTAACTATGCTAGCCGAATTTTAATGGATCCCATAGCAGCCCATATCTTTCATTATTTTACATATTTACCACATAAAATTTCACATTTCACAATTTAACCCCTTTTTGACATTTTTTTAAAAAATCACTTTACAAAACATGAAAATTTGTCATCAAAAATTCATATTTCAACTTCAAACACCAAAGAACACATAAAATCATCAATGAAAACTCTTAAAATCTTTAACAATTTCGAAATTAAATGTACGGGGTAGCTAGATTAAGCTGCATTGATTACAAAAACATAGAAATCATCAAAAATCGAGCTAAAACCATACCTTAATGAGCTAGGAATGTGCCAAATGCTTCAAGCTATTCTCATGGATTTTCTAAGCCCTAAATTCGGCTAGGATGAAGATGATAACTAAAATTTGCCTTTTGTTTTATCAAATTAACCTTTAATAATCAAATTACAAAAATAACCTTAATGAACATTAATAATTTCAAATTTACCAAGCCAATACCATCCACTATCATGTTAATGGTCTAATTTAAACATGAGGACCTTAACTTTAAGGTTCTATAGCTATTAGACACTTTTAGCTAATAGAACACAAGTTTTACGCTTTACGCGATTTAGTCCTTTTCCTTGAATTAACCATTCAAACTGTAAAATTTATTTACAGAACTTTCACACAATAATTCTATCATGTTTTAAACTTTAATAAAATAATAAAATAAATATTTTGGACTCAAATTTGTGGTCTCAAAACTACTGTTCCGATTTGACCTAAAAATAGGCAGTTACAAGTGTTCGGAAAAAATTCAATTTATATCGGTGGCTGCCAAAAGGCAAGCCTATCGGTTGCAATGAAAATTATAAGTTGGAACGTCCGTGGTTTGAAGAACCCTAAGGCGGTTCGTATGCTTCGGCATGTGCTGAACTACATAATACCTAAATTGTCTTCTTTATGGAGACAAAAATAAATAAAGTTAGAATGGAGAAAGTTAGATAATTGTGTGGCTTCCTTAATTGTATTCAGGTAGCGGCGAAGGGATAAAGAGGAGGGTTTTTTCTTGGCATAGAAGGGGAATGTCACTATTAGTTTAAAAAGTTTCTCCATCAGTCATGTTGATGTGGAGGTCGAGTAAGACAATAGAGTGCGTAGGTGAAAATTTATTGGTTTTTATGGCTTTTCATATGCCTGTAGTAGGGAGGTGTTGTCGAATTTAGTTCAAATTTTGGTCAGGATCAAGGAATTCCTTGGTCAGTCTGTAGAGATTTTGATGAGATAATGTACGTGGGTGCAAAGAATGGAGGTTTTCTTAAAAATGAGCGATGCATGGAGGTTTTTAGGAACGTACTTAAAGAATGTCAATTATTGGATTTAGGTTATTCGAGGGCATGGCACACATGAGAGAGGGGAAATTTACCGAAAACAAACATCCAAGAAAGGTTAGATAGAGGAATGGCTAGTGTTGAGTGGGAACATGTTTCCCAATGCTTTTATTAAACATCTTCCTCATTCGCTATCTGACCATTGCCCAATACTCATTCATACTGATAAAATTACAAAATCCCATACAAGGATGAGTTTTTATTTGAAGCATGGTAGATCTTGGAGAATTCTTTTGAAGATACTGTTAGCTTGTATTGGAATGGTTTACAAGGTCCTCTTTTGGAAAAATTAGTAGGTTTGCAAACCAACCTCGTTCGGTGATCAAGGGGTATAGCTCATAAACATAATGGGATAAAGAAGGAACCTGTGTAATAGTTGGAGGCTCTGTTAGAAGAAGATGTTAACGACGAAAATCTTGCACGCATCATTAATACCAGAATCCATCTTAGCTTAAAATTTGATAAGGACGAACGTTTCTAGGAGCAACGCCCTCGTGCAAACTGGCTGAAAGCAAGTGACAAGAACACAACATTTTTTCATAAGTATGCTTCCAGCTGCAAATCGGGTAACCAAATCAAATACCTACAAAGAAGAGATGGAAAGGAAACAACAGAGATAAATGAAATGGACAATATTGCACGACATTATTTTCAACATTTGTTCACTTCTAATGGTGTTGGAAATATGTCTCGAATTTTGGAAGGGATTGTACCAGTCATCTCTTAGGAGAAAAATATGTAGTTAACAGCTCCTTTCGTGGTTGACGAAGTAAGAGAGGCGTTAAAGGAGATGGGGCCTACGAAGGCTCTAGGAGATGATGGGTTTCCAGCAGTTTTTTTCCAAAGATTATGTCACATTGCTGGACGAGATGTTGCTAAGTTTTTCTTAAAAGTCCTTAATGAAGGTATGGGCCCTACTTTAGTAAATTTGACTAATATTGTCATTTTACCAAAAGTCCGTCATCCCATGAATTTGGTAAATTTTAGACCCATTAATTTATGCAGTGTTATTTACAAAATAGTTGCAAAAGTTCTGGTCAATCGCATGAAAGGGGTAATGGATAGTTGTATTAATAAATTTCAAAGTGTGTTTGTGCCCGGTAGGTTAATATCTGATAATGCATTACTTGCCTACGAAATTCTACATACTTTTCGTCAAAGGCGAGTGGGGAAGAAAGGATTTTTGGCATTAAAGCTAGACATGAGTAAAGCTTATGACAGAGTTGAATGGGTTTCATAAAAGGCATGATGATTCAATTGGGATTTGATAATCGTTAGGTGAAACTTATAATGAGATGATCGTATTCAGTTGTTCTAAATGGTTAAGTAAGGGAACGTTTTTGTCCTAATAGAGATCTTCGACAAGGGGACCCTTTTAGTTTGTTTCTTTTTCTACTATGTAGTGAAGGATTATCTTCACTAATGAGAATTTTTGTTCAGGACGGATGGTTAAAGGGTGCATGAAACAAAAGGAATGGACCATTGATTTTGCATTTACTTTTTGCTGATTATTCCATTTTGTTTGGTGAGGCATCGACTCAAGGGGAAACGTACTAAAAACTATTTTATGAGAGTATGAGCAGTGCTCGAGTCAGTATATAAATTTCAACAAGTTTACTATTTTTTGCAGCAACAATAGGCAAATGGTTTTTAGGCTTTAAGTGTACAACGTTCTGACAATCCGGAAAGGTATCTTGGTCTCCCTAACATGATGGGGCAACACAAGAAGGAGTCATTTCAGATTTTAATAGAAAAATTCAGAAAACGTATTAAAAGATAAGAGTATTCTCTATTTATCCTAAGGGGGACGCGAAGTGTTCATTAAAACAGTACTGCAAGTGATTCGTACTTATACTTATGGTGTGTTTCTTACTCCCAAAAGCCCTATGTAATGAGATGTAAGGAATCATGACTAAATTCTGGTGGAAAAAAGGACGAGGGAAACGTGGGATTCATTGGTGTTCTTAGGAGCATCTTAGTGAGCCGAAGGAATTAGGAGGGTTGGGTTTTCGCAGCCTAGTTAAATTTAATGTCGCTTTACTACAAAAAAAGGTTGGTGTTTGATTAATCATCTCGATTCATTATTAGCCCGTGTTTTAAAAGAAAAATATTATTCGAATTCTAGTTTTCTCAATGCGAATTTAGGCAATTTACCTTCGTTTACCTAGAAAAGTGTGTGGTCAGCGATGGGTCTACTGGTGAGTAGGCTTTGTTGGAGAATTGGCTCCGGCACTAATATTCCATAATAGAGGATGCATAGTTGCCAAGTTCACTATCCTATTTTATCCATGAAAATATTAATTTAAGGGGTTTGAATGTGGTGGTAGATTATATTGATAATGACAACATGATATGGAAAGCAAACTTGATCAGAAGTACTTTCCTCGATGAGGTTGCGAACCGAATCTTGCAAATTCCTTTGCCGAAAAAGAGAAAAGAGAATGTCCTGGTTTGGCGAGAGGACCATCTGGCGAGTTCACAATCAAAATCGCCTATAAATTATTACATTAAAGTACCTTTTGGCCTAATTATACAAATTATGCTCCTAAAGACCTCTATACAAAACTATGGAAACTATAGATTCCCACAAAAGTAAAAATTCATATGTGGAAGGCAACATGGAACTTCCTTCCCACTATGGTTAATTTGCAACATTGATGAGTAGGGGGGACGGTCTGTGTCCCCGATGTGATAGTAGTCCCAAAACCTTACATCATGTGTTTAGAGATTGTCAAGTTTCAGTGATTGTATAGAATAAATTAAACTTACAATGGGTACTGTCGTTACCTGAAATGCCTGATGTAGAATGGTTCAACTGGGTTTTTTCCCAGTGCACTGAAGAACAGTGTAAGGTATTTGTCTATGGAGTATGGGGGATCTGGACAAATATGAACAAAACAAACCATGAAAGAGTTTGTTGTGCGGGCAAACAGAACGTAGATTGGATTCAAATATATATTGAAGAAATTAATGGTCTAGAACAGAGGGATGTTACTAGATCTACGAGTGAAGAGGCATGGGTACCTCCAAACACCCAGTCAATCAAAGTAAACTTTGATGTCACTTTCCATCAAGATTTGAATAGATCTGCTTCGGGACTAGTCGTTAATGACTCCCAATGGGTGGTTCTGGTCACAAAACAGAAACTGCATGAACGTGTAGATTTTCCGTTCACGGCGGAAGCCCTTGCCTGTCTATTAGCAGTACGGTTAAGCATCCAATTGGGTCTCCAACACGTGGTCATAGAAAGAGATGCGAAATCCATCACAAACAAAAACAAAAGGAGTGTCAGAGATAGATCGAAGGTTTGCGCTATCATCGACGATATACATCAGACAAAGACATCGTTTCAATAACTAAAGTTTGCTATGTGCCTAGATCCACAAACATTTTCGCTCAAAAGCTTGCAACAGAATGTCTAAGAATAAGGAAAGAAAGTTACCTGGACTTAGGAACGATGAAAGACACCGGAGCGGGATATTTGCTCCTCAGACCAACAGAACCAGATTGATTGCAGAAAGGGGAACGTTTGGGTAGAAGGCAAAGAAATGCAAAAGATCAATTTTTATTGGGAACATTTGCCTTTTAGGAATCTGGCACCGACACAAGCTTCTAGGGTTTGCTTTTGGAAAGTGGGTGCCAGCTAAGTCTAAGCTAGCTTTTAATTGTTTTCTTTTTCAATTTCGTTTTGCTTATTATTTTGGTTCTTGTTTTTAATTCTATTTGTTTCTTCACTCTCGTAGGGCCATCTTCAATGGATTAGCTTGTACTTTGATTTTTTTTTATAAAGTCCAGCCCGTTTCATTTCAAAAAAAAAAAATTAAACGAGCTCAATCTATAAAGGACTTGAACATAGGACTGAAACCTTAAAAAATTCAATTTCCAATGATCCAAGTCTAAAATAAACCCTAATGGAATCCACCCCGAAGACAGTAAAGCCCCTTGTACGTAACATATGGTTAAAGCACTGACTAGTGTGACTAACCCATGGTTTTAAGGAATAATATGAATGAATAAACAAAGAAATCCAGATTCGGTCTTCAACTTATACCTTGATAATATTCCCATTGTCTTTGTTTTTGGACGGCACATTTCCCTCCAATTTCAGGTATACTATCCGAATATCCAAAAGTATATCTGCTCGATTTCTTCAACCATCTCCCTCTCCCTACAAAACCAGACAAATTACATTACCTGGATTGAAAAAAAGAAAAAAGAATTAAAACCCTCCTTCAAAACAAAACTAAATCTATACAATCATTGGATTACACATCTCTATCCCCCAGGCCACGTTTCATGTTTGAATCTAACCACACCCCATCAAGATTTTCAACCTTTTTTTGAAAGTCATATATATACACACCATTGGATCTCCAAGAGAGTTGCAGACTCAACAATGGAGGGCAATACAACTCCTCATACACCGTCTTATGTGGTTATCGCATTCGATGCAACTAAGGATCATAATGAACGTGAGTTTAGAATTATCATCAATCATATACGAGTTAGAGGTGACATTCTGCATGGTGGGGATACGCTTCTTATGCTTGGAGTTTTGCATAGAGTCACTCACCCTAGTAAGCACTCTTATCTTTCTTCTTATATACTTATTAATGATGATTTTGATGTTTGTGTTTGAGAATATTGATTTATACTTTAAGTGATAAAGCAATCGTGATGGTCTACAGATTTTTGTTGAATCTATTAGGTGTTGGATGAAATTACATAAAATACAAAAATATGAAAGTGGAATATATCTGATCAGTCAAATTAACTCACTGTTTTATCCTTTTCTTTTCCACGGGTTGGTATAGTGGGTTACCAAAGCAAACCAAGCCCAGAATCTTTTGGAACAAGCCTTCGTGCCATGGAGGAAGAAATCTCAAACAAGGTTGATTCATATGTTAAGTTGCTCCACCAAAGTGCTGAAGAATGTGAAGAGCAAGGGGTACTATTTATTTCTTCTTATTATTATTTTTGCATACATACTATACTTACACAAAAAAGTTCATTGCGGATTCAAACTCTGTTCATGTACTTTAATTGAGGTTTTGTGTATTTTTCATGTTTAGGTTAGCATTGGAGTTAAAATTACAGCTGGGGTTCCCATAAAGAATGTTGTTCTACAAGAAGTGGTTGCCTCAAAGCCAGCATGGGTTGTGCTTGATAGGTAATTTGTTTGCAACCATCATTTGCCTTATCTATAGTTTCATAATAATTATTTGTTTTCTTTGGAAAATGAACGCTTTTGTGGTTTAATTCGATTAATTCATACAGTAACCTTTAAAAGATGATATTGAACATGTCTGGTGTTGGATACGATATTTGATTGTATGGTATATCTCTGGTTTTTCATTACTGATGACATTCAATCTTAGCAGACACCTCAGAAAGGATTTGAAGTTATACCTTAAACAGATACCTTGCAAAGTTGCATTAGTTCAAGACAGCTTGAACGTTGATGTTTTGAGAAACCATACAATAAGTGAACCAGATATTGGAGACCAAAAGGTGTACTCCATGTCCAAGTCCAAGCCTGTACCTCCATCCAACTTTCACTTTACTGAAAATATCGATCCTTCGGAAACCTCATCAAGAAGATACTCCTTGTCCACGAGTTACTTGGAAAGCTCCAAGAGTGGCCTCTTCACCCCTTCATCTACATTGAAATCAGAAGAGCATAACTTTTTATCTGATTTTGGTTCTTCTTCTAAGCTGGAAATCTCAGGTAAGCAAGCAATCTTGGCAATTTTATATGAATAGACGCTATGAAAACTGGCTACGAGTATGTATCTGACAAAAATGGAACATCATTCCTTTCAGATACATATACCAAAGGAGGAAGTATGCTATTTAACACACCAAATATCATCCAAAAGCAGCAAAGGTATGGCTTCCGCAACAAATCCACAGGATCACCTCTTCTTTGTGTTGCTTGTGGACTAAGGACTGAACTGTATATCCAAGATTCAAAGACATTCACTTACACTGAGATTCAACAAGCCACTGAAGACTTTTCAAAGAAGAACTTGTTAGGGGAAGGTGGATATGGTCATGTATACAAGGGTAAGCTCAAAGATGGACAGCTGATTGCAGCAAAGGTCCGGAAACAAGAAAGTACACAAGGATTTGCTGAGTTCAATTCCGAGGTATCTGTCTTAAGTTTCGCACGTCATAAGAACATTGTGATGCTGCTGGGTTATTGTTGCAAGGAGAACCTCAACATTTTGGTTTACGAGTATATATGCAACAAGTCCCTTTACTGGCATTTATTTGGTAAACTAAACATATCTTTACAGACCCAAGTATTGATTTATGTGTCATTTCATCTTTACAAAATTTTCTATATGTTTTGGAATTGTGGATTTTTTTTCTACAGAGAATACAGAAAATGTTCTTGATTGGCATCAAAGACGTGCTATTGCAATTGGCACTGCAAAGGGTTTACGTTTTCTGCATGAAGAATGCCGTGGTGGTCCTATTATTCATAGGGACATGCGTCCAGGCAACATACTTCTCACACATGACTTAGTCCCTATGGTCAGTTAAGTCCTTTAATCAACTAGGGTTGGTCCTATTTTTAAGGCCTAATAATCCTTACTACTTAGCCCATGTAATTTAGGTGTCTTTTATCAGATCACATCTTCATACCCAAGTTCGAGTAACATAACAGTACACTGTCTGCTAAAGCGAAAAGATTGTTAAAACCTTAAATGCTGTCTGCTTTAGAAATTTATATGATAATTAATTAGGATTTTCTATGGAACTGCATGCTCATTGAAATGATACACACAGCTAGGTGACTTTGGTCTAGCCAGATGGAAGATAAATGATGAAACACTACAGACAAAAGTTCTTGGAACATTAGGGTAGGAGACTTCTATTCTATGACCTCTCAATTCATTTTCAGACTGAGTACATACACAATTGATATGCCAACTAGTGTAAAATGGACCTTTGGTTCATGTAGATACCTTGCTCCAGAGTATGCAGAGAATGGGTTTGTTTCAGTGAGGACAGATGTGTATGCGTTCGGGATAGTTCTCCTACAACTAATATCAGGTCGCAAAGTAATTGACTACAAAAGCGAAGGACAGCATGTATCTTTGAGACAATGGGTATGTAGGTCTCAATGAGTGTTCATAATTGTTTTTTTTTTTTTTTTTTTTTGGCAATATTGATTAGTTTTACACTTGTTTTCATTACCGTCATGGTGTTTGATCATTTAGGCAGAACCACTGATCGAAAAGTTAGCACTACATGAGCTTATTGATCCTCGTATTGAAGAGTCATATGACACCTATCAACTCTACCTTATGGCTAAGGCAGCTTACTTATGCTTGCAAATGAACCCTGAAATGAGGCCATCAATGGCGGAGGTAATGACCCTTCGATACCATATCATATACTCCTCATCATAACTAATTTTTTATGTTTGACATGGGTATACATGCTTGATTTTCATTTTTAAAATTTTCAACATATTTCGAAGATTATAACTTTATGCCCTACCCGAGTATGTGTTGAACACATATTATATGAATACTTCAAAAAAGAAATGAGTAGTCCGAATAACATCTTGTTGATCCTGTTTTTGCAAAATCTTATTTTAGATTAGGAGTGAGTGAATCGAATAAAAAAAAAATTGGGGTTTGAGGAAATAAAAGTTTCAAGGAAAAGTAAAAGAAAGAAAAATTGGGGGGTTTGAGGGGAAGTAAAAAAGAAAAAGATTTTTTGAGGGGAAAGTAAAAAAGTTTGAGGGGAGGGGTTAGGGGAAAAAGAAGTAGAAGGGTTTGGTATTTAGTTTGTTCAAATTATTTGAGTTATTCGAATTCGAAATTCGAAAAAAATTTAAATTAATTCGATTAACTCAATATTTATTTCCAATAATTCGAAATTTAAATTTTTTTAAATTTTTTAAAATTGAATCGAATTTTGCTCATTCTTACTTTAAATAATAGTAATGAATTGATGGGTTGTACCACAGGTATTGCGCCTTCTGGAAGGAGAAGCTGATCATTTCCACCACTTGAAGGAAAAGGCAGTTCCTCAATTTACAAAACGATGAACAATATTTACTTCAATTACTTGCATTTAGAATTTCATCTCAGATGTCACTGCTTTTCCAACATCAACATGGAAAAGGGTAAAAAAACCAATGTAATATACTGTTTTTGCAGTCACCATCTTAGTGACATGTAAAACAATGTTATAGTCAAAACATCTCAATATATACATATATATAATTGTCGCATTAGGAGTACTGCATTAGAACCATAGCTCTACAAACAAGTAGGATCATCAATGTAACATGCTAGGCAAAACGAAGTTTTGGAGTGTGAAGTCATTTCATGCATAGTGACAACAGTACTGGGTATTGGCTACCATGATCGGTCTCGAAAGTTCCAACAAGACAAGAATAATAAGATAAGGCTTAGAGGGGTTTTATCAGACATTGAAAACCTGTAATTTGGTTCTGTATGTTAAGACCGAAGTACAGTGCTTCCCACAAGGTGGGGCTTTGCTTGGAAATCATTAGCATTTTTCATTTCCATTAGCGAAAAGAACCCAAGGCGTGAGAGCCATCTAAAGTGTTTACCAATTTTCATGGACCCTGTCATTATTCGTATGCAATTGCAATGGTGAGCTTTGTATGAGTTACAATTATACAAATCATTATTCTATTTTGTGCAATTAATTACATGTTTACACAATCATTATCTAATTACATAACTTATTACAATTTTTATAATACAAAACATTATCCATTTACAAAAATAATTACAATATTCATATATATTTTTTTTATAATTACATAAAACATTATCTACATGTTGATTCCTTTTAGGTTTTAGTAAATTATATATTTTTATTGGCAGTTGTCAATAGAGGTGTACATGGGCTGGGCAGGGCCGGGCCGGGCCCAACTAAAAATTTAAGCCTGTTTTGTAAGCCCGGGCCCGGCCCGAAATATGGGCTTAAAAATTGTCCATGCCCAGCCCGACATGGAATTGGTAAACCAGAGCCTAGCCCAGCCCGGCCCGTATTATTTTTTTATTTTATTAAATAAAAAATAAAAATTTAAATAGCCACAAATAATAATCTGTTTGAGCCTTCTATGTTGTTTGTTGGGGCTATTTGTAAGCAGAAGCAATAAAATCAAAGAAAATAAATGGTAAAAATGACAAACTAGAATAAAAATGAATTTGAAGTAAATCCATGATTTAGATACAGAAATACCAACTTCACTACAATTTGAAAGAAAAGCAGAGCTCAGCAAACATAACATCCAAAATAAATTTTTAAGAAGCCTTTTTTTAAACATAACATCACTGCAGAGCTTAGCAAACATAACACTAGAGCTCTTTGCTTCAGCTAAAAATTTCTACACCCAAAATAAATTTCTAAGAAGTTTTGTCTTCTTTCTATTCTTTTCATTTTTATTGGTTTTTTCCTTCACATTCTTTAATAAAATAGCACTAAACAACAGAAAAAAAATATCACCAACAATCCCAAAAAAAATAAAACTAATACTAAAGTTAAAATTTTATTAATAAAAAATTAAAAATAATACTAAAATATTTCGGGCCGGGCCCTGGCCCGGGCCAAAAAATCATGCCCGAGGCCCGGCCCATTTTTTAAACGGGCCTCATTTTTTACTCAAACCCATTTTTCGGGCCTATATTTTTATCCAAACTCTCCCATTTTTCAGGCGGGCCTTCTTGGCCCGGCCCATATACAGCTCTAGTTGTCAATTTGAGCCAACCATAATCTACATGTTGATGCTCCAAATGTTGAAACTAAATTACACATGTTGTTCTAGTCTTAAATCAGATTTTACGTTCTATTTAGATAAAAATTTCAATATATTTTAGCTATTGCAGTGTGTTTTGATCTGTTTCGGTCAATACCGATTTATATCAATGCATATTGACTTGTACCAGTCGGTACAAAATATTGATATTTTAAACTAACTTTTAATTATTTCATCTTAACCATTTAATTTTTTATAACTACGTACATTTAAATAGTAGTTATTAAATTAAATTATTGAATCTAATAAATATATTTATATGGATGTAAATAAGATATATGTGCTTGTATATATAATATATAATTTATTCTTTTACCAAAATAATATATAATTTATTAAAAATTAAAATTTGGACTACAAATATATATATAAATATGTGTGTGAAAAATGTTTACATGGGTATATATAAATTATCAAGAAACTAAAAATTAGACTATAATATAAATTTATAAATATGTAAAAAATATTTAAAAATATCGATAAATTCAAAATGGTACATTAAAACATGCCAGTACAAACGAAATGCCCACTAGTACGGTACAAGTTACCTTATTGTAAAGGGCTTGTTTATATGGTATGCGTATGATACAGACTCAGAGTGTGATTGAGTTTGTTGCCATTTTAGTTGAAAGATAAATGCCCGAGACTCATAATTTCTTTTCCACATGGTGAAGCGAGAACAATGTTGGAAGATGTAACTCTACTAACAAGTTCTCTAATCAACAAAACAGAGGTATCCAAAGATACTTTGTTCTATCTGTAGGTAGTGCTCTTCATATCAAAAGTATATTCTCTAAGAAGATGAAATAGAAGTTTACCATTTACTCCACGAAAACTCAAATCTCAATAAGTTGTATAAATAAATAATCTTTGACTATTAGATCACACATGGAAATTCAATTAATTATAATAGAGAAAAAGATTGTATGAGAAGATGCAACACCTTAACATATATAATTTCTATTTAAATCATGTCTTCTAATTAGATTTTTTAAAATGTCATCATGAATGAAAATTTTACATTTTTTTATTGTTTCATAAATCATTCCTCAATTATAATAAAGATGTCATTTAAGCCCTCTATATTGTTAAAAAATAGCAAATAAGGACTGGCTAATACTATTTTAGATCTTTACAGTTGTAAATAAGTTGATCTATCATTAAACTTAAATATTTATTTTTTATTTAGGGATGAATTTTGGTAATGTTATATTAATAAGTTGTTGAGTGTAATGGTAAAGCATATTTCACTCTTAAGAGGAGAACGCAAGTTCAAACCTTAAAGACGATATCGTTGGGAGTAGCAGCCACAAACCTTGAACATAAGCTGTAAAACGAATATGAAGAATACCCAAACAAAAATGCAATGTTATACATAAACTATGATTTTATATATGAAATTTTGATTTGATTCAATTTTCACAATTTTCACAATTTACTAACATAACTATTGATATAACACCATTTTATAATTACATATTGTGTACATAAATAATTTTGTTTATCTAATATAAAAATAAAATGGTGTATTTATTTATTTAAACATGTACATTTGAATTAAAATCAAAGTTTCGTGTATAAATTTGAACCACGGTCAAAGTTTTATATATATAATTATACCAAATCAAAATTCATATATCAAATTACATATTAAATCAAAGTTAATTTATAATTTTAAAATTTATCCCTTTTATTTATAAAAAATGAATACTTATTTTTTAAAACTAATAAGTAGATTCAAAAGAAAATTAAAAACATATAACATTTAAGTGAAACGAAAAGCATTGAAACACAAGTCAACGCTTCACCAATAGTTATATCAATGGTATAAATATGTACGAGGTTCCTATATTTTTTTCAAAATTAAAAATTATTTTAATACTTTCAATAAAAATCATAAAAATTTAAAAAATATATAAATTTTATGAAAATTTTCAAAAATTATGAAAAATTAAAAACTCTTAAAAATTTTTAAAAATATTTTTAAAAATTTATGAAAAATATAAATGTTTCCAAAAATTCAAAAAAAAAAGTGCTATTTACTCCTTTTCTCAATACAATGAGATTCGAACCCTAGGAAAGATGAATACCCGATCAATAGGTCACAATTTAGGGTTCATGTTATTTACTCTTTGAACAGTAGTAAGTTCTTTCCAAATTCTGAGTTATTCATTCAATCTGTATTAAATTAGATTGAAGAATTTTTATTTTAATTCAATTTAATTATATATCAAAATATTTTTATTTAAATTTAATTATAAAGTATATGAAATATTAGTATAAAATAATTTTTAAATAACAATACAAACTCTAAATTGGTTTTAATTAAATTTTATATTTTTATTAAATTAAAAAAAACTTTTTCAAATTTAAAAAAAAAACTTTTTCAAATACGATTTAATATGAACTGGTCAAATAACTTAAACTTTGGAGAAACCTTATTATCATTAGAGGTATTCATGAATCAAGTCAAGTCAAAGCTTGATTTCAAAAAAAAAAAAAATTCTAGCCTTGTGCCCATTTCGCCCAAATTACCCATTTCACTATTTAAAAATAATAGCAAACTATTTTTTATTTAAATTTATTTATAAAAGTTAATATTAACATTAATATAAAATTTTAAATTTTATTATTATTTTAGGCCATGAAACATGTCGAACCAACCCAAGATTAAAAAATATAAGTTCAAGCCCGATCCAAATAGTTTAGGCCTATCGGACTATGTGAGTTGCATGACCCATAAACACCTCTTCTCTAATTACCATTCAAGGAGTAAATAAAAAATTTTAAACTTTTTGGAATTTTTTATATTTTTCATAATTTTAAATTGTTTAAAATGATTTTTTTTAATTTTAAAGAGTTTTACTTTTCATAATTTTTAAATTTATAATTTACAAAAAAAATCATGAATTTTTCATTCAAAATCTAATAAAAAAAAGTTTAACTTCTAACTTTATAATTTTTGTGTACTTTTAAAAAATAAGGATAAAATTAATAAAAATGGTGAATTTTAAAAAAAAATTATTTTACTAGTTTTTTAATTAGTACATCAATAACTTTAACAATAAAATTAGATTAAAAAATCAAGATTTTTAAATAAAAAATACAGGGATACAATATCCTAAATTAAAATATAAGGACTAAATTTTAAATTTCAAAAGAATAAAAATATTAAAAATTGTCATAATTTAAAAAAATTAAAAATAAAAAAAATAAAAGACATGATAGTTTTTTCAGTTTAGCTTATGTGAGTTAGACTCTCTAGGTTTTATGTACGATCAAAACACCTTTTTTTTCTTTTTCTTTTTCTTACATTTCCCTCTTTCCTTTTTCTTTTTTCTTTTTTTTGTTGGGGATAGAATTTGTAAGCAGGGCAGGGCCCATAGTGGAGCTTAAAGTTTAAACCAAAGTTTCCCAACTATGGTGGCCACTCATCATTATAATCTGCACTTGCTTGGAGAGAGAGAAAATAAACAACAATTTACCCTAAATTATTGCAAATTGTTGGAGGAAAGAGTAGCAATAATTCTTATATATATTAAAAAAATAACATTAACAAAATGAGACATGTGCTTAAAATTAATATATATATATATATATATATATCCTTAGGTGACAATGTATTCATAAAAAGAATTTTATTAATTATAATTAAATAATCTTTTTATCATATAAATAAATAAATAAGAATAAATGATAATGACTATATCTACAATTTGAAATGTTAATCATAGAGGGTTATCTAAGTAAGATCCTTTAAAATATATTTAAAATATGAACTTATTAAGGGATTATGTAATAATTTTTAATACTATCAATATGTCAAAAATTATTTTTAATCAAGTGAAAGACGATTTTGGAAAATAGAACTTTGGCATAAGGATAAGTAGGAAATATTATATGCTATAATAAACATATACTTGTGCTTCAATGGTTCTTTCAATAATGTTAGAAAGAGAAAATATTCAATGAATTTGGAGTTCGAGCAATTTGTATCCCAGTTAGATTAAATTGAAACTTTGAGTCAAAGCCATTAAATTTGTGAAACTTGATCTATGGGTGTTTTTCAACTTTTATTTGTTTGATGGTATATAAGTTTGATTAGAAATAATATATAATTATTAAGCTTTTTCTTCAAAAAAATTTAGTGGTTTAATGATAAGTGCTAAAATTAACATGTTTTTAGCCTCATTCTTAATGTGTTTTTAGGTGATTATTCAATGTTAATGGAGAATTTTATACTCCTAATCTTTTAAATTCATGTTTTGTACTTATGAGAGTATTTGGAAGCAAAAGGAGCGAAAAACGAGCACAAATTACAAAATTAGAGAGAGTTATAGGAGCCACACGAGCTGGACCATTCTACACGACCGTGTGAGCCACACAGGTTGCCACATGGTCATGTGACAGGCCATGTTGATTTCGCGAATTGCACTCCAAACAGCGGAAAAACACGATTTTAGAGTTTTTCAGACATTTTGAGACCTATATATGACAAAAATAAGATGGGAATGAGCCGTCATAGAATACTCAAGAAAACAACTCGAAAAACACTATTGAAGCTGACTTTGAAGTAGAATTTCCATCAAGATTGAAGATGCCATTTTGATTCCTTTGGAGATTATTATGAGTTTTTTTTGTTTCTTATGGTTATACTATCTCCTAGATGTTTTTTTTTTCAAGCATGAACTAATTTTCTATGTACCTAGGGAGATGAGAACCCTATGATGGATTCTGTCATTTGATTTTTATTTTACGCAATAAATACTTAGATCTTGTTCTCAATTATGTGTGTTTAATTCTTGGTTTAATATTTCTAGACTATTGATCCATGTTTGATGTGCTTAAATCAGAGGAGGAATAGACGCTGTTTAAGAGTAGGTCTAACGTAATTGAGTGGAGTTGCATGTAATCCTAGAAATAGGATGACATAAATCTACCGGATTAGAGTCAAATTTAATAGGGGAACTCATAGATCGAGTTAATGCGATAATAGGGGTTTTAATTAGAAAGAAATTTCAATTAATCAACCTAGAGTCAGTTGTTCTTATTCTTGAAGAAAGATATTAACATAATTTAAGGATTTCTACATATCAAGATATTAAGTGAAGAAATTGTGTAATTTAGATTGATAGTGACAGATGAAGTCTAGGTGAATTCTTTCCTAGATATTGTTTTGCTTTCTTGGTTATTATTCGATTATTTTCCTAATTTGTTCTTTTTCTCATTCGTAGTTAATTAATTTAGTTAATTTTAGTTTTAATCAATCACTCAAATTTATTGGTTAAATAATAGAAAGACGATAATTACTAGTGCTTTTAGTCTTCGTGTGTGTAACACCTCTCATCCATATTCAACAACGGAATAGGGTTACGGAGCATTACCGAACTTATTTCACAAATAAACATACATTTCACATACATTTTCGAATTTCAAATAAACATCATTCAAAATCATTCACATTGTTCCTAATTCGAGCCTATGAGGCCCAAAACATGTTTTAGAAGTGATTCGGGACTAAATCGATAACTTATGAAATTTTTGGAAAACTTAGAAAATTTTACGAAATACAGAGGACACACACCCGTGTGGACATTCGAAATGGGATCACATGGCCGTGTCCGACCCCGTGTAACTCCCTGACTTGGGTCACACGGCCAACCACAGGCCCGTATGACCAACCCGTGTGCCCTTTGAAATGGCCACACACGCCCGTGTGCCAGGCCGTGTGATAGGCTGTGCCAAACATGTAGGGTATACTGACTTATGCCACACGGCCAAGTCACACACCCGTGTGCTGGGCCGTGTGGAGCATACTGACTTGATTTCCAATTTAACACCAGGGGACACACGATCGTGTAACCTGACCGTGTGTCACACTCGGCTAAGACACGGGCCCGTGTCTCTGCCCATGTGGACAAAAATAGGCTATTTACCAAGCCATCTTGCCACCCAAATTTGCATACACATACACCAAACTAAATGGCACCAAATATGACATTAATAGGCATTCATCCAATCTCAAATAAGCTTAATTCATGCCATTTCAATACCAATATATACAAGGTACACAAATACCACAATATGCCATTCAATTTTCATACTAAACCTCACTTTCACAAATCATCAACGTGGACACTTCCAATTATGCATCATTTTGCCTAAACTCATAAACATACCAATTCTCAAATATCAACCATTTACCACAATCATTTTCATAGCAATTATTAACACAAGACAAAGGTCATTTGCATATATATACACAACCAAATCAACACCAAACATTAAACATTTACAAGCCAATCCAAATGGCTAAATTCATTACCAAACTATATACCAAAATGACCAAAGTTCCTATACATGCCATATATCCTAAAAACATAGATTCAGAAGTACCAAAGTGATAGCTTGATAGTGTGATGAAGTCTCTGAGGATTCTCGAATCCGAGATAGCTTTGATTTCACTATAAAACACGGAAAAATAAACAATGTAAGCTATAAAGCTTAGTAAGCTCATATGATATAATAAACAAAACTCACCATTCATTTACCATTCAAAATATGTACACAACATATTATAAAACATTTAACCACAATGTTAACATATATTCAATCACATAATTAACCATAACTCATAACTTCCATAGATTTGATGCTTATGTAGTTTCCGTACATACTCATAACTTCCATAGATTTGATGCTTCTGTAGTTTCCGTACATACATGTACTGATACTTGTCTACTTCTCACTATTTCATATCTTTGATATACCCGTTGAACCATTCGAAATACTATCGGATACCCGGGAAACTCATACCTTAAGTGCCACATATATAGTCGAAGCTATCTCAATCTCATATCACATATATTGCTCACTCTCAAGCTATCAACGGGTATACTCACACAAGCTGACGGTCATGACGAAACTACACAGTGCTGCTCACACAAGCTGACGAGTATCTGCAACACATGCCGGATAACTCAGCCACTGGTAGGATGTACCTACCAGCACCCAAATCACATAATCCCTAATGACATGTCTTTCGTATCCTAATCAATTCCTAAGGTTCAACTGAGATTTCTCGTTGATGAATTGTCGTCAAATATATCTGCAATGTCATATACACAATATATTCAACATTAAAGCATTTAAAACACAATTATAATAATGCTTATTAACATACAAACTTACCTCAATCGCTAAAACGATGGAACGGATCGACTAGTCCAGAATCTTGTTTTTTCCCCGATCTAAATCCAAATTTCGCTTTTCTTGGTTTAAATGTAATCAAAATTAACTTATTTAGTTATCATTCTATTCAATTTAGTCCAAAATACACATTAAGACAACTTTACATTTTTGCCCCAAATATTTCCACATTTTTACAATTTAGTCCTTAGCTCATAAAAACACAAATTCATGCAATTTAGTCTCTACCCATGCTAGCTGAAATTCATATAGACCCATAGCAGCCCATATTTTTCATTTATTTCATAATTTAACAGCAAAATTTTCATATTTCTCAATTTAATCCCTAAATGACAATTGTGTCAAAAATCAATTTACAAATGTTATTTATCTAACAACAACCATACAATTTCTATAATCAATCATTAAAACACACACATATTCATCAACGGAAAAACCATAAACCTTTAACAATTTTGCAAATGAGTCCCTAGGCTAGCTAAATTAAGCTGCAAAGACCTCAAAAACATAGAAATTATTAAAAACGGAACAAAAATCACTTACAATGCAAAGAAAATAACTTGGCCGAACCCTAGCTATGGATTCCCTTGATTATAAAGAAATTTTAATTAATCAACCTAAAGTTAGTTGCTCTTATTCTTGAAGAAATATATTAGCATAATTTAGGGATTTCTACGGATTAAAATACTACATGAAGAAATTGTGTAATTTAGATTGATAATGACAGATGAAGTCTAGGTGAATTCTTTCTTGGGTATTGTTTCGCTTCTAGGTTATTATTCGATTATTTTCCTGATTTTTTTCTTTGTTGCATTCGTAGTTAATTAATTTAGTTAATTTTAGTTTTAATCAATCACTTGAATTTATCGATTAAATAATAGAAAGATGGTAATTACTAGTACTTTCAGTCTTTGTGGGAACGATATCTTTGCTCACCGTAGTTATACTATAAATGATAAGTGCAGTTGCCTTAGTCAAATATTTAGTTGGTTCGCGACACATCATTTAACTTTTTCAAATTAAATTTTTGCTTTGTTAGTATCGATATTTGGGCTTTAGTTTTTAGATTTTAGTTATATTCTCAGTGGGGTGTACCTTGCATTTATCAGACGTTTTGCAGGCATTTATCGGAGACAGAAGGGCAACGTCACGACAATGAGATATGTGGCATTGCGACAACGCAATGAGCAAAGGGTAATATCACGATGAGGGTCATCAGGACGAGGCGATGATCTCTTGAGGTAGGAGCAGGGGCGATGTCACAACGATATCTCGCCTAATGTAGTCGCGTTTTAGACTCCAAGTAAGACTTCTTCTTCTAGTTGAACTTTAATTGTTTCAAGACTATTTTCGTCATCTTAGCCTATTTAAAGGGCTAATGTAACCCTGATTTGATGTGCCAATTAAGATGTAGTTGCATGCACCGCTCAGGAGAGCTAAGAGGTGAAGGTAATTAGAAACACACCAATCAGTAAGGGCTTTTCTTTCGAGGGCAACAAGATGCAATCACATATGAGTTTTGGAGAGAGCTTCATGATAGCTATGGAGAGAATTTTATTCTTGAGTTAAGGATTTGTTTTTAGGGTTTGGGTATGTACGTTTAGTATATTTAGGTTTATTTTCTCTATATTGTATTCTTATTTGTTTACTTATTTAGTTAAAAGTTGAAGCCTTCTTTGCCCGTGGTTTTTATCCTCTTCGGAAGAGTTTTTCTCGTAAAATATTTATGTTCATTCTTCTCCATTTTTACTATCTCGTTGTTTATAAGGATCGATCCTCAACATTCTCGTATATATAATATTTTCCTTGTAAGTGTGTTCTCAGATCTATTAAGAACCCTTCTCGAAGTGTCTTATCATCATAGATCATAGTGATGGTAATAGATTCGAGATAATGATAATGAGGAGGATATACCATTTGAGATTTTGTCTTTTATGCATCACTAATGTGGTAGGTCTCTTAAGGCTTTTGGCAGTTGTTTGAGTGTTTCTTAGTTGATCAATGTTAATCCTCAGGTTGATTTGATGACAAGACTAAGATGCAAATTTCAGTTGTTTGGTCAAGTTAATGCATCTTTAAATTTCTCTCAAAAAATATCCTAAGTTCTTGAGATTTTCACCAATTTAAATGGCTATCTGCACCACATGTGATAAACTCAAGATTTTTAAAATTGGATCGATGGCTGAATCGGTTATACTACCAATTCATCAGTTCAATTGGTTTGATTAGTTTATTTAATTTGATTAAATAAATTATTAAAAAATCAAAAATCTAAAAAATTTTAATCAACCGATTTTTTCTCCACTTCAAATAGTTCAATGCCCTTCTCCGAGTCAATACCTCAATTGATTCACGATTCAATTGACCCAACCAACCGATCTAATCCGGTTCAAGCAACCTTGGTAAATCACCACACCATTTTTTATTACAATAATGAATAAATAAATTATATACTTACAATTTTAAAAATTAATAAAAAAGAAAGAAAGGAAAGATATTCACTCATAGGCGTCAACGTCATGTGTTTAGTGCAGGGAAGAAATTAAAGCAGGTTATGAAAAATTTGTCAGTATTCCATCAGGGTCGTTGATTCATGAATTATAAAAGCATATATAATAAAAAGAAGGAGAAATCAAATGAATCTTGTTTGAAATTTCTTTGAAAACGAAACATCAAAGTGTGTCTGTGTAGTTTATTATTTATGTTTTCATTAGGGTCCGAAAAGCATAGCGACAGCTGAATGATGCAACCAAAAATAAATAAAGGAGTTGGGGACGTGCGTCAACGCATTAGTTTGGTGTTGCTGTTGGTGGGGACCTCCAGCCAAATGCCTCCCTCACATGTGGTGCAGGATTCTACGCCAAACCAACATCCTTGCCGATCCCCAACCCTCATGTACTTTTCCCCCAACTTGCTTTGCTTCCCTCTACTCTTTATTACCCACCTCTTCTTTCTTTATCACTTCTGCTTTTTCTAATTATATTTTATATTTTATGTAATAATATATCTATAATATTTAGTCAATAAGGTTCAGAAAATATAAAATGTAAAAATTTGTTAATAAGGTAATTTAATTTCTTTATGATTATTAGAAGAATCCATTTTATAATGATTGGTTGTTGTAACTTCTGGTATCTTCTTTTCTTTTTCTTTCTCATTTTTACAATCATCTACTTTTTAAGTGTGTGTAAAACTTTGATAGATATATCGATTGAGTCTTAGTTTAATTAGTATCGACATTATTGTCAGTATATGAGGACGTAGATTTGAGTACGCTGAAGTACATTTTTTTCCTATTTAAAGGTTGGGGAAATGTTATAGGTAGTTTTAGGCATTGTATAAAAAAAAATAAATGATAAGAACGTGATATTAATATTAAAAAAAACTTTAATTTATATAATATTTTTTTATATTTAGGTATGTGAAGGTGAGTAACGTGGAGGTTTTGTATAACTCAATTTTTTTTAATACAAAAAAGGTAGGAAATATTTAAGGATCAAATGTATATTCTATTTTAATACAATAATGATTTGAATTAAATTATTTTTTTTAGAAGGTGAACACTGGAGTTTGTTTATTACTCCACCTATCTAGTGATTTATATTTTGGTATATTTAAACAGATATGATTTTATAAAAATTAAAAAAAATCCTTATTAAAATGTGAATTAATATCATATGCCAATGGAATTAAAAACTACAAATAGTATTAAAAATGAGTTTTTTACTTAAATAATATAAAATAATTAAATAAATACTGAAATAAATAAATACAGTAATATTTGCAAATCTAGGTAAGAGCTATAGTAAAAAAACTAGTGCCGCTTGACCAATCGGCGACACCCCTCTCCCCAGTCACCAGTCACATCAAATTTTTTTAAAAAATAATTTTTATGGGTGCCGCCTAGTCAATCGACAATACCAAATTGAAATAAGTTTTTAAACTTATTTTTTTTTAAAAAAGTATTTTAAAAAAATCTATATTTTGGATGTTGAAGGGAAATAAAAAATTAATTTTTTTAAAACTTAATGTGACCTGTGGTTGGGGAGAGGGGTGCCGCCAATTGGTCAGGTGGCACCGATTTTTTTACTGTAACTCCTGTCTAAATTTGTAAATATTACTGCCTTTATCCCATTTCAGTATTTATTTAATTATTTTATATTATTTTGGTAACAAAACCTATTAAAAATCCAACAAATTCCCTTTTTGCTTAGGGTTCTTTTAGACAAATAATTTTATTTTCACAAAGGCGCTGGCTGGATTTTTTATTTTATTTGTGAAAGTTTTCAATTTTGTTTTCAATTTTATTTGGTTTATTGATAATATTTTTTATTTTAAAAATAATTTTAAAAAATGTTGTGTATCTTTTTTTTAATATTAATTAATATTTTACTATACCCTTAAAAGACATGTAAATCTAACTCTACTTATAAAATTAAAAATTACACTAACAATATACTAAATATTTTTTCTTGGATAAAATAATAATTCTCAAAATATATGAAAAGTAGATTTAAAATTAAAAGCAACATATTTATGTTGTACTATTTATTCTATTTGTGACGGTATTTATTTCATCCTGAGATATTTATTAAAGAATTTTTAAATAGCTTAGAATGAAATAAGATCAACATATATATATATATATGAAGAATTTTGTAACTTTTTCCAACTTAATTTTTAATTTTTTTATTAATCTTTGAACTTGGATTTTATTTAAGAATAATAATGTGGCATTATAAAATTAAAATATTATTAGAAAGATTTTAAAACCTTTATATAAAATTTAAAAAAAATTGAAAATCAGAAAAAAATTATAAAACTATTGATGAATTCAAAAAAAAAAATTGTTAAGTTTTAAAATGGATAGAAAATAGTGGAAAGACAAAATGAAAAGAGTTTACAAATTCAAAAACTAAATATTAATTACTAAATTGATGAATTTGAATTATTTTATTATAAAAAAAATATGAATTTTCATTTTACTTAAGATTATCCATTGTTTGAGTCTTACCTCAATTGATATGAATATTATTGTGAATGCAGGAGGACGTGCCATCTATTTATGAGTTGAGAAGAGACTATTAAGTAGGAATGTTTGCTTTTTCACTTTTTGGATTGATTCTAAACCATTAACTACCTTCTTGGGATAATGATTTTGTTTTATATGATATCATTCATTAATAAAAATATTTATTATTGAAATGTAAGTGATATAATGAGTTTAAACAGTGAAAAGAAATTAAAATGAAAAGAATTGGGGTGTTTGGGAGCATGTGATCCCGATTCCTTCGAGAAAATGTGAAAATCCATTGACGTTTAGGTTCGGAATTAGATTCGGTGTCTCATGGTTCCAATTAATTGGAAAAGTTTGATTCATTTGCACCCTTTGTTTAACCTGCACCCCTAATTGCTTATCCAATTTCTTTACCCCCAAATCTCCTTTCTATCCTCTCATTTTATATTACATTTCAGTTAACTGTTTAATGAGGCTAGCCTCCCATTCCAGTTTCTACTAAAACCATTCTTTACTCATCAAGTGGAAAGGCACCCACATTGAATGTACAAACATTCCCTAACCATCCCATCATCATCCATTTTTCATCACCTTCCCTCTTACCCATTTCTTTTCCTGCCTACTCTTTTTTTTCCCACCGCCAAAGCAGCACTGCCTCACTAATCCACCTGCTTCACGCTCCTTAAAAGTTAATTTCATACAATTATATTAAAAATTATCAATTCAACCCATTTTTTTAAATTATTTTTATCCCATATTATTGAATCAAACAAATTCATCAAATTAAGAACTTGTTTTCTAATATTAAAGAAAGAATAGGAATATATATATATATATATATATAAAAGAAAATATTTTTCATTTTTTTACATGCCAATTTTTAATTGGTTTTTAAAAAAAATAGATTTAACAATTTAATCGAAAAATATTTATGTACCAAAATGAGAAAAAAGGTATAATTTAGGTATCAATTTATGGATTTAGCCTCTTTTAAAATAGGCTTAACAATTTGATTAATGAGGTACCAACTTGAAAGGAAAAAAAATAATTTAGATACCACTAGTGACAAAAAAAAGCTTAAGTACCAAGATAAGAAAAAGAGTATAGTTTAGATACCGATTTATAGATTAAGTTTTAATATTATTAAATTTGAATTTTCTTAATTTTGTTAATAAAATAACTTGTTAATTGTAAATTTATTTAATTTATTAAATATAATCTATGGTTTTTTAAAATGTTAAGATTGATTTAATAAAAATTAATTATAAATTATAAAATTTTAAAACAATATTAAACCTCTAATTAAACACTAAAAATTAATATATTTTTATCTCTTAATACTAAGATATATAATTTTTATCATATATATGAACCACGGTAAGAAAAAAAAAACTCAAATATCATATCTAAAAGTTATCAAATTTGATATCGTATCAATTTTTAGGCGGTTTATGCTATATTAATTTGATTGTACTTGGTGGTTACTCAAATAGTCCATTTGTAATAGTTTAATACTTATAATTATTTAGATTTGTACTTATAATTGTACTGTTATTATAATTCAAAAATTTTATCAAATTTAAATATCAAATGTAGAAAGTTAAAATAAAATATTATCGAATCTCATGTGTTAACTTAATAGTTAGAGTATTTATCACCCTAACTATAACCTGAGTTCAAGCCGCATTAATCGAATCGCTGTTAAGGCTTTGTGCTCCTTTATAATTCAAAAATATATATATATTTACCAATGCTTTACAATCATCCACGTCAGCATCATTTCAATCCTCACGCGCACAGCTGAGAGTGGGTTTAAACTTGAACTTACACAAAATATAAGAAGGTCGTCGATTTTGTCGCCTCGTGTCATTACTGAGTAATAAACATAATATTTTAATCATTTTGTGTTACAATAATATATTTTATATTTTATTTAAATCCCAACGCCGTTCTTATCAGTCATATTTTTTTCAAGTGGTCTCTCCCATTTTTCTCAGCTTCCATTTGCTCAAGAAAAAAAGAGAAAAGCTCGAATTTTGGTTGAAACATATAGAAAGCAAAGCATGATGATTTTATGAAAGTGGTATTCCAACGTAGAAAAGCATAGAATCTCTCTTTTAAAAGATTCATTCACTCACCAAAAAAAAAAAAAAAGAAAAAGAAAGTTTTCTCTTCGGTTTTCCCTTCTGTTACTAAGATAGAATGTGAAGAAGAAGAAGAAGAAGAAGAAGAAGCAAGGCTGTATAAGTTCA
Organism: Gossypium australe; assembly: GCA_005393395.2. Lineage (NCBI taxonomy): Eukaryota > Viridiplantae > Streptophyta > Magnoliopsida > Malvales > Malvaceae > Gossypium > Gossypium australe. The sequence continues at coordinate 136,818,720 of CM016616.1, forward strand.
GGGTTTTTCAAAGGTAATTTAGTTGAGTACTTTTTTTAACATCTCTCCCTGAGATGGGTAATCTGAATTCTTTGTTCATGTTCTTGTTCTTTTTTTTTTTTCTCTGCATGGAGTTCTTGTTTCAATTACTACCATATATGGCTGCGTATAAATTTGCTCAGTTTTCCAGTTAAGTCATTTTCTTTACTGCGTTGGGTATTCTTTCATGTTTCTTTTCATTTTGTTTTTCTGTGTTTTTCTCCTGAGAATTTGCAGGTTTCCTTCTGAGATGTACAACTCGGGTTAAGGAATATTCAGCTTCTCTTTTGGTATTTTTATAGGATGAGTTTGCAGCAAGCTCTCACTAGTTTCAAGCTTTAATTAATTGATTGATTGTTAAAATTTCTTTCCTTTGTGGGATTAATATAGTGATAATGACTTCTTAGTGATAATGACTAATTAGTTAACTGGAGTAAATTCATATACAATTTCCCACTTTACTAGTATTATTTACTTTTAATTCCTCTTAAGAATTGACGGCCTTGATAAGATATTTGCAACAAACAGTGGTGATGCTGCTGATAGTGAGGCTTAATGGCAGTATATAGACTGTTCCTGATACGGATGTTTCGGAAAAAAGAAAATGTTAAAAATCAAATCCTTATGCCAATTCATAGTTGTTTTGGTCAATTTTGTTCTTTGCTGTTTCATTGGTAGTACCAATTCTAATCATACACTACCTTTGGTTTGGGTCTTCAGGTTTGAACCAAACATATCCAAACTAAGCATTTTCGTAGGGAGGAATGAGAATTGAAAGGTATCAAACGTTTAAAGCTGTGATTCACAAGGGATGCATTATTCTGTTGTATGATTTATTCCAGGTTTGAAGTCTTAGAGGGATTGATCCTTTAAGTCGAAAGATTGGGTATAAGTAGTGTTGCAAACCCGTCTTATGACTGGTAGAGTTAAAATTACTAAGCAAGTGCTTGAGAAATGCCTTTACTGGATTTAATAGTTGACGTTTGTTGCATAGCTTGTATTAATTTCAATACTTCAATGTTCTTTGCTCGATGAAGTTTATAAAGATACATAGATATATATAAGTACATATAATGATGCTAAAATGATTTTGGATTCTCCGTATTTGCATTATTAATTTTTCCTCCACTTCATTTGCAGATTTTTGTTGCCATAATGTGAACCTGATTTCCATCCACCTAGGATTGCCAAATTAGGCAACCTTAACTACAAGCTAAATCATCAAGGAAGACCTTTTCTTGTTTTCTTCGGAAACAATAGTTACTCTTCTTGTCGTGCACAAAGATTGAAGATATCGTCTATCATTGTAATTTACAGCTCCTTTGCTTGCTCCTCAACTACAAGCCGTTTGATATAGAACTTGTGAAGCTAGGCTTTTCAGTTTGTTTGTTCATATTAGGTAAATGTTCAGAAAATTTCCTTCCTTTTCGGTGGCTTGCAATACTAGAGTGCACCTTCAGATACATTTCACATGTTTCTGGCCGATTTGATGAATCTTAATATCTTGCATCTACATGTTTAAGTCAATCTCTTTTCAAGAGAACATGATAGTTAATGTATATCTCCTGATAACTGAGCTTATTCTGCTATGACACAGAAAGAGAAACACATAAGGATTATTGTGAAGCTGCGGTTTAAATGGCTAAAGTTTGTTGGCCATACTTTGATCCTGAGTATGAGAACTTGAGTGTCAGAATAAATCCTCCAAGGTTCTACCTCTTTATCCACATGCCTTTTTTCTTTTTCTTCTTTGAGGTCTGTTATCGATATTGTCCCGAAACAAGCAACAAAATTCAACAACGTTGATGGTTGAGTCACTATAATTCCTTGGATTTACAGTTTGCAAAAATATGCAAATCGATCAAATGTTATGCTACCGAATTGTATTTCTGTGTTATAAGGGGTTTTTTTCCATATAAAAGGACAGAGCATTGGAGAAGATTTCAGGCACATTTAGCAGTGAAGACCTTTCTATAGTTGTAACTCTTTGTTTCTCATACCTTTTCCGGCAGGGTGTCCGTCGATAACACGAGTTGCAGTGACTGTACTCTTATAAAGGTAAATTTCAATACAAAACAAACTTAATGGGCGGTATCAATCATTCTTAGTGCTAACAGCAAAATCATTATTTGCATATAGGTTGACAGTGTGAATAAACCCGGAATATTGCTGGAAGTTGTGCAAATACTATCGGACCTTGACTTCATTATTACCAAAGCTTATGTCTCCTCCGATGGTGGATGGTTCATGGATGGTAGGATAATGATATATACTAGATGTGTTCCGTTTATGTTAGGCGATAGAACTTTGTTCCTATATTGGAGGTCCTTTCAACTATAAAGCAGAATGTAGTTTCATCTTTTTCTTTACTGTTAAACAGATCAATTACGGATAAGCATCAACGTATATGGCTATAGCAGTAGCAGGAAAATGGCATTATGTTCCTCTCCCCCTCCGTTTTTCTCTTCCCAATACTGAGTACTTGACACTTTTTTATTCTTTGCAAACAGTGTTTCACGTCACGGATCAACAAGGGAAAAAGATCACCGATGGAAAAACCATTGATTACATAGAGCGGGTATGTGCTTTCTTTTCCTCTAGAACTTATCTTCTTTTTTGCTAAATTGTGATGCTTGTAAAATGATGTATTTCTCCCTCTCTTTCCGCTCTTCTTGAGGCCTACTACCATGTTATGCGTTCATAGCCCACTGTGTAATTTTATTTTAACAGGTTCTAGGACCTAAGGGCCACACTACAGATGGGATGAAAGACTGCCCTGGCAAACGTGTCGGAGTGCACTCTTTTGGTAATCACACTGCAATCGAACTCATTGGAAGGGACAGGCCTGGTCTCTTATCAGAGATCTCGGCTGTCCTTGCCAACCTTCACTTCAATGTTACTGTTGCGGAAGTATGGACACATAATAGACGAATAGCATGTGTGCTCTATGTCAATGATAATACGACGAGCGGGTCTGTGGATGATCCGAACAGACTGTCTATTATGGAGGAGCAGCTTAAGCACATCATGCGAGGTTGTGAGGACGATGACAATGTGGCTCGCACCAGCTTCTCCATGGGATTCACACATATTGATCGCCGGCTTCATCAAATGCTGTTTGCTGATAGGGATTACGAAGGTGGTGGAGTGACAACTGAGGTTGACTATCCTCCATCCTTCAAACCAAAGATCACAGTTGAGCGCTGTGAGGAGAAAGGATACTCGGTTGTTACTGTCCGGTGCAAAGATCGAGCTAAGCTCATGTTTGACATTGTCTGCACTCTCACGGACATGCAATATGTAGTTTTTCATGCTAACATCTCATCCAACGGTCCTTATGCTTCACAGGTAAACCCATCATTTCTCATAATTTTTCAGAAAGGAGCAGAAGTACTTCCGTCTGTGTAATGTATCAAATTAGGTTATGGTATATATGCATAAGTTATCCTAATGTCTTTCGAATCGTAGGAATATTTTATTCGCCACATGGATGGCTGCACACTTGATACTGAAGGAGAGAAAGAAAGGGTTGTTAAATGTCTCGAAGCCGCCATTCATAGAAGAGTGAGTGAGGTGAGTAGAATGTACCTAACTGAAATGTTGCGTTTCATACATAAAATAATGTACATAAAAACATGATCCATGTAACGAATGCAGGGTTTAAGCCTGGAGCTTTGCGCAAAGGACAGAGTTGGGTTGTTGTCCGAAGTAACAAGGATTCTCCGAGAGAACGGATTGTCCGTTAGAAGAGCAGGGGTATCAACAGTTGGGGAGAAAGCAGTGAATGTTTTCTATGTTAGAGATGCTTACGGTAATCCTGTAGATGCAAAGACAATCGAAGCACTTCGCAAAGAAATCGGACAGACAATGATGCTTAACGTAAAGAAGGATCCATCAAGTACGAAAGCACGGGAGGCAGAGACCAGCGGATGGGCTAAAACAAGCTTCTTCTTTGGGAATTTATTAGAAAAGTTCTTGGCTTGAAAGAGATCATCAGTGTGCATGTATAGAATAATGCTAGCTATTGCATATCAACCATGGGAAGAACTTGTTATCCCTAGTTTGTTTAAAAATAAATGCTTGCGAATTGTGAAGCTTGTGAGCCTAATCCACTTCTATTACTCTTACTATATACTAATTTAACATTAATACCCAACCTCCAAAACAGTCGTATATAAAATTGAACATGGGATTTGAGTTCATTTCTTACTACCGCCTTTTAGGCTGGGTTTTTTTTTTTTTTTTTTTAATTTAGGAAAATAGTCTATTTTGGAGAGAGGTGTTTTTCACTCTCTTAGGGTTAGATTTTTTTAATTTTATTAGGTTTAGGGTTTTTGTTAAGAGTTTTTGTAAGAGTTTAGGGTTAGGATTTAGGGATAAAACCGTAAAAGTTTATAAGTATATTTGAGGGATTGGGATGTGATAATACATCTTAGAATACATACATTTAATATGTCATGACATAATAGGACTATTTCCTCACAAATTCATCTTAAGGAAATCATATTTTGAAATGACAGTACTTAATACAGTCACGGGTCGAAAATGTAATTTATCCCATAAAACCAAATAAAAAACTACGACATAAAAGACCAAATAAAAAAAAGTGCTTATATAATTAATTTATCCCACAAAACCATTTCAGCAGTTTTCAAATCCGAAATTCAACTTCAATTTACATGAATAAAAAATGGGTTGGAAATTTGAATGCTTCTTTGTTGAGTTTTGAATGGCTTTACTAGTTGTTCAAGCATGCGTTTGACTTGGACCGGGATGACGGAATTACACAAGAAATATGAATGTTTTCTTGCATTTCACTCTATTTATTTATTTATTCCAACAACTAAATTTCAAATATATGAAAAATATAAAGATTTAATGTCTATTATAACCTCGATATTTTTAAAATTATATCTATCTATATACATTTTTGAACGAATAAATAGACCTTATTTATGAATTAATCGATTAAACTAAAAAGTTTTATTTTAAAAAATAAATTGGTTGAACTAGAATTTAACGATTTATTCAATTACATACCTATCATAAAGCAAAAATTCTCGCACTTGGTATAAACCAAGAAAAAGAAAAAGTTGTTTTTCAAAAAAAAAATTATTATATATGATCAAATTTAAACGCATTTCAACCGCTTGAATATGTAACAAAGACCATGCAATTTCACCAAATACATATATTTTTTAATATTTTTACTATATCTAATATTTGTTATTGTTATTGTTATAGTGCTTACCATTATCCGTTTCTGGACCGATCCGCTATCCGACTAGGACCGACCCGACTCTTCTTACTTCAATAAGTATATAGCTCGTTATCATGTAGTTTGCCTCTGTGGTTCGCCTATGCACTTCGCCACAATGCAGGTGAACTCATACTTGTCGGACACGTGTTAATCTTAAGAGAAGGTACGCATTAATATGCATGGGGCTTATTTGATCCTAGTACGTCACATCAAAGAACTGTACCTTACAAATACGAAAATAAACCCTCAAGAGAGAGGAGGACAAACGAATACTCAACTGTTATAATTATTTTTTTAATAAAATTGACTTGTTCAACCTATGGTCTAATTAAACTAATAATTACAATTCTTATCAATTTAATTTTTAATTTGATTACTTTAATATTATTTTTATATAGAAAAAAAATTCATTAATTCAACAATGAATGAGGATTGTTTCAGGGTGAAGCTAAAAATATTGCTTTCAGATAAAAAATGAATAATAAACTTTTAGAGATCAAAGTGCAATTTTATCATTCTATTAATTTATAATTTCATAAAATCTGAATAGACTATATAGTTAATTTATCATTTTTAGGAGGCCAAGACATCTACTTGCCTCCTCAAACTTCCCCAAGTCATATAGATGACTGAAAATATTTGTTAGGTTAAAATATGCTATGAGTCCTTATGTTCTTTTTCAATTTAGAATTTAGTTTTTATACTTTTATTTTTAATAATTTAATCCCTCTAGTTTTTAAATTTCAAAATTTAAGTCTAATTGTTAATACTAATAAAATTCTTTTATTAATTCAGGTTCATTATAATGTGATTTTTTTAGTTATATGATTACCAAGTGAGTTTTTTTATTATTTCAAAATGTCACACCAACACATCTAAGAAAAAAAATAATAATGTTGACAGTTAAACTTAAATTTTTGAAAATAAAAGTAGAGAGATTAAACTCCTAATTTGTGAAGAGTATAATCGCATTAATTCACCCCGAGAAAATAAAAATATAAAAAGGAAAAATTTCATTCTATATGGTTACTTCTGTTTGGAGTTATCTGCATTACAAGTTATTATAAATAATGGAATTATAAATTTAATATTGAGTGTATATTTAAAATAATTATTTTGATTAGTAATATTGGATGGAATTAAATTTTAATATATTATTTTTCCAAAATAAATAATTAAACCTAGTTAATTGAATTCCAAAAACTGCTTTCACTATTTAAAATATATAAAAATTTTAATTTCATAAACATGATAACATGGATATTTAAAAAATAAAATAAATAAATAAAGGAGACATATAAAAAATCACACCCTTGTATTATCAGAGAATATATAAATATAAATATACTAAAATACAGCCTAATGAAATATGGTATTAGCTGGCTTTCCTTAATTTGAGCAAAGATTGATTTCTTCCATAATTTAATAATTTCATCCTTGCATAAAATAAATAAATAAATGAAATGATACTACTTTTAAACTTCAAGCATTTGTATGTATTAAAATTTTATCATTTTAACAAAATAAAAAAAATATTATTAAAATTATATTTTTTAGATATGTATTCAACAATTAGAGGAATATACTAATCATAAATAAATTTCCTTTGAGTTTGCTTTTATTTAACATTAATGTTCAACTATTTTTAAATGTTTTAAGCAGTAAATAAAAGAGGAAATTTGTGTTACAGTGTGGAATGTTATTATTATCTTTTAGATTAACTTGGAGAAAAAGAGAGGAAAGTTTGAGTGGTTGAAATATCTTTTAAGTATATTTGAAATTGTGAGAAGATTTGTTTATGAAAATTGTTATAAGATAATTATTTTAAATATTTCAATTTTTAAATTGAGAGATTAAAAATTATCAAAATACTGATGAAAGGGCTACTTTTATATAGAATTTTTAAATTATTCTTGCAATTTTAAACCTAAAATTTTATTTTTTACATGGTAAAATTTTAATTATTTTCAAATAAAGAAATAAATTTTTGGATAAACATAATTTTTTAACTGGGTTAATGAGTCCCTAGTTCCTACTAAGTGCTAAATCACTTTAAATGCATCTTTGGCTTCTTTTTCATGAAATAATTGGAGGCACTAATAAGTGTAGTTGATGGGTGACTTATGGTGCTTGGTAACAGGCTGGCCAGTCCAATAATTCTAGATTAGCCCTTCAATAGTTTTGTTAACTGTTGTATGCATATGGATGGATTTTAATGAAGAGTCGGAATTGTATTTTGCTTCTTTTACTAAATGTTATATATTTCGATATATATTCTAAATCAACATACAATGTCAATGAATATGCTAGTGACTTTTTTATGTAACAAATTTGTTTTATTAACATTTAAGATTGAATTATTTATCATAAAGATTTAATTTTAAAATTTTAAAAGCTTAATCGACGAACAAAAATTGCAACTAAATATGCTGAAAGGCATCGAGGAAGACGGTGGTGGCCGGTCAGTTGATGATCGGAATACCAAAAAGGTTTTCTTTAAAGAAAAGGAAGGTGAGGAGGGCATTGAGATCGCGGTGGATCTGCCATCGAAGCCTGTGTTGTCATGGAAAGATAGGTTGTTGGGAAAAAGAGCCTCTGAATCTAATAATTTTTCCATGTATTCTGCGAATGAGATTGAGGAGGACCTTGAACTTTTGGAGGGAGACATTACGAAATCCACAGTGAATGAAATTCCAACAATTGAATTTTCCGATAGGGTGAGTTATTGGTGATGGGCATGTCCACTACGGTGGTGGGGAAGCTTCTTAGATGGAACATAGGGTATTCAACCTTATATAATGGGATTTCTATCCTGTGGAAGTCATCTTCGCCGTTTCAACTCATGGATATTGAAAACAACTATTTCTTGGCTAAATTCCAAGTTCAAAGGATTGTGAGAAGGTTCTTACCCAAGGACCTTGGATTGTGTTTGGGCAGTATCTCATGGTTCAACTGTGGACCCTGGATTTCAACCCGTTGCAGCCATTCCTGTAACACCCCTAACCCGTATCCATCGCCGAAATAGGGTTACGGAGCATTACCAGATTTACAAATCAGACAGACAAAAATTTCAAAAATTTCATATCATTTAGCATTCATGTCAAAAACCAATCATATCATTTAGCATTCATGTCAAAAACCAATCAAATTAGTACATATTGTCCCTAATACGAGCCATCGAGGCCCAAAATACACCTTAGAAACAAATCGGGACTAAATTGTAAATTTAGAAAAAATTTTAGAAACTTATAAAATTTTCAAAACTGCAAGGGTTACATGGCCGTGTGACTCATACGGCCAAGAGACATGCCCGTGTCTTAGGCCGTGTGGGCATTGATATAGGGACACACGGCCGTGTCTAGCCCGTGTCCGTGCTTGAGTAACTCTCTGACTTGTGCCATACGGACAAGCCACACGCCCGTGTGCTAGGCCGTGTGAGCATACTGACTGCTGAGACACACGCTCGTGTCTCTGCTCGTGTGGATGACAATAGGCCATTTTCCAAGCCATATTTCTCACCCAAATTGGTATAAACCTAAACACAACAATTTGCATATAACCAAGTCATAAACAGGCATCCAAAACCAACCAAAATCAAGCTTAAAACATGTAATATCATCACATACAACCAATATGCCTGTAGGCACCTCAAATGACAACTTAAAAACATGTCAACTATGTATCCAAACTTACCTAAATGACCAAATACATATATGCATAATTATACCCAAAACTTAACATGTAGATCACTTATCAAGCTCAACCATTTGGTACCCAAAATACCAATTCACCAAATAAATTATTTAAAAACTAACATTATTATACATATGTGCTTTCTACAACAAGCACTAAACCACTCCAAATTATAATACATATTCATATGCATCTTTTTCCTTTAAGTTTGATGACAAACTCACCTCTTCCTTGGGTGGAAGCCCCTCCAATGACTCACCAAGCTCAGACGTTGTCTTTCCTTTGACTACGGCTTGCTTTGGACAGTTTCGCAACTCATGCGGACCACGACACAAAAAGCACTTTACTCGCTTCTTTTTGCTCCTCTTTACCCTCTTGGTTTTGACTTTTCCCTTGCTCGAACCAAGCTTCTTGGGCTCCTTGTTAGCTCTATCGTCCCCTTCGATGACAAACTTCATCAGACACTTCTGCAACCTATGCGGACCAAGACACAAGAAGCACTCCACTGGCTTCTTCTCACTTTTGGCCTCCTTGGCTTCGACACCCTTTGCGCTCGAACCAAGTACCAATGCCTTACCTACTGGCTTCTTCTTAAGTGCGAATTTCTTCGGACATTTCTTCAACATGTGTGGACTGCCCCAGAGAAAGCATTTCAACTTGTCCCTTTTCCTGTTAGGTTTCTTCTTCCCAACTCGTGGTTTTCCATTACGACCATTGTCGTCGTTGCCATTGCCATCAACAACATCTTCCTTGTGATCCCTTTCCTCGGACTTGGAAGACATAAATCAATTTACATGTTAACCATACCAAACCACACATCAAACATGATAAGGCCATTTATATATACACATAGCAAAATATACCAAAACACAAGCCAAATCAAATGGCTAAAAACATAACAAAACATGTAGGCTATCATTAGCCAAAATAACCTATACATGCCATTATAACCAAAATTAGATAACCAAAAGTACCAAAAGAGCTGATAGATAGTGTAATATAGCTCCGACAAGCTTCCAACTCGAACGAGCTTCTGAATCACTATAAGACACGGAAAATAACACAGAGTAAGCTTTTAAGCTTAGTAAGTTTGTATAACAAAGAAATTAACTTAGTATTTAGTCACATTTGAGGTAATCAAACAAAGCATATCCAAACTCAATTTGGCCAAAGCCTAGACACATCCTCATCAACCATGCTAGTCATGTAATTCATATAAATATCTAGAAACATGTATGAGCTCAACAACAATCAAACTTCCATGGGCATTTAATTTCTCAAATCATATATTTATATATCATGTACAAATAATTTTCATATATTTCATGTAAATACATGTGGTAGTTTGTATCGAGCTTATGTAATCTCGTAACAGAACAATGCCCGTTGAACCATTTAGAATATCGTTGGATACGCGGGTAGTACACACAAGGTGTACTGAAATGTAATTTGTCAATTCCTGTACATGTATGCTCATACAAGCTATAAACGGTAAGCTCCTCTGAGCTGAATAACGATAAGCTCATACAAGCCGTGTATCAGTAAGCTCATAAGAGCTGAAATCGGTAACCCTAATGACATGTCATTTGTATCCTATGAATTCCTAAGGTTCAAACGGGGTTCGGTAGTCGTCGTATGCCGTCGAATATGTGATCAGTAATTATACATAGCAGTTATACAATCCATATATATATATATATATATATATATTTCAATTAAAGCATATAAATACGCAATTTAATTATACGAACTTACCTCAACGAGTTTATATAGATACGAAGGCAATTAATCCGATATTTTTCCTTCACCTCGATCTAACTCTGTACGAGGTCTAACTGGATTATACAAATTAATTTAACTCAATTCAATATTCAATTTAGTCCAACACACATTTTTGGAAAAATTACCATTTTGCCCCTATACTTTTAATTCCTTGCAATTTAGTCCCTAGGCTCGAAAAATGAAATTCATTCAATTTTATCCCTACCCAAGCCTAGCCAAACTATAAACATATTTATAGCAGCCGATATATTTCACAAATTCTCATTTTTACCTCACAATTTATCACATTTTTCACTTTAATCCCTAATTGATAATTTCATCAAAAATTCCTTTACAAAAGTTGTTTATCTAACAACAACCATTCTTTTTCTACCATTAAACTTCAAAACCCTAATGTATTCATCAATGGAAAAACTTAAATACTTTAACAGTTTTACAAATTAGTCATCGGGCTAGCTAGATTAAGCTACAACTATCCCGGAAACATAGAAATCATTAAAAACGGGACAAAAATCGTACCTAATTGGAAAATGGAAGCTTGGTCGAATATTGCTCAACAAAATGGCTTTCTTTCTTCTTCACAATCGGTTGAAAAAGGAAGAAAAGATGATACTTGGCTTTTATTTTACTAAAATTTGTCTTTATTTACTTAATTACCTATTTACCCTTTTAAAATATTAATAATTACAAGATTGCCAAGCCATTATCATCCACTAACTTATTAATGGGCTAATTATCATATAAGGACCTCCACTTTAAATTTCTATAGCTATTTAATACTTTTAGCTAATAGAACTCAACTTTTGCACTTTACGCAATTTAGTTTTTTTTTATCAAATTGAGCATGTAATTGGTAAAATTTGTTAACAAAATTTTTATACGATAATACTATCATGCTGTAGATCATAAAATAATATTAGAATAAATTTTTCGACCTCAGATTTGTGGTCCTGAAATCACTGTTCAGATTTCACTGAAAACGGGCTGTTACAATTTCCTAGTGTGGTGATGGCCTAGATTCGACTCCCTAGCTTGCCGGGATTCTTATACAAAAGGAACTAAAGGAAATATGTGAGTTGGTTGGAAAAGTGGAAAAACTTGACTTCATGATCGATAATAGATCGAAGGGAACATTCATTAGGTTAGTGGTATATGTCAACCTTGATCGACCACTTGTCTCATAAATTCTAGTTAGTAGTAGGATGCAGAGAGTGGAATTTGAGTCGCTGCTGACTGTATGCTTCTCGCGTGGTTGGTATGGACATGTGAAGGACTCGTTCTTTATTTCTACTGTAGATTTGAGCAAGTCAGGTGAGAAGGGAGTTTCGTCGGAGGCGCGACCAATAGTGAGGCAATGGTGGATGGGGTAGAGGCATTCGGGTTGTGGGTGTTGGTTGAGCAAAAAACTCGGCAAAATACAAGGGAGAGTAGGAATCAATGACCTAAAAATTTGGATTTTTATTTTATAGGATCTAGATTTAAGTCTTTGTCTGGCATTAACAATAGAGATGCTGAGATTGAAGTGGCTAAAGAAGGGAAACTGCCAGCAAATTTCCAGAAAGGGGATTTTTTTTTCTTTTGGAAAATCTCACACGAGTCAATTTAAAAGGGAATAATAAGGTGGATGGTGGGCCATCTGGGGTGAACATGGAAGCATTAAATAGAATGGACTAAATGAAGGCTATTAGGCCTAGGGAGAGGGCTGACATTGCGCTTATAAATAAAAGCAGGCCTGGTATGGAGGTTGGAGAAACTTAATTAAGACGAGTGGAGAGAAGGCTAGTCTAGAGTCCGAGTCAGTTTTGGAGAAATTAGGACTGGTGTCTACAAGCCATATTGATTTTTTTTCTAGTAGGTCGTTAGTCCAACCCGAACAGAACACCTTGGTGGTCCCTGATTCAACAGCCTCTTCGAGAATATATGTGTTGCCAATGGCATCCACACATATGATTGAAGATGATGTCACTTCTTTATTTCTATATATTCTCTAGTCTAACACTACCTCACATTTTAACCCCACTTTTGAAAGGCCGATGGAGTCACTTGTAGAATTATCTGTCAAGGTCTTAGATCTGGGGAGACATTCGACCATCTCCTTTAAAGAGAATTATGACCCGAAGGCTAGTGGCTCCCCGGTGGGTGAGAGCTTTGGGGACATAGGCATTGGTCAGGTGACACCCAAAGGACGTGGTTTTGGGAACAAAAGCAGTGCTAATCATATCGGTAGGCCTTTCAATAGGACCATATAGTAGTGTGGAGCTTGATTTAAACTTGTAAGGAATTCCAAGGTCCTAGTGTCAAAAACAATAAACTCGATGACCAAACTTATTAATTCCCAAATTCAGTCTGAAATGGGTAAAGGGGAAAAGATCACTGATGGTGAGCATCGAGCGACGATGGCTCTGTTTGGCCAATAGAGGTTAGTTTCGCTATTTATTCATTTAATATTATTATGAGTTTTTCCAGTTTTGCATGGAATTGTCAATGGTGTGCTAGCATTAAATTCTCGTATATTTTCCGTGAGTACAACCTGGAGTTTAAACCTGATATTGTGGGACTTTATGAAACGAGAGTCAATGGGAGTAAAGCAGACTCAATCATTGCGAAACTTGGTTTCCAATTTTCTCATTGTGTTGAGGCAATCAATTTTTCCAAAGGGATTTGGATTGGTTGAAGGCATCATTATGTGTTGAGGTTGTTAGAAGTCACCCCCAGTTCATTTTGACGAGGGTATTTGATAGCTCCTTTCAACATCAAATTTTAATCACCTTCGTCTATGGCAATCCTGATAAACAGAAGCGGGAACTCCTTTGGGAAGGGTTGAAATTGGCTATTCAAAGAGAAAGGATTCCTTGGCTAGTGATCAAGGATTTTAATATTATCATTTCGTCTAATGAGAAGAGGTGTGTGCGGGTCATAGGAAGGATATGCTCTTTATTTGGTGTGTAACACCCCTAACCCATATTCATCGCCGGAACAAGGTTACGAAGCATTACCAGAATTTATAAATTAATTAACAAACATTTCTATCATCTAGCATACATATCAGAAACCAATCAAAATCAATTATATTGTCCCTTATGCGAGCCCTCGAGGCTCAAAATACACATTAGAAATAAGTCGGTACTAAATCGGTTACTCAAAGAATTTTTCAGAAAACATCAAAAATTTTCAAAGGTGTAGAGGACACATGGTCGTGTGGCCCACACGGTCAAGAGACACGCCCGTGTCTCGGGTTGTGTGGGTATTCAAAATAGGGACACACAGTCGTGTCCCAACCCGTGTTCATACCCGTATAACTCTCTAACATGGGTCATACGGCCAAGCCACACACCCGTGTTCTAAGCCGTGTGTGTAACACCCTTAACCCATATCCGTCGCCAAAATAGGGTTACAGAGCATTACCAGAATTTACAGATCAAATACAAATATTTCATGTCATTTAACATTCATACCATAAATTGATCATATTCAATCATATTGTCCCTTATATGAGCCCCCGAGGCCTAAAATACACAATAGAAATAAGTCGGGACTAATCCAGGTACTCAAAGAATTTTTCGCAAAATTTCAAAATTTTTCCTAGATGCAGGGGGAACACGCCAAACCATGTGTCTCACACGGTCAAGAGACACACCCATGTCTCAAGTCGTGTGGGTATTCTAAATAGGGCACACGGCCGTATCCCAGCCCGTGTCCATGCCCATGTAAACCACTGACTTGGGTCACACGGCCAAGCCACACGCCCTTGTGCTACGCCGTGTGGATAATTTTGAGCATTTTGTTTCTCAATTTTTAAGATGCAAGGGACACACAGCCAGGTCACACGCCCATGTGACACATGGCTGAGACATACGCCCATGTCTCTGCCCGTGTAGACGAAAATAGGCCATTTACAAGGCCACTTTTCTCACCCAATTTGTCTTCCACCTATATCAACACTTTAACACATTCACAAGGCAATACCAATCATTTAAATCAAGCCAAAATTAAGTTTAGTACATATTATAACACCCCATATGTCCAAGTAGTCAAACTTACCTAATTGACCCAGTTCACATATATGCATATTTTACCAATTATGCTAACTCAAATCAATTAACAATGAGCCTATATGATTTCCATCACTAAACCAATTCAAAAATTCATCAAACATATTAAGACCATATATAAACACATCAAAACAGGTCCATCACAAGCCATTCCAGTGGCTAGTTACAACCAAACATTTACATTGCCATCATTGGTTACGTTTAATTTATACATGTCATTATAACCAAAATTTGTTTGCTATATATATACTGAAAAGTCCAGGGGATAGTGTGATGTGGCTCTGACCAGTTTCCAACCTTTATGAGCTTCCAAGTACTATAAAACAGAGGAAATAAAACAGAGTAAGCATTTAATGCTTAGTAAGTTCGTATAACAGAAAATTTACTTACATGCATTTACATTTCTAGTAAACATACAAAGTACATCCAAAGTAAATTGACTAGTAGCCTAAACACATAATTTCACCAAACATGTTAGTCATTTATTTCACATGAATATCCAGAAATACGTATGAGCTCATCAAATATCAAATTTCCATGTATTTCGTGTATATACGTGTAACGACCCAAAATCCGTGGGCACCAGAAAAAGTGTGTTATCGGGCCTCCGTCTTAGTAAACTGAGTTAGTAAATAATTATTAGGAGTAATTATGATTCTAATAGTGTGTTTAATTAGATTTTTATTTAGTGAATTTAGCTTAATTGAGAGAAATTAGGAAAAAGGACTAAAGTGAATAAAGGGTAAAAGTTGAATTGTAGATTAAAAGAAAATAAAAAGGACTACAATGGCAAATAGACCATTTAGTATATTTGAGGCGGCATAAGCATAAAAATCTGAGATTTTTATGTGTTAAAATATATTATTATTAGATAACTATATTAATATTATATATATTATATAATAAAGTAATAGAATAAAAGAAAAAAAAAAAAGAAACAAAACAAAGAAACAGAGAGCATACGAAACAGGGGAAAGGAAGGAAAGAAAAGAAAAAGGAAAAACTAGAGATTTAAAGCTTGAAGTTTAAATTGGTAAGTCAATCAAGTCCTATTCTTTTAATTTTGATGTTTTAGAAGCTTTAAAGCAAGACTTTGATGAAACTAAGTTGATATTTTGAGAGTTTATAGGTTTTCAAGTGTAGTTGATGTTGAAGAAAAAGATGAATCAGGGATTAAATTGAATGAAATTTAAGTTAGAATTAGTAAGAGGATTAAATTGTAAAGTATGATATAAGCTGTGTTAGAGGGATTAATTTGGAAGAAATTAGAAATTAAAGTTTTAATATGAATATTAGATGGTCAAGTTGAATATGGAAGGAATTTAAGAAGAAACAAAGTATGAATTAAGTTAAGAAAATAAGTAAACTTAATTAGGATTAAATTGTAAAATGAGTTATAAGAAAACAGTTTTGGAACAGCAGCAGTAAGGTAACTTTGAAAAATCACCAAAAATGGTAGAAATGTAATTAGAAGTTGAGTGAGATATGAAATTAAAGGTTATTGAGTCTAGTTTCATATGAAAGAAACAGAGAAAGCAAAGAAATTCTGTATTTTTAGATATTTAGATTTTGGTAAGACTGGTTCAGAGTGATTTCGAGATCCCCTGTTCTGACTTGGAAAAATCATTAAAAATTGTATAAACATAATTTTGGAACATAATTTATATGGTTAGATTCTTTAATGAGTCTAGTTTTAGAAGAAATAAACTATAACATCATTTGAATTCTGTATAAAAAGATAATTAAATTTTAGCAAAGAGTGGTCGGAACTATCCGACAACAGAATAGGGGTGAGTTTAAAGAATAAACTGTACTTATTGGCTATATCAAAAATTCTGAAAATTTTATGGCAAGAAGATATGTGAGTCTAGTTTCATAGAAAATTTACGGATCTTAATTTGAAAATCTGTAACTCAAGATATAGATAATTTAGTGACAATGACTCAGGTAGACAGCTTTGAAAGAACTTATAAGTAAATAATAGAATTGTGTATAAAGAATGTAGAATGAAGAGGAAGAGTAGAAATTGAATAAAATTCATTATTTATTGTAATTTAATGCTGTAATTAATAATGTAAAATTATTATTATTTTTGTAGCTAACAAGGAAAAAGAGGCATCGGCATTCAAGGGAAAAGAAAAGATCGCTGAGGAGTAAACGTGTATTTCGAGTTTGTATTACTATAACTCAAACTATCTATTAAATGTATATTGTATTTATAGTATATGTTATGGAGTAATTAAGACAAGGTAAGTAATAATATTTGAAATTTAGTAAGAATATGTGTGAATATTGAATTATATGTGAATCGATATAATTGATATTTTGAATTGATCAAGTATTTGAAATTGTTGTGGAAATGAATTCGAAATTGGAAAAGTAAAATAATGCCCTATTAACTTGTCGGACTGGATTTGATACAAATGGCATGCCATTGGATTTGTGATGTGATGAGGAGATTTGTAGCTCGGCGGAGAAGATAATTCTGTTATATATACTTCGGTTTATCCGAAGAGGCATTTAATGCCTTATTGGTGTGTTTGGGAGGTTATATTATTCTGGTGTGTTATGGAGGATTTATATTATTTTGGTGTGATTGGGTTGGATATTCTGGTGTGATTGGGTTGGATACTTTGGTGTGTTTGGGTGGAATCCGCGTATCTATCAGAGTCCGAGCATTGTTAATAGGGTAAATAATTGAAATGGAATTTTGGAAATGAGATTGATTGATTTGGCTCTATTGAAAGGTATGTGAAAGAATGTACGTGTTAAATTATGAATTGAATTAGTATGTGTTAAATGAAATGTGAATTTAAGATTTATGAAGTGATATATATAATTATGTATAATTAGTTTTAATAATTTATAAAGTTTATGGTGATGTTTGTAATTTATTAATGTTAAATAATTTTGATTTATAGTAATACCACTGAGTATGAAATACTCAGCGTACGGTTGTTTCCGTGCGCAGGTCATTAGAGTTTCGGATCCGGTCCAGCATCCAAATCAAACCCGACTCCAACAAGAAGATTTTCGTGATGAATTTCTTTCTTTTTGTTAAGTGGCATGTACTAGATAGTTATATGAATTATAAACATACATAAAGTTAAATGATTTTGGTTGTATATAAATGATTATAATGTTTTGGATGAGGAAAATGATATGAAGTTATAAAATGATAAATTTGGTATTGGTTGATTTGGTTTGAATTTGCAGGGGGAGTTAGGTAAAACTAAGTAGAAATGCTGCCGAAATTTTTATAGGATTATGTGTAAAAAGAAAAAATCTAGAAAATTTGAATAAGTCACATTCTACTTTTAATAAATGTTTTGGGTTTTGAAAGTCTATTATAGGGACTTATTTAATAATTATACTGTAAATGTTATTTTATTTGTGAATTATTTGTAATTAGTCTGATATGTCTGGTAATGCCTCGTAACCCTATTCCGGCGACGGTTTGGGGTTAAGGGGTGTTACAAATGTTGGTATCAGAGCTATCAGGTTTAGCCGATTCTCAAGCTAAATTGAGCTCGGAAGTGAGTCTAATAGTACATGCCACTTTTGAGTTGAAATTGAGTCGGGAATTTTGGATGCTGACCTATTTATTTGTTTTTGTTTTATAGATAAAAAGATGTCAGATGAAAGAATAAACGATACTGATGAAGAAATGCATATCGGAGGAGAAGAATCTTACGGTTTAAATGAAACTGAATCGGTAACACCTAGTAACCCGATGAGAGACCAACCTCCTAGAGTAGAAAGAAGAAATGATAGAGATGATTCTGATATATTAAGAATTATTGCTGATGTTCTACAAAGAGTGGCAGAGATTATTCCTGCCACAACTCCTGTATCAACTCAGAGACGGGCCCCGATAAAAGAGTTAAGGAAATACGGTGCTACGAAATTTATGGGTCTGACAGAAGTTGATCCATCTGCAGCAGAGAATTGGATGGAATCAACTAAACGAGTTCTACAACAATTAGAATGTACCCCCCCGGGAATGCTTAATCTGTGTTGTTTCATTACTTCAGGGTGAAGCTTATCTGTGGTGGGAATCTGTAATCCGACATTTGCCAGCAGAACAGGTAACGTGGGAATTATTTCAAAAGGAATTTCAAAAGAAGTATGTTGGAGAGTTATATATTGAAGATAAAAAGCAGGAATTTCTAATGTTGAAGCAAGGTAATCTATCACTAGTGGATTATGAAAGGGAATTTTCTCGATTGAGTCGATATGCTACTGAGTTCATTCCAACAGAAGCTGATAGCTGCAAAAGATTTTTACGGGGACTGCGAGATGAAATCAAGATTCAATTAGTAAGTCTCAGAATTACTGAACTTGCTGATTTGATTGAGCGAGCGAAAATGACAGAACAAGTATTAGGCCTGGACAAAAAGTCAGAAATGGGTAAATTAGCTGGAAAATGTTTGGGCATTACTAGTTCTAATCCATTACCGAAGAGATCCAGAGAATCAAGAAGTGGTTGGAGGCCAAGTTTCAGATCTGATCGAGGTGATAAAGGTCAGGGTAAACAGACTACTATTTCTACTGGCAGTGTAAAAGGGCCTTCACGGAACATTGATGTCCCAGACTGTGAATACTGTGGAAAGAAGCACTTAGGTGAATGTTGGAGGATAACTCGACGATGTTTTCGATGCGGGTCCACAGATCATTTCATTCGAGATTGTCCAAAAAGTGAAAGTATCACACCTGCAGCATCTCAGAGATCAGTGCCTACAGCTCGTGGCAGAGGATCTAGTAGAAGTGGTTCTGTGTCTAGAAGTGGAGGTGACAGAAGAAACAGTGATATAGTTACACAACAGTCAGAGGCCAGAGCACCAGCCAGAGCGTATGTAATTCGGACCCGTGAGGAAGGAGATGCACACGACGTGGTGACAGGTATATTTTTATTGTATTCTGAGCCTATTTATGCTTTAATTGATCCGGGTTCGTCACATTCATATATTAATTCAAAATTAGTTGAGTTGGGGAAGTTAGAATCTGAAATGTCTAGAGTTTACATAGAGGTGTCTAGCCCTTTGGGACAAACAGTGTTAGTAGATAGAGTATGCCGGAGATGCCCGTTAATAATACATGATAAAATGTTTCCTGTGGATTTGTTGATCATGCCTTTTGGCGATTTTGATATCATTTTGGGTATGGATTGGTTATCTAAACATGAGGTAGTTTTGGACTGTTATAAAAAGAGGTTTAGTATTCAAGCAGAAAACGGGGATAGAATTGAAGTGAATGGCATCCGTACCAGTGGTTCGACACGTATCATTTCAGCGATGAAGGCTAATAAATTATTACAGCAGGGTTGTTCAGCGTATTTGGCATATGTTATTAATTCTGATTCAGTTGGGAGCCAGTGCAGCCAGATTAGGACTGTACGCGAGTTTCCAGATGTATTTCCAGAAGAACTACCGGGTTTACCACCTGATAGAGAGGTTGAATTTGCTATTGAGGTGTATCCAGGTACAGCACCAATTTCTATACCTCCGTATCGAATGTCGCCTACTGAATTGAAAGAGTTGAAAGTACAGTTGCAAGATTTACTAGATCGAGGCTTCATCCGACCAAGTATTTCACCCTGGGGAGCTCCAGTGTTGTTTGTTAAAAAGAAAGATGGTTCTATGCGGTTATGCATTGATTATCGACAGTTGAATAAACTAACGATCAAGAATTGATATCCGTTGCCTCGTATAGATGACTTGTTTGATCAGCTTAAGGGAGCTTCAATATTTTCTACAATTGATTTGAGATCTGGGTATTATCAGCTGAAGGTGAAGGAAAGTGATGTGCCTAAGACTGCCTTCCGTACCCGTTATGGCCATTATGAATTTTTGGTAATGCCGTTTGGATTGACCAATGCTCCAGCTGCTTTTATGGATCTGATGAATCGCATTTTCCAGCCTTACTTAGATCAGTTTGTGGTGGTTTTTATTGATGATATATTGGTATACTCGAAGACAGAGGCAGAACATGATCAGCATCTTCGAAAAGTTTTACAGATTCTGCGGGAAAAACAGTTATATGGGGAATTAAGTAAATGTGAATTCTGGTTGTCAGAAGTGGTATTTTTAGGACATGTAGTATCTGCTGACGGAATTAGAGTTGATCCGAAGAAGATTGAAGCAATTGTTCAGTGGAAGGCGCTAAAGAATGTATCGGAGGTGCGCAGTTTTCTCGGTTTAGCTGGGTATTACAGGAGATTTGTAAATGGATTTTCAAAGATAACACTACCAATGACTAAACTATTACAGAAGAATGTTCCTTTTGTTTGGGATGATCAGTGCCAGAAAAGTTTTGAGACTTTGAAGCAAATGTTGACAGAGGCACCGGTATTAACATTACCAGAGTCGGGGAAAGATTTTGTTGTGTATAGTGATGCTTCTTTGAGTGGTTTGGGTTGTGTATTGATGCAAGATGGGAAAGTCATTGCTTATGCATCTAGACAGTTGAAGCCACATGAACGTAATTATCCAACGCACGATTTGGAGCTAGCTGCTGTAATTTTTGCTCTAAAGATCTGGAGGCATTACTTATATGGTGAAAAATGTTACATTTACACAGATCATAAAAGTCTTAAATATCTTCTGTCACAGAAGGAATTGAATTTAAGGCAAAGACGGTGGATCGAGCTTCTAAAAGATTATGATTGTGTTATAGACTATCATCCAGGAAAAACAAATGTGGTAGCTGATGCATTGAGCAGGAAAGCTGCGATTGAATTACGAGCAATGTTTGCTCGGCTCAGTGTTAATGATGATGGGAGCTTGTTAGCTGAGATAAGGGTTAAGCCGATGATGTTTAATCAGATTAAAATAGCTCAGATGAAAGATGACAGATTATTGAAGAAAAGAGAAATGGTACGAAATGGTTCAACAGAGAGTTTTAGTATTGATGAACATGATTGTTTGAGGTTTCAAAATCGGATTTGTGTTCCAGCTACTTCTGAATTAAAGAAGATGATTCTTCGAGAAGCACATGATGGCACTTTTGCATTGCATCCGGGTGGAACAAAAATGTATCATGATTTACGGGAGCTTTATTGGTGGCCAGAGATGAAGAAAGATATAGTTGAATATGTCAGTAAATGTTTCACTTGTCAACGAGTAAAAGCAGAACATCAGGTACCGACAGGGTTACTCCAGCCTATTAGTATTCCTTAATGGAAATGGGATAGTATTACTATGGATTTTGTTACGGGGTTGCCACTGTCGGTGAGCAAAAAGAATGCCATTTGGGTGATAGTTGATCGGCTTACTAAATCTGCTCACTTCATAGCAGTCAGGACTGATTGGTCTCTACAGAAGCTTGCTGAAGTTTATATCCGAGAAATTGTGAGACTGCATGGCATTCCAGTATCTATAATTTCCGACCGAGATCCACGATTTACATCGAGATTTTGGAGGCAGTTACATGATTCTTTGGGTACTCGGCTTAATTTCAGTACTGCATTTCATCCACAAACCGATGGACAATCGGAACGGGTAATTCAGATTTTAGAAGACATGCTTCGGGCTTGTATTATTGACTTTGAATCTGGTTGGGAACGATACTTGTCGTTAGCTGAATTTGTTTATAATAATAGTTTCCAATCCAGTATTCAGATGGCTCCATATGAAGCATTATACGGTCGAAGATGCCGATCACCGATATGTTGGACGGAGTTGAATGAGAGAAAGCTAGTTGGACCGGAATTAATTCAGGAGACAGAAGAAATAGTTAAAAAGATCAGAGACAGGTTGAAAGTAGCTTTTGACAGACAAAAGTCTTATGCAGATCTAAAGCGACGAGATATAAAGTATTCTGTGGGTGATAAAGTGTTTTTAAAAGTATCGCCTTGGAAGAAAGTTGTAACACCCCTTACCCGTTTTCAACGCCGGAATAGGGTACGAGGCATTACCGAAATTGCAAATTTATTTATCAGACATTTTATTTCATTTAGCATTTATATTTGAAACCCATCAAAATCAAACATATTGTCCCATAAACATATTTATTTTTCTCGTCATGTCTTACTTAAATTTATTACTCGTCTCAACATACTTAATTACCTTGTATTAACATATTAAAGATAATCACATATTTACATATCATGATAAATATCATTCACTTGTCTCTTCTTCATAAACATAAATTAGTTAATTTATCATATCAATATTTCACGTACCATCAACTCATATTTTCTTATATCACATAATTAAGTTACATGAACTTATCTGGCTAAATTTGTAGAAATATCAAGATTCAGGGTCATTTTAGAAATTTTCTATTTTCATCGATTTTTCAATCGATCTTAATCTATATTAATAATTTCATTCAATTTTACAATTTTAAATAATAAAATAATCTATTCATGCAAATTGGTCATTTCCACGTTTTTACAAAATTAATCATAAAATTTTACTTTTATTCAATTTAGTCCTTTTATTCAATTTAGTGAGTCTAAAACATTACAAATTAGCCATGCTAGCTGAATATTCATACATATTTTCCTCCTCCTCCTCTCCATTCCACATCCTTAATGTATATAACATGCTATAAGTAACATTATCAATAAATTTCATTAATTACTCATAAGTATATTCAAAACTGTCCATTTGAGTTATAGTCACTAAATTATTTATTTACAGAGCTACAGAACTCCAAATGAAGAACCGTTAATTTTTCCTGAAACTAGACTCACATATCTTCTTGCCATAAAATTTTCAGAACTTTTGATTTAGCCAATTAGTACAGTTTATTCTTTAAATTCATCCCTGTTCTGCTGTCTAGCAGTTCCGACCCTTCTTCACTAAAAATTAATTATATTTTTATATAGAATTCATATGATGTTATGGTTTATTTATTATAAAACTAGACTCATTAAGGAATCTAACCATATAAATTATGTTCCCAAATTATTTTTATACAATTTTTAGTGAATTTCTAAAGTAAGAACAGGGAATCACGAAGTTATTCTAAACTAGTCTTACAAAAATATAAATATCTCAAAATGTAGACTTCCTTTGCTTTCTCTGTTTCTTTTATATGAAAATAGACTCAATAAGCTTTAATTTCATATCTCATTCAACTTCTAATTCGATTTATACAATTTTTGGTGATTTTTCAAAGTTAGACAACTGCTGCTGTCCAAAACTGCTTTAGTGTAACATGTTGATTTCTATTTTGTCCCTAATTCCACAATTCATACAATTCAATCCTTGCTCAATTAACCCCTCAATTAAACTAATTTCTCATTTAATACTTTTCTCTATCATTTTAAACTACTTCATAACTTTTGAAAATCAGAATTTTAACACTAGGCCTTAATTTCAGCTATTTCACAATTAGGTCCTAAAACCAATTTCCATCAATTTCACTTGATAAAATCATCATATAACAAAATTAAAGCTTCAAATCAATATTTATTCATCATATTATTTCAGCACTAATCCACATCAAATTTAAAAATTAACCATAGAATCATAAACTAATGAATTAATAAGTTGGACTCAATTGTAGAAAGTCCAAAAACATAGAAATTTCAAGGAGAAAGCAAGTATTAAACTTACATGAAGCTTGAGTATGAAAACCAACTTAAACTCTTTTCCATGACTGTTTTTCAGCTGAAGAAAATGAAGAGAATTGAAGAGAATTCTCCAAATATTTCAATTTAATCCCCTTTTTATTTAGCTAATTTTGGAAATTTTCCAATTTTCTCCCTTTTCCTTCTTTCTCTTCTCTTCTTCTTTCTTTCCTTCCCCTGCTCTCTGTTTCGTTTGGTTTCTGTTCTCTCCCCTTTTTTTTTTCTTTGAATTATTATATAATATAATTATAATATATAATAATATAATAATATAATAATATAATAATATAATATAAATATATAATATAATAATATAGTTTTAAAAAAAAATCTCAGATTTTCTAACGTTACACCGCCTCAACTATGCAAAATGGTATAATTACCATTTTGATCCTTCATAATTTCTTTTAATCTATAATTCAACTTTTACACCTTTTTCAATTTAGTCCTTTTCATTTAATTACATATCCAAACGTTAAAATTTCTCAACTAAACTTTAATAATAACTTAATGACACTCCATAAATATTTTTAGAAATATTTATGGCTCACTTTATGAATTCGAGGTCTCAATACCTCGTTTTTGGCCCAATTTTTCTAATTAATTCTTTTAGTTCACAAAATTCACTAATTTTAAAATATTTCTAATATCACACTTAACTTATAATTATCGATTAACAAAGTTTTCTAACTTTTTCGTCAGAGTTAGTGATCTCGAATCACTGTTCCGATACTATTGAAAATTGGGCTGTTACAACTTTTGAGATTTGGTCGCAAAGGAAAATTAAGTCCTCGTTACATTGGGCCGTATGAAGTAATTGAAAGAATCGGACCGGTTGCCTATCGATTAGCTTTACCTCCGGAATTACAGAAAATTCATGATGTTTTTCATGTTTCCATGTTACGAAGGTATCGATCGGATCCATCTCATATTATTTCTACTGAAGACATTGAGATTAGACCGGATTTGTCATATGAAGAAGAACCGGTTCAAATACTAGCTCGAGAAGTGAAAGAATTAAGAAACAAACGAGTCCCTTTGGTAAAAGTATTGTGGAGAAGCCATAGTGTGGACGAAGCAACTTGGGAACCGGAAGAAACTATGAGAGCACAGTATCCTCATCTATTCTCAGGTAAATTTCGAGGACGAAATTTATTAAGGAGGGAGAAATGTAACGACCCAAAATCCGTGGGCACCAGAAAAAGTGTGTTATCGGGCCTCCGTCTTAGTAAACTGAGTTAGTAAATAATTATTAGGAGTAATTATGATTCTTAGTGAATTTAGCTTAATTGAGAGAAATTAGGAAAAAGGACTAAAGTGAATAAAGGGTAAAAGTTGAATTGTAGATTAAAAGAAAATAAAAAGGACTAAAATGGCAAATAGACCATTTAGTATATTTGAGGCGGCATAAGCATAAAAATCTGAGATTTTTATGTGTTAAAATATATTATTATTATTAGATAACTATATTAATATTATATTATATTATATAATAAAGTAATAGAATAAAAGAAAAAAAAAAAAGAAACAAAACAAAGAAACAGAGAGCATACGAAACAGGGGAAAGGAAGGAAAGAAAAGAAAAAGGAAAAACTAGAGATTTAAAGCTTGAAGTTTAAATTGGTAAGTCAATCAAGTCCTATTCTTTTAATTTTGATGTTTTAGAAGCTTTAAAGCAAGACTTTGATGAAACTAAGTTGATATTTTGAGAGTTTATAGGTTTTCAAGTGTAGTTGATGTTGAAGAAAAAGATGAATCAGGGATTAAATTGAATGAAATTTAAGTTAGAATTAGTAAGAGGATTAAATTGTAAAGTATGATATAAGCTGTGTTAGAGGGATTAATTTGGAAGAAATTAGAAATTAAAGTTTTAATATGAATATTAGATGGTCAAGTTGAATATGGAAGGAATTTAAGAAGAAACAAAGTATGAATTAAGTTAAGAAAATAAGTAAACTTAATTAGGATTAAATTGTAAAATGAGTTATAAGAAAACAGTTTTGGAACAGCAGCAGTAAGGTAACTTTGAAAAATCACCAAAAATGGTAGAAATGGAATTAGAAGTTGAGTGAGATATGAAATTAAAGGTTATTGAGTCTAGTTTCATATGAAAGAAACAGAGAAAGCAAAGAAATTCTGTATTTTTAGATATTTAGATTTTGGTAAGACTGGTTCAGAGTGATTTCGAGATCCCCTGTTCTGACTTGGAAAAATCATTAAAAATTGTATAAACATAATTTTGGAACATAATTTATATGGTTAGATTCTTTAATGAGTCTAGTTTTAGAAGAAATAAACTATAACATCATTTGAATTCTGTATAAAAAGATAATTAAATTTTAGCAAAGAGTGGTCGGAACTATCCGACAACAGAATAGGGGTGATTTTAAAGAATAAACTATACTTATTGGCTAAATAAAAAATTCTGAAAATTTTATGGCAAGAAGATATGTGAGTCTAGTTTCATAGAAAATTTACGGATCTTAATTTGGAAATCTGTAACTCAAGATATAGATAATTTAGTGACAATGACTCAGGTAGACAGCTTTGAAAGAACTTATAAGTAAATAATAGAATTATGTATAAAGAATGTAGAATGAAGAGGAAGAGTAGAAATTGAATAAAATTCATTATTTATTGTAATTTAATGCTGTAATTAATAATTTAAAATTATTATTATTTTTGTAGCTAACAAGGAAAAAGAGGCATCGGCATTCAAGGGAAAAGAAAAGATCGCTGAGGAGTAAACGTGTATTTCGGGCTTGTATTACTATAACTCAAACTATCTATTAAATGTATATTGTATTTATAGTATATGTTATGGAGTAATTAAGACAAGGTAAGTAATAATATTCGAAATTTAGTAAGAATATGTGTGAATATTGAATTATATGTGAATCGATATAATTGATATTTTGAATTGATCAAGTATTTGAAATTGTTGTGGAAATGAATTCGAAATTGGAAAAGTAAAATAATGCCCTATTAACTTGTCGGACTGGATTTGATACAAATGGCATGCCATTGGATTTGTGATGTGATGAGGAGATTTGTAGCTCGACGGAGAAGATAATTCTGTTATATATACTTCGGTTTATTCGAAGAGGCATTTAATGCCTTATTGGTGTGTTTGGGAGGTTATATTATTCTGGTGTGTTATGGAGGATTTATATTATTTTGGTGTGATTGGGTTGGATATTCTGGTGTGATTGGGTTGGATACTTTGGTGTGTTTGGGTGGAATTCGCGTATCTATCAGAGTCCGAGCATTGTTAATAGGGTAAATAATTGAAATGGAATTTTGGAAATGAGATTGATTGATTTGGCTCTATTGAAAGGTATGTGAAAGAATGTACGTGTTAAATTATGAATTGAATTAGTATGTGTTAAATGAAATGTGAATTTAAGATTTATGAAGTGATATATATAATTATGTATAATTAGTTTTAATAATTTATAAGTTTATGGTGATGTTTGTAATTTATTAATGTTAAATAATTTTGATTTATAGTAATACCACTGAGTATGAAATACTCAGCGTACGGTTGTTTCCGTGCGCAGGTCATTAGAGTTTCGGATCCGGTCCAGCATCCAAAACAAACCCGACTCCAACAAGAAGATTTTCGTGATGAATTTCTTTCTTTTTGTTAAGTGGCATGTACTAGATAGTTATATGAATTATAAACAGACATAAAGTTAAATGATTTTGGTTGTATATAAATGATTATAATGTTTTGGATGAGGAAAATGATATGAAGTTATAAAATGATAAATTTGGTATTGGTTGATTTGGTTTGAATTTGCAGGGGGAGTTAGGTAAAACTAAGTAGAAATGCTGCCGAAATTTTTATAGGATTATGTGTAAAAAAAAATCTAGAAAATTTGAATAAGTCACATTCTACTTTTAATAAATGTTTTGGGTTTTGAAAGTCTATTATAGGGACTTATTTAATAATTATACTATAAATGTTATTTTATTTGTGAATTATTTGTAATTAGTCTGATATGTCTGGTAATGCCTCGTAACCCTATTCCGGCGACGGTTTGGGGTTAAGGGGTGTTACAATACGGATAATGATTCACTTTGAATTCATTTAGTTTCTCATATCAGGATTTTGCCCGTTAAATCATTTAAAATAACGATGGATACTCGAGTAGTACACACAAAGTGTACAAATCTGTAATCCGTCAAATCATATTCGGGAATGCTCATATGAGCACATAAAAGGGAAGCACTTTCGAGCCATATAATGGGAACCTCATGTGAGCCATGTAACAGGAAGCTCATTCGAGCTGTATAATGGCAAGCTCATTAGAGTCGTAATCGGGAAATTCAAGCAAGCCAATATTGGGAAGCTCCGAAGAGCCATATATCGGGACGCTCATAAGAGATACGGTGTGTCTACAACACATACAGAATCACGACCAATTGGGATGTTTAGAAGAGCTATTAACGAGAAGCTCGCAAGAACCATATAACGAGAAGCTTGTGAGAGCCAAATATTGGGATGCTCATGAGAGCTAATAATGGGATGCTTTTTCGAGCTGTGGTGTGTCCGCAACACATGTAGGACCACAACCAATTCGGGAATCCTGTATCCATCGAATTTCATCTATTCAAATGGGACTTAATATTTGTCAGACATTTTCAGATATGTGACTATTTTCATATACATGACGCTTATACATTTCATATACATAACATTCAATTTAAAACATATAAATATACAATCTAGTTACACGAAACTTACCTCGACAATGTTTGTGCACACAAAAGTTACTAATCCGCTACTTTCTATTTTCCTCGATTTAACTCTGTATTTGATCTATCCGGATCTATACGAATGAATTTAACATCAGTTTAATACAATTTACATTCAATTCAATCCAATTCATATCTTAGGCAAAATTACCATTTGCCCCTATATTTTTAATTAATTTCGATTTCGTCCCTAGGCTCGAAAAATAAAATTCATGCAATTTAATCCTTATTTCAGGCCTAACCGATTTTTAAATATTACAATAACAGTCCATGTATTTCACAAAAATAAGAATTTTTCCATAAATTTCACATCTTTTCAGTTTAGTCCCTAAATCATAATTTCATCAAAATTCCCTTTACAAAAGTTGTTTATTTATCAATAACCTTTCATTTTCTACCATAAAACTTCATAATTCATGTATACTCATCCATGGAAAAACTTTAATACTTTAATAACTTTACAAATTAATCCTCGAGATAACTAGATTAAGTTATTACGATCTCGAAAATATAAAAATTACTAAAAACGGGACAAGAATACATTCCTAATTGAGCCAAGTAAGTTTGCTAGAGTTCAAGTTCTCATGGCTAGGGTTTCCATGTTTTAATTTGGGAAAGATGATGGAATAAGATGATATTAGATTTTTATCATCTTTAATTATTTCTATTTCTAATTTAGTCCTTTTCTTTATTTAATTTTCCATGGATGAATCATCATACTTATCTACTAACTCCATTAATTGGTCTATTTGCCATATAAGGACCTCAAATTTTGAATTCCATAGCTATTTGACACCTATAGCTACTAGAACTTAACTTTTGCATTTTATGCAATTTGGTCCTTTCCATCTAATTAAACATGTAACTGGTAAAATTTTCTTAATGAAATTTTCATACGACATTCCTATCATAATGCATACCATGCAATAATATTAAAATAATTTTCCTTCTGAACTCGGATTTGTGGTCCTGAAACCACTGTTCTGATTTCACTAAAAATGGGTTGTTACAGTGTGAGCATTCTGTTTTGTGCAAATTTAAGTTATAAGGGACACACGGCCGTGTCAGCTAGCCGTGTGTGACACACGACTGAGACACATGCCCGTGTCTCTGCCCGTGTGGACAAAAATAAGTCATTTTTTTAGTTATATTTCTCACCCAACCCAATTTGTCATCAACCTAAATCAACATTTTTGGTCATCAACAAGCCATAACAAGGCATTCAAATCAAGCCAAAATCAATAATTGAACATGTAATACTATCACATAACAACAATATGCCCTTAGGCTCTTTAAATGACAACATAACTCATTTCAACCAAATAACCAATTTCACCTACATGACCTAATACATATATGCATAATTTACCAAATATACCAATTCAACCCAACCATCAATATACTTATAAGATTTTCATCATTCAACCATTTCAAACACACATCAAACATGATAAGGACACTTATATACACATCAAAATTTATCCATCACAAGCCATTCAAATCGCTAGTTCCATCAAAACATTTATATGCCATCAATGGCCAAGTTAACCTATACATGCCATTATAACCAAAATCAATTTACTAATTATACCGAAAAGGCTGATGGATAGTTTGAAGTTACTCCGACCAACTTCTAACCCAAATGAGCTTTTGAATTACTATAAAACATAAAAAAATACAGAGTAAGCATTTAAGCTTAGTAAGTTCGTATAACAAGGAAATTAACTTACCATTTAATCACATTTAAGGTAAGCATGCTAATATAACCAAACCAATTTGGCCAAATGCCTAAACATATATCCTCAACATGTTAGCCATGTAACACTTTCCATAACCAATAAACATGGATGTACATAATCACTAAGTAAGGTTCACATACATACATGTATCATCCATCTCATATTTCAATATATCATGTAAAATCATTTCCATGTAATTCAAGTATATACCCGTAATTGTTCATTTCGAACTCATATTGTTTCATATTAGAACTTTGCCTGTTGAACAAATTAAAGTATCGTTGGATACACGGGTAGTACACAGGAAGTGTACAAATTTGTAATCCGTTAATTCATATACTTGTATCCTTATACAAGCATGTAAATGGGAAGCTCTTCCTAGCCATATAACGGGAAGCTCATGTGAGCTAAGTAACGAGAAGCTCATACAAGCTGTATATCGGGAAGCTCTTGCGACCCAAATATTGGGAAGCTCAAGAGAGCTGTGGTGTATCCGCAACACATGTAGGATTACAACCATATCGGAAACCCTAATGACATGTCATTTGTATCCTTTGAATTTTTAAGGTTCAAACGGGACTCGATAATTATCGGATATGTGATCATAATTACACATGGAAATTTGTACAAATCACACATGCAACAATATTCAACTTAAAACATTTAAATATATAATTTAGTTACACGAACTTACCTCGACAAGTATACGTAGATTTGAAGGCTACTAATCCAATACTTTTTCTTTGTCTCGATCTAACTCCGTATAGGTCTATCTAGATCTATACGAATGAATTTGACTTAATTCAATATAATTCATATTCAATTCAGCCCAACACAATTTTTTGGAAAAATTACTATTTTCCCCTATACTTTTAATTTATTACAATTTAGTCCCTAGGCTTGAAAAATGAAATTCATACAATTTAATTCTTATTCAAGCCTAGCCGATTTTTATACATATTAATAGTAGCCCATGTATTTCACAAAATTTATAATTTTTCCATAAATTTTATCATATTTTTAATTTAGTCCCTAATTGATAATTTCATCAAATTCTCTTTACAAAAGTTGTTTATCTAACAACAACCTTTCATTTTCTATTATAAAACTTCAAAATTCAAGCATACTCATCCATCACGAAATTCTAATATTTTAATGGTTTTGTAAATTAATCCTCGAGATAGTTAGATTAAGCTATTACGATCTTGAAAACATAAAAATTATTAAAAATGGGATAAATATACATACCTAAATGAGTAAAAATAAGGTTACTAACTTCAAGCTTCTATGACTAGGGTTTCCATCTCTCTTTTTTTTCTTTTATTTGGTAAAAGATGATGATATTAGATTGTTTTATTTATTTATCATCATTTATCATTTCTTTTTCCAAAATTAACATTAATAATTTATTAAATTTCAAATGATGAATAATCATTCTTATCTACTAACTACTATAAATGGTCTATTTACTATATAAGGACCTCCAATTTAAAATTCCATAGCTATTTAATACCTTTAGCTATTAGAATTCAACTTTTGCACTTTATGCAATTTAGTCCTTTTTATCAAGTTAGGCATGTAAACAGTAAAATTTCTTAACGAAATTTTTATACGATATTTCTATCATACTGTAGACCATAAAATAATATTAAAATAAATTTTCTTCTGACCTCAGATTTGGGGTCCTGAAACCATTGTTTCGATTTCACTGAAAACGAGATGTTACATGGTGAGTTTTTGGAATCAAATGAGCTTCATGATTTAGGATTCAGAGGTCCAACATTTACTTGGCATAGAGGTGGGGTCGTCTAAAGGTTAGATAGAGCAATTTGTAAAGAAGCGTGGGTTACTACTTTTCTTAATAGCCTAGCGACTCACCTTTTGAGGCTCAAGTCTGACCACAAGCCTCTTTTTCTTTCTCCTAAACCAGAAGTTAGCCTTCCCTGAGGGTGTCATTTCAAGTTTCTAGCTGATTGGGTCGAGCATCCAAAATTTTGAGATTTTGTTAAGGAAAATTAAAGTTTCAATGGTAGTATAGTAGAATCTCTCTTTTGTTTCACTTCTTGTATCTATGTTTGGAACAAGGATGTGTTTGGGCACATTGGAACTCGAAAAGAAAATGTTGACCCAGAGGCTCACAAGCATTCAACAGGAGTTGGATCGGGTGCATTCGGATCATCTTTTGCAATTAGAAATGGAGGTGCGCGAAGAGTTGGAAATTATTTTGCACTTTGGAAGCAAAAGACTAGGTGTGACTAGTTATATTTGGGAGATCTTAACATCAATTTTTTTCATAGGCACACTGTAACACCCCTAACCCAAATTCATCGCCGGAACAGGGTTACGTAGCATTACTGGAGTTTACAAATCAGTTAATCAGACATTTCATATAATATAGCATTCATATCAGAAATCAATTGAACACATTGTCCCTTATACGAGCTCTCGGGGCCCAAAATATGTGTTAGAAACAAGTCGGGACTAAATCGGGTACTCAAAGAATTTTTCAGAAAACATTAAAATTTTTCAAAGGTGTGGGGACACACACCCGTGTGGCCAGGCCGTGTGACTCAAATGGTCAAGAGACACGCCCATGTCTCAGGCCATGTGGTTATTCGAAATAAGGGCACACGGTCGTGTCCATACCCATATAACTCTCTGACTTAGGTCACACACGCCCGTGTGTTCGGCCGTGTGAGCATACTAACTTACACAATTTAAAAGATGCAAGGGACACACAGCCGTGTCACTTGGCCGTGTGTCACACATGGTTGAGACACACGCCCGTGTCTCTACCCGTACGGACAAAAATAGGTCATTTTCCAAGTCACATTTCTCACCCAAATTGTCATCAACCTAACTCAACATTTTTGCACATCAATAAGCCATAACAAGGCATTCAAATCAAGCTAAAATCAAGTCTTAAACATGTATTATCACAAGATACAACCAATATGTCCATAGGCAATTCAAATGACAATTTGAAAACATGTCAATCAAATTCCAAAATTTACCTAGATAACCAAATACATATATGCTTAATTTTGCTAAATATACCAAATCAACCAATTCTCAATATACCTATAATTTTCCATCATTCAATCATTCCAAACACATTCCAAACATAATAAGGCTACTTATATACATACCAAAATATACCAAACATAAGTTATTCAAATGGCTAGTTTCAACAAAACATTTATCTACCAACATTGACCAAAATAACCTATACATGTCATTATAATCGAAATTAATTTACTGAAAATACCAAAAGAGTCGAAGGATAATGTGATTCAGCTCCGACCAGCTTCCAACCCAAATGGGCTTCCGAATTACTATAAAACATGGAAAAATAACACGGAGTAAGCTTTTAAACTTAGTAAGTTCATATAACATAGAATTTAACTTACCATTTAATCACATTTAAGGTAAGCATACGAGACATATTCAAACCAATTTGGCCAAAAGTCTAAACACATAACCTCATATGTTAGCCATGTAAACAGCTTATAATCATGGATGAACATAGTCATTAAGCAAGTTCCACATACATGTATCAACCGAATCATTTTTTCAATATATCAAGTAATATCATTTCCATGTATATACTGGTAATAGTTTGTACCGAACTCATTTTGTCTCATAATAAAACATTGCTCGTTGAACTGTTTAAAATATTGTTAGATACACGGGTAGTACACGCGAAGTGTACAAAACTATAATCCATCAATTCATGTACATGTATGCTCATATAAGTATGTAAACGGGAAGCTCTTCCGAGCTATATAACGGGAAGCTCATGTGAGCTGTATATCGGGAAGCTCATAAGAGCTGAAATCGGGAAGCTCATGGAGCTAAATATCGAGAAGCTCATGAGATCTGTGGTGTGTTCGCAACACATGCAGGACTACAACCAAAACGGTAACCCTAATTACATGTCATTTGTATCCTCCGAATTTTTAAGGTTCAAACAGGACTCAGAAATTATCAGATATGTGATCGGTAATTATACATGGAAATTGTACAAATCACAAACAATAATATTCAAATTTAAAACATATAAATGTACAATTTAGTTACACGAACTTACCTCGACAAGTGTATGTAGATACGAAGGCTCCTAATCTGTTACTTTTCCTTTGCCTCGATCTAACTCCGTACCAGGTCTATCTAGATCTATACGAATGAATTTGACTTAATTTAATAAAATTCATATTCAATTCAATCCAACACATATTTTTGGCAAAATTATTATTTTGCCCCTATACTTTTAATTTATTGCAATTTAGTCCCTAGGCTCGAAAAACGAAATTCATACAATTTAATTCTTATTCAGCCTAGCCAATTTTAATACATATTAATAGTAGGCCATGTATTTCACAAAATTTAGAATTTTACCATAAATTTATCATCTTTTCTATTTAGTCCCTAATTAATAATTTCACTAAAATTCTCTTTACAAAAGTTGTTTATCTAACAACAACCATTCATTTTCTATCATAAAACTTCAAAACTCAAGTATGCTCATCAATGGAAAAACCGTAATACTTTAACAGTTTTGCAAATTAATCCCCGAGATAGCTAGATTAAGCTATTACGATCTTGGAAACATAAAAATTATTAAAAACGGGACAAAATTACATGCCTAAATGAGTAAAAATAAGCTTGCTAAGTTCAAGCTTCCATGGCTAAGGTTTCCATCTTTTTTTTTTCTTTTATTTGGTAAAAGATGATGATATTAGATTATTTTATTTATTTATCATCATTTATCATTTCTTTTTTCGAAATTAACCTTAATAATTTATTAAATTTCCAATGATGAAAAATCATTCTTATCCACTAACTACTCTAAATGGTCTATTTACTATATAATGACCTTCAATTTAAAATTCCATAGCTATTTAATACCTTTAGCTATTAGAATTCAATTTTTGCACTTTATGTAATTTAGTCCTTTTTATCATATTAGACATGTAAATGGTAAAATTTCTTAACGAAATTTTTATACGATATTTCTATCATACTATAGACCATAAAATGATATTAAAATAAATTTTCTTTCGACCTCGAATTTGTGGTCCCAAAACCACTGTTCCGATTTCACTGAAAACGAGATGTTACACGCACTTTACAAATGAAGGAATTTAATAGGATCAATGCTTTGAAAAATGATAGAGGCAATTGGATTTTTTATGAAGATGAGCTTTGGTATGAGGCAGTTAGTTTTTTTCAAAAGTTTTATAGTGAGAAACCAAGTCTGATGAGAAGTCTCCCTCCAAGTTCCTTTCCTAAATTAAAGGATACAAATGTTTAGTTTTTGGTAAAGTTAGTCATGAATAAGGAAATTAAGAGAGCTATATTAAATATGGCCCTCTTGAAAGCATCAAGCAATAATGGGTTCCACGCTTTATTCTTCCAGAATCAATAGGAGCAAATAGGTGGCTCTATTTGTGAATGGGTTAAGGGGTGTTTCCTGGAGATACTATTAATCCATATTTGAATAACACCTTAATAGTCCTTATTCCCAAGGTCCAGAGATCTTTTCACAATTTCGACCAATCAGTTTGTGCTCAATTTTTTATAAGTTGGTTATAAAGATCATTGTTAATTAAAGTAGTCTTCCCAAACATAATAGCTTAAGAATATGCGGGATTTATAGCCGATAGGAATATCACAGAAAACATTATCATTGCGTAGGAGGTAATTCATTCTATAAAGAGTAAACAGAAGAACAAAAGATTATTGGTCATCAAAATAGATTTGGAAAAGGCATATGACTAAGTTCGGTAGGAGTTTATTGAGACATCTTTGCAAGCTGCAGGTATCCCAGCTTTTCTCATTAATGTTATCATGTCTACCATTACGAACTCTACTATGCAGATTCTATGGAATGATGTCCTTTCACAGAAATTCAAGCCAGCTAGAGGTGTCCGTTAAGGGTGTCTGCTATCTCTGTACCTACCTGTCCTGTGTATGGACTAGCTTGGGCACAACATACATTCACCTATCGACTCTAAACAGTGGACTCTAGTTAGATTGACCCGTTTAGGCCCAACTTTTTCTCACTTTTTTTTTTTTTGCAGATGATCTAATATTATTTGGCCACACCAATGTAACAAGCCAAGATTCTTAAATGTATATTGGAAAAATTTTGTGAGTACTTAGAGGATCGAATCAATGTGCAAAAGACCAACATTTTCTTCTCCAAAGAGGTTGATGAGGATTTAGCTGGGAGGCTTGGTAATATCTTCAGTTTTCATAGAGTGCATAACATGGGCTCTTACTTGGGGGTGTCCCTATTTCACGAGCGGGTTACTAATAGTACGCTAAGATTTGTTGTGGATAAGGTTAGGAGCAAGTTGCACAGTTGGGATGCATGACAACTTTCATTAGCTAGAAGGGTTACACTTGCTCAGTCGATCCTTTTAACAATACCCAGCTATTTTACACAGTCCATGATGATCCCTAAGGGTTTTTGTGAAAAAATTAAGCGTTTGGTTAGGAAATTCATTTAGGGGTCTTCTAGTAGTGGAAAAAAAATGTCTCTAGTCAGTTGGAAGTCCATTTGTCAGCCTCGACCTAATGGATGTTTGGGCTTAAGGCGGTTATGGCGGTCTTTATGATGAAACTCGAATTTAATATTGTTTCAGATTTTGATGCTCTTTGGGTTTGTGTCTTTAAGACAAAATATAGGATCCATAATGGCTTGCTAGAGACTTTGGTCCAAAGAAGTGGCTCTTTTCTTTGGAGAGGTTTATCAAAGGTATGGTCGCTCATTCGGGAGAATTTACTTTGGTTAGTGGGGTATGAGACTAGTATCAAATGTTAGAGGGACCCTTGGGTTCCTATTGTTGGCCCTTTTTGTAATTATATCTCATCTCACTCCAATCTGGTGACAGACTGCCTTCTTAAGGATATGGTCACTACTAAAGGGTATTGGAATCTTAATTTTTTTTTTTTTACTTTGTCTTCCAGACGAGATAATCCGAAGGATTGTGGGGATTCCCCTGCCATATCCAACAGTAGGTTTAGATAGAATCACATGGGGTGGTACAACAACATAATCCTTCACGCTCAAAAGTGCTTATGGGAGGATTCGGGAAGCGTCGTGGAATCCAAAAGAGGCGGTTTGGCAACTTCTGTGAAAATTTCAGGGTCGTCAGAAACTTCGATACTTCATTTGGCTTGCCTTTCAGCAACAACTTCTTACTAACGTGGAAAGAGTGAAGAGGTGCATTGGCCATGATAGTTCTTGTGGGATGTGCTACACATTTTAAGGGATTGTCCTGCATTTAGAGATATCTGGGAACATATAACCCCCAATAGATAAGCTATCGTGGTTTTATTCAGGTTACTTAGTAGAGTAGCTAGCAGAATTTTATAGAACCATCAATAGATACAGTTGGGGAACGTTGATTGACAGTGACTCTTTGGTCTCAGTGTGTAGCTTATCTGGAAAAACCGCAACCTTCTCACGTTTCAGGGTATTCCATGGAGTGTAAGCAAAATTATTAAAGTTTTCTTCGATTGGGTCAAACAGTATGTCTCCTTTAACAATAAGGTAACAAAGGCTGGTTTGCAAACTACAATCTCACTTTTTTCCCTAGACAGTAATTAGATTTGTTTAAGGTTAGATGGTGTGGTCAAATTGGATATCGCATTAGTTGCAGCAGAGGGAGTATTGCGAGATCAGAATGAAAGGCGGATCCTATAATATAACATGTATTTGGGATTTTTATTTTGTTGTTGAGGCTGAGTTATGGGGCATCATGGATGGTTTAGTACTTCTTCTGGAGCGAAGATATGATAGTGTGCTAATTTAGACTGATAGCATGGAGGCAATCAACGCAATTCATGATTGATCTCTTAATGGTTTAGATTCGGTGTTGGTTAGGAGAATTCACCAACTTTTATTGAGAATATGACATTGGATCCATCGGCATATTCCTAGGGAGGACAATGGGAAAGTTGATGGAATCACCATATTAGTGCAAGAGAAGAGAGAAAGACTACAAGTGTTTGAGGCCTCCCCTTTAGAGAATTAGATTTATTTTAAAGTAATTTTTTTCGATTTTTATCTTCTCACAAAAAAAATTAAGATTGAATTTTTGTCAGTTGAGTCATGGTAAATTTTGACATTATTAATTTGAAATCTTGATATTAAATTTAATATTCAAATTTTGAATCCAAATCTCTTCCCATATTTAAAAAAAAATTGGAAATTATGATTTCAAATTACCTATTTCTTTTTCTATTTGCACACTGCAATATATAATTGAACGATTTGTAATAACAAATTTGTCGCTTCTGTCCTCATCTTTACTTTGAAACCTGTGAAATCAATAATCTCATTTTACCACCCAATTGGCTGTGAAATTGAGATGCATGTAATAGTTGTTAAAATGGAAAAAAGATCACACACAAAAAAATTAGGGGAAAGGGGGGAAGGGGTAATATAATTTTTAATCTCTAAATTTAGTAATTCGGTCTACTTAGTACATATACTTTTTTTATCCAATTTAATACTTAATTGATCAATAAATTTGACAAATGTAAAAGTTTAACGCATGACACTATGAGATTGTGTTACGTTGCCACCTGAAAATTATGAGTATATATTTTAAAAACTTTCAAATGATGTGCTGCAATCTCAAAATGAGATGTGATTGAATCTTAATAGATTTCAAGTTCATGAATTAAAATGGACCAAATTACCAAATTAAATTATTAAAGTAAACAAAAAAATACAAGTACCAAAATGAACTTAATTACCAAATTTAAGGACTAAAAATTATATTAACCAAAAAAAGAGAAAAGAATGGGTCAATTGTAATGGCCACCAAGAATACAAGCTTCAGATTTAGATACAGGAATCAGTAAATGGTCCCCCTCTTGCTTATAGCTGTAACTAAAATCCCTATCAAAAAACTCCATTACCGGCATCTCGTTTATTTCATTAGAAATCATTTTTAATAATCAATTTTTTATTTATATAAAAAAAAGTAAAAAATGAAATTTAAATACAGTTATAGAAACTGCATGAAACCTTATTTTTAGAAAAAAAATAGAGGAAAAGGAAGAAAAGGTCCAGAAATCCATTTAAAATGAAAAAAGAAATAAGATGATGAAAAAGGTAATGGTCCTAAATCATGATATCAAAGAAAGAAAAATGGTTTGGCCATCAACATTTGTAGTTTAGTAATTTTTAGATAAAATATGAGAAAATGATAAGATAATAAGTTCAGTAAAATGTAAATAAGAAATGGAAAGGAGAAGATAAGAGGAAAAATAGAACAAATTTGTGAAAATGATTTGTTTCCTAATTCTCCTTATTTAAAAATAAGAAGCAATCATTTATTTTTCTTATAAATATTGAAATTCTACTAAATACTTTTCTTAAAAATAATTATTGTATTAAAAGAAAACATACGTAATAACGGTTAAAGACATGATTCGCATGATGTAAAAATAATAAATTAAACGTGGACTTGGACAATGACCCCATGCAACTATTCCACTTCACTGTAACCATTAGTGAAGGCAAAGTTTGAATTGTTTTGTATAATAGAGGGGATTTTTTTCTTTTGAAAAGCAGATATAGAGTCGGATAGGTGGATCTTTTTAGACGGTTTATATGCCACGATTATAGTAATTACCTGTCTCGACTTCACTCTATTCTACTATATTAACATAATAAAATAAACGAACCTAATATATATATATATATATATAACATTAATCCCATGCTTTCAATTCGCCTCTTACCATCAAATGAAATGCGAATAACCCATCCTCCTCTCGTTGAAATAAGGGGCGCTTCTGGTTTTGTCGGTGCTTGAAACAATTTTGTCTTCTCCATATTACTATATCTCTAAAGTCAATAATTTTATATGAGGAACTACTGAGCTCAATCACTTGTTGCCGTTATTCTTCAGTTTTCTGTTGAGGTCAATCCTGTAGAGGTACTCAAATTGGATCAATGATCGATTTTTAGGTTTTGTCGTAAACCTAATTGGTTCCTTCCAATTACGTAAATCAATAGTTCAAACCGCACTCAATGGTAGGGCATTTACCATTTTTATAGGAACTTCTGTACTAGAAACAACAGCATCTCCAATTATAGCCCCTCTGGGATGTAAAATATATCTCTTCTCACCATCCTCGTAGTGTATGAGACAAATGTATGCATTTCGATTAGCGTCGTATTCTATGGTTACGATGCTACCATATATGTCTTTTTCATTTCGTCGAAAATCAATTTTACGGTATAGACGCTTATGACCTCTCCCTCTATGCCTTGCGGTAATTATTCCTATGGCATTACAACCTTTACCACAACGATGTTGTCTACACATAGTCCCTCCACAACATTTAAATAGGAGAATAATGCACTTCAGTATACTTGAACCATCATCTTTTTACACTGACAACAATCTCAATACCAATCGAACTAAAACTCAATCGACAACTTAAAATATATTTAAATTAATTATTTAATTAATTAAAGTTTTAGGGTGATTTTCAAGTGCAAGTAGACATGAACATATCGTACATAAACCTAACCCTACCCCAACCTCACATCTCTGTAGTCCCACTTCTTTATCTCAAAAAGGAAAATTATATTTCCCTTAATTTTACCCAATCAGAAAATAAAATAGTAATAATGATAAAGAAAAAAGAAAGTACAAAGGAACTTCTTCTTCTTTCCTTCCTTGTCGTGCGGCTTCTGCTTTAAACAAGGTTTAATATAATATTTAGCACCTGAATTTTTATTTTTTTTGTATTTGGTATTTAAACTTTTTTTGGTTCAATATGGTTCTTGAACTTGACTTTTTTTTAATTTGATATCTGAACTTGAAACTTATTCTTAGTTTGGTACTAGAGGTATTCAAGTTTCAGTTAAAACCAAATTAACCGACCAAACTGAACTAATTCGGTTAATCGATCGGTTAACTGATCTAATTCAGTCAGTGGTCGGTTAATGATTTTTTGAAAGTTCGGTTATCGGTTAATTCGGTTCGAAATCAGGTAATTAACCAAATTAACCGAACTTTTAAAAAACCTATATTATATATTACCAATTCGGTTAATTTTATTTTGGTTAATTCGATTAAATGAACATTACCAATTTATTTTTTAATATATTTTATACTTGATTTAACAAAAAAAAATTTAGTTAATTTGGTTAACCGACCAAATTAACTGAAATAGTTTAGTTCAGTTAATATATTTTGAAAAAAAATTTGTTCGGTTAATTCGGTTAATGTTAGTTCGGTTCGGATTGAACACCCCTATTTGATATTGAATCTTTTTTAGACCCAATTCAGTAATTAAACTTGACACTTTTTTCTAATTTGATATTTATTTTTGGGTCCAATTTAATATCTAAACATATCAAATGTTATACAAATTACTCAAATATACTAACAATGTTAATATAAAATAAAATTAATCTCAAAGTCTCTTCCTTTAAGAAATATAAAATAAAATTATTGCTTCAAAATTCCCCATATATATATATATATATATTTCTTTTTCTACTTTTTTCCCAAATAGATTTTAAAAAAACAGTAACTTGTTATTGAATTTTGACTCCATTCCCTTTCTGGCTTTCTCTACGGTTAAACAGGTAATGGTGATCAAAAACCTTCACTATATATATATGTGGGGTCATTAAGTAGGACCCACTAAATCTCAACCGTTGATTTAACACACGTGGCGGCATAGACGCCGCTAATCCTCTCCTCGTACGTTACTCCCTCGCTTTTCTTTTTTTGCACCCTCTTGTATGTCTTCTTTATAAACTCTTCAACGGAAACAAAAGCCAGATGAATATGTAAAGAACAAATGAATGCAGCAAAATAAACAAAACCCAGAACGAGAAAAGGTATATGATCATAATCTTTGATCTTCCATATTTTCTTTTTTTTCTTTTAAACTAAA
Organism: Gossypium australe; assembly: GCA_005393395.2. Lineage (NCBI taxonomy): Eukaryota > Viridiplantae > Streptophyta > Magnoliopsida > Malvales > Malvaceae > Gossypium > Gossypium australe. Next base: position 136,861,548 of record CM016616.1, read on the forward strand.
GTTTTGTTATTGGGAATTTTCCCTTGTTTACTTTTGTTTCATCGATTTTTTGTTCTTATACAATTGAGCCGATGATTTTGAAGCAGGTTAAATTTTCCATCTTTTACAAGAAAAAGGTCATCTTCTTTATGCTATCAATTTTTTTTTTCTTTGGCTGTACAATCAGATAAATTGGATTTGCTTTAGTTTCCTTTTTTTCATTGATTATGGCTAAAATGGTTTCTTTTTTCTTTTTTTTTCATACCAAGAAAAAAAACATGCTTTTTTTTTCTTTTGAGTAACTTGTTTTATTATATGACCAGCAGAGTTTAAACTGAAAAGGGTGGTATAATTTTAGCTTGGGGTACTTGAGAAAAATTCAAAGGATTTAGGATTTTGATTGTTTTTATGTCCCTATTGTACATTTATGCTAGTTTCTAAAGGTTTTGGCACATGGGTTTCGTTTTTCTTTCTAGGCACTTGTCTTCTCTCACTGAATTCGATGGTTTCTCTTTGGTTTTTTAATCTCTTCTGACTATTCTTTTTATGTCTGGTTATAGGATCAAGACCTATAATCTATCTGAAAACATATGCATATAAGTTTGTGTGGAATTGGTGGTGGGAGAAGGAGAGAGTGAATATGATTGGTGAAGCAAAAGTTAGGAATGAAGACTTGAACTTATGCTTTGAGAAGCTGATGATGGTTGCAGCTGGGAATGGCGAGGGAGTTAAGATGAATGGTGTGGGGATCACTGAGTGGAAAGATATCCCTGTGGAGCTGCTGTTGAGAATCGTTTCACTACTCGATGATCAGACCACTATCGTTGCTTCCAGTGTCTGTAGTGGGTGGAGGGATGCCATTTGCATGGGCCTCACACAACTCTGTCTCTCATGGTATACTATATATGGTCTTTTAGCTTTCCTGGTTTATGTTTCGCTTCTTGTTGATGTGCTTTAGCTATTATTATCTATCAAATGGTTGTAAAGTTTGGAATAATGAAAAGTTTTACAGTTTGTGAAGTATCTGATGAAACTGGCAAACACATGTCATGGTTTTTCAAACCTTCTTATTGCTAAGATAATCAATAACGCTTTCATGTTCGTGGTAGCTAGAGTTTTTAATATAATGCAAAAAACAAGGACAGTTGCAGTTCTGTGTTTGTTTATCCATAGCTCTAAAGATATAACCTTTATAGTTTCTGACATATAGCAGCTTCTTGACTCATTTTCTGGCCTTCTGTGGTAACGGATTGTCATTTCACGGTTCTTTTCTAGGTTGTCCCATCTTCTTCTCAATGCTTTATCCTCGATGGCAGCATCACCAGGACAGAGATCTTGAGATACATGATACCTAACATGTTGGCCAGAAACTTTCTCGTCTTGCTTAACTGCATTTAGATTTGTTGTTGTGTCTGAGGAGTTTGATCTGTTTTCGGCCTTTTTTTTTTATCTTTAATCTCGTGTTTTGGTCTTGCCTTTGGTAAAGATAAACGGATGGCTTACTCTTTATGTCTTGTTCCTTTGTATCCTACTTGCTAATAACTGTGTTGTCTACAATCTTCAGGTGTAGAAAGAACATGAACAATTTGGTTCTATCTCTTGCACCTAAATTCACCAGACTGCAAACTCTGATATTGCGCCAAGAGAATCCACAGCTCAAGGACAGTGCTGTTGAGACTATTTCAAAGTTTTGTCAAGATCTGCAGGACCTGGACCTCAGCAAAAGTTTCAAGCTTAGTGATCGCTCCTTGTATGCATTGGCTCACGGTTGTCCTAACCTTAAAAAGCTTAACATCAGCGGCTGCACATCATTCAGCGACGAAGCTCTCGCGTATTTGACTAATTTTTGTCGAAAACTAAAAATATTAAATCTGTGTGGATGTGTTAAAGCTGCAACTGACCATGCACTGCAGGTATGAACAATATCATGATGGGTTACTGTTTACTTGCTGACGAAAAATCAGTTGCTTGTCTGTAAGAAGATAATGAATCGCTTGTATTGATAATAGGCTATTGGACGAAACTGCAATATGTTGCAATCTTTGAATCTGGGATGGTGTGACAATGTTGGCGATCTTGGAGTCATGAGTTTAGCATACGCATGCCATGATCTCCGATGCCTGGACCTGTGTGGTTGTGTTCGTATAACAGGTATCCCTTCCAGTGGTGTTTATTAGCATCTCATAATGGAATGTAACATACATGTACGATCCTACTTTTTTCCTTGAAGCCTCAATATCTTGGTTAACACGAAAGCCCGTCTTATTTTCCCTTAAAATTTTGTCAACCTATCCCTGGACCAAGTTTTACAGACACCTAAAAAGTATTCATGATCTCAATAACATTATTATGTGTTGATTCAATAACAACACTATGCATGTTCACTATATCAAAGAAGTTGAAGGTTTAAGCATGGCATGTTATAAAGAACATTTATTGGCTTATTGGTGCAGACGATAGCGTGATTGCTTTAGCAAATGAGTGTCTCCATTTGAGGTCGCTCGGACTGTACTATTGCCGTAACATCACGGACAGGGCGATGTACTCATTGGCTCACAGCCGAGTGAAGAACAAAGGTTCGATGTGGGAGTCATCGATGAAAGGTAGATATGAAGATGATGGTCTAAAAAGTCTGAATATAAGCCAGTGTACGGCACTGACTCCATCAGCAGTTCAGGCTTTATGTGACACATTCCCCGCACTTCATACCTGCTCTGGAAGGCACTCCCTTGTTATGAGTGGTTGCTTGAACTTAACCTCCGTGCATTGTGCTTGTGCGGTTCAAGCGCACCGGACCTTCAACACTATTTTCCATACAGCTCATTGAAGGAGATGTTCAATGTTCATATCTATAAATATTAATGTATACTCATAAAAGAATGCAGAGAAACTTTTAAACTCATGGTAATAATCATTGTCGTGGTAAATATTTTTATTATTTATAAAAATATTAAAAAGTATTATTTGACAGAACCCTGATGATCTGCATTGTACTTGGCAATGTCTGGAATGAGTATTTGTTTGGATATATTTCAAATTCTCATATAGTGTGGGATATGGATATGGATATCGAAAAAGAAAGAATCAACAACATAAATTTTGTAAAATTAAGAAAGTAACATGAAAGTTTTAATCCACCAACAATAGTCTGAAAGAAATGAAATGATGAGAAAACCTATAATATTACTCACATTCTTTTGCGCTACAACGCCTCAACCAAACAATACAGTGGCCGACTCAAAATTTCTTTCCAGAACCCACCTTTACTTGAGCATCATAAATGGTATAATGTAATACTCGTTAAAAAGGTCAAAAACTTCTTGAATCCTCTTCTGGTTAGCAAGTACTGACCTATATGTATATGCTCTCCCGAAGACACTGCAACAATGGGATCGGCTACTTGGACTTCCCTCTTTTACCACTTTTACCGAAATTTTTACCCTTTTTCTTGTTGGCTTTGCCCTTCATATATGACAGTTTATTATTTGCCTTCTTCTGTCTTCCCTTTCGCACTTGATCGAAATCTTTGATCTCTGAACGTACATGAGCATTAGGCACAGAATGCTGCGATTTCTTGTTCCCTCTTAAGTTTCTACCATTACCTCGTGACCAATAGTCTCCTACATGAGATATTTTCGGGAATAAATAATGTATTCTTTCTATCATCAGAATAATAATAGCAATCCAAACCGGTGGAGAAAAAGTTCATAATCCAACCTGATGAAATTGTTGTTGCCTCACCATTCTCTCCGTTGGTGGTTCCCTTCAAATATACCTTTTTGTGAGATCGTTCTTTCCACTTCTTGTATATTCCTGTTTTCTCAGTTTTTACTTTGGCACCACTCTCTGTCTTCACCTGCAAACAACAGAAAAGTATGAAAGTCAGTTGTCCCGAACGACAAGATACGCTACTGAGCTAGTTAACCAACTTTGCATTACTAATCACTACAGCACCTCCATTAAGACATCCATTACAGACGATATTATTTACCTAAACAACCCCTGCCATTCTTTTATACAAGTCAAGAATTGCCTAGAATAGAGATTTATTAGGAAGATAATTGATAGGATCACTTAGAAAAACTTTGAGGTCTAGGCAAAACAACAGGTTTGCGACCTGGAAGGCCTTATAAGTCGGGAATACAAAAACATCAAGAAGTTATTTAAAATGAACAAGTGGAGCAAATTTGCTCCATATTGCACCACAGTGAACAATGGGAAAAAAAGCAGTGGACCTAGGTCATCGCAGACTGAAGCCAAATGCCAGGGATGTATATGAATGAAAGAACGAGCATGGCCATCTAGCTCAATTAAGCACCAGAATAGTTCACTGACTATAGTAAAGATACAGAGATAGCATCCAATTTAACTTAAACCAATAAGCTTGAAAGGTGGAACTAAAGGGAAGTGAACATCCAGAAAGGCAAGCACAAATAGTATTGGCAGTAAAAAGTACCTTTCCACTAGCTGTAACACGTTCACCATTATTCAATTTGACGTACTTTTTACCCCTCTGCATGTAAAAGATTCATATGAGTTGAACTAAAAACATAATTTGTTTAGGATAACGATAAAATATCAGTATTCAAATAGTTCTATGCACCTTATCCCAATGATATCTGGATTTTTGTTTCTGCAAACCTTCACTATCGTCAGCAACAAGATCCAGTACAGCAGATTCCAACCTGCAAATAAAATAATTTAATAGCGTGAATGCAACCATTATAAAAGGGGGATAACTCCCAAATTAAATGTTTCAAAATTAAACGTCATTTTCAAATTTCATTTCACATTATAATAGCATAGATGCACAACTTTATTAAAGTAGAATCTTTTCTGCAGCAATGCATGCAAATGCACACGTGCTAATCAGATATGCAGTGAGCTAGAGACAGGAAAGGGTCAAATATACAAGGATTTTAGATAGCATGATAAGTTAATGACTTATCATGAAACATTCTCAAGCATAAAATGCTGAGTTATGTTCCAAACTATTCCAGGAAATTTAAATTTATACAACTAACTCCTCACTAGCAAGGGGAAAGAACCAAATTGGAAAATGAGCTAAGGTATCAAGATCTGAAATTTACCTATTTGATCCAAACCCTTCATTACTTCTTACTGAGAGACCAGCCTCTGTATGCTGATAGCAATATGAACACAAACTCGTTAGGCATTATCAAGTTAACAAATTGAAAGAAAGCTCAAACTAGACAATAAGATTTAAAAAGGGTTAAATATCATAGACACATTGAAACCACAATAGAAAAGAATTGTGTCTGAAGATAATAAATTAACATACATGATTTGTTGGCACAGAACTTATGTAATACTCCTCATCCTTGAAGTTCCTTGCCTTTCTTTTAGAACCACGAGCCTCTAATATAGAAAAGAAAAAAAAATGTTACTGAAGAAACAAGAAATAATGAATGCTCCAAGAAGAACCATCAGTTATCAACGAATACATATAATTGTTTGGAAAAATACACTTGGATACATGCACTTTTGTTAACAAGTTCTACTGACTTATTCATTGATTAACTGTTGATTTTTATTTATCCCACTTGAAGAGGTAGCTCACATTTGGCCAACAAATGTGACAGAAAAGACCTAGATTATTTCTTATGAGCTTTGCTAGCTTCAACCATTCAAAACCATCAAATATAGCTACTGTTACCCTCCTCACTCTGCCTGTCTGCGACTCTAAATAATAGAGAATAAATAAAATAAGACACTCCTTGAACATTAAGGACTTCGTCAGGAAGGAAGACAAAGCTCCAATAAGAAGGAAGAAATTAAAAAATTGGAAGGAAAATACCTTTTGTGTCATTTATCTTTGAAGAAGTAATGTCAGGTTCGATTTCCTGCAGGCATCAAAGATCAACTTAAATAGAAAGAACAGATGCTATGAGACAATAAATAAAATTGAAGGCCAAAAAACAAATGAAAACAAAGAAAATATTCATTATCAATCAGTTTTTGTAAATAAAATAGGTCTAAATAAACTTCTTCCCAAAACCATAGCATTTGGAACCTCTCAACACCACGGGATTTGAAAATAGATCAGGAGAAAGAAGTGACTATTTAACTAGTTCCAAAAATGACATGCACAGAAACCAATTAAGAACCCTATACCAATATCAGAAGTTCAGTTTCCGTGCGTGGGTGCATGGTTGATAGGGGTGAAGACTTGCTGGATACTGTTATGGATATCATTACTAAATGACAAAAATTACCTTTTCCACATGATTGCTAAAGCGCTGCTTATGAACCAAATTAATGATCTTCTCATGTATATCTCTCTTCTTCTTCATCACATCGACCCACTGTATGACCAAAGGAATGCAGCATAATTCTCATACAAGGTTTTGAAGTGCAAAAAAGCAAGATATTCAAAAGAAATAAAGAAAAGGCAGAGTAATCAGAATAAAGAAAAATGGAAGAATCGAAGGCAAGAAGAAAGTTAACCAATTTAAGAAAAAAATCATCATTGATAATAGAAAGAAAATGCCACAAAAATTGCGGAGTTACCTGAGAATGCTTTGATTTAGCGGCTTCACTTTCAGCTTCCAGAATGGTCTGCTTGGGTCTAGCATAAATCATTGATAGTAAGTTAAAATTTTGCAGCTTAAGAAACTCACAAATAAATATTTGACTTGGAAGAACACAAAGAAGCCAAAAAGACAGAAGCACTTAACCACAAAGCCCAGTATATCCCAGATGAAAGGCTTTAGAAATTACCTGAAAGCTTTCAGACGTTCAGAAAATGCAAGTGCCGCCAATTCACCTCCTTCCAGTACATTTCTAAAGATAGGATGCAAACCTTCACGGGGCAAATCCTTTGCCCTTTTGATGGACTCCCTTGCAGGCAATGGTTTAGTCTTGGAATACAGACGAAAAGCATTTGTACATGTCCTCTGCAAATTATTTAGTTCTGCAGATGAATCAATCATGTCCCTAACCCTATCTGAAATAAGATCAATAATGTTTTGGGGGAAACGTCCGTAAACAGATTCTCCATTTGCAATTGCTTGATCAATTTTATTCATTGCCCCATCCATATCTTGAAAAACCTCCTCTTCAGTAGGTGCCGCCCTGATTGGTCTTGACAGAAATAGATGAAGATCTAAAAGGTACGGCATATCCTCAGATGTCACAAAGGAAAATGCAGTACCAGTCCTACCTGCCCTTGCTGCTCGTCCAACACGATGAACAAAAATTTTGGGCTTCGGAGGGAAGTCCCAGTTAATAACATTATCTAGTAAAGGTATGTCAATACCCCTAGCAGCAACGTCTGTCACAATAAGCAACATAGTTTTTCTTGATCTGAATTTTGAAATATTAATTTTCCGAGCATCTTGATCCATATCACCATAACACACAGAAGGCTCGATACCCTCCTCTCGAAACATAATATTAAGGAACTCTACATGATGTTTAGTGGAAACAAATATCAAAGTTTGTTGATCAGAACTAATGTGGTCCCTTGCCAAATACAACAGTGCGGCATGTTTTTCTTCCTGACGCAAGGTGAAAAAAACAAGCTTTAAGTCGGGGCTAATCTTGGTTTCTAAATCAAGCCGCACAAGTTGAGGGTCTCGCAGTCCTGCCTTAGCAAACTCTGCTAGAGCACTTGGTAAAGTTGCACTAAAGAGCAAGGTCTGACGGTTTTCACTAAGCTGGGTAAGAATTTTATGCAACTGTTCAGCAAAACCCATGCCAAAGAGGGAATCTGCTTCATCAAATACCACATATTCCACTGTACGAAGTGTCATATCATCAACCTCAGTTAGATGGTGCATCAGTCTACCAGGAGTAGCAATAATAATATCAGGGTTTTGTGCCAACTCTTCAAACTGACTTTCCATGCTATCACCGCCGACAAGCAGACTAATCCGAAGATCTAAAATAAACACAAGAGATTATATGTAAGTTGTCATCAAGGAAGGCAAGCCAATTAAAACCAATTTCTTATTCAGTTACTACAAATCAACGATATTACAATAATGAAAGGACAATGTAGATTTGTTAGGGTATAAAATACTCAGTGGTCTCTGAAACTCATCTGTTACAATCTAAAGCTAATGTTCCATTTGGTTATTAGTTTTACTGATAGCTTTTGGCTTCCTCAAAGAGTGCTAAAAAGCGTGATCATGTTTTATTAAAAATAAACAAACGATTAGAACAAAAAAAAAAAAAAAGAAATCAAATGTAACGGTTACCAATAAAACTAAATTCCTGAATTTTGCTGCATAAAATTCAAAATTTTAATTCTGTAATCATTCAAAAACATAAAAGATAAATTATGAATAATGTAAATTTAACTTGAAATCCCACATCATAAGAAGGAACCTGTAAATTTTCCCAATTCCTTGGCAAACTTCAAAGTCTGCAAGGCCAAATCTCTGGTCGGAGACAAAATGAGAGCTCGGACACCGCCCTGAGGCACGTGCTGCTTCAGTTTCTCCAGCATGGGGACCAAAAAAGCCGCCGTCTTCCCAGAACCAGTCCGGGCCATGGCAACGACGTCGTTTCCAGCAAGAATAAGAGGCATGGTCTTGCGTTGAATCGGCGTAGGGACTCTGTATCCCTTCCGCTTGATTCCTCTGTAGACATTAGGGCTTAGGTTTAAGGACTCGAAGCCACCAGATTTTGCCTTCTTTTTTTCCTTCTGTTTTCGTTTAAGCTCCGCTTTGGAGCTTACAAAACGCTCGTCTACCGGAACCATCGAACGTTTACAGCTTCCGTTTTCTGTTTTCCCGGAAAGTGTTTTTTTCTGGGGAAACAAACAGAGAGGAAGAGAAGAAAGCGGCAGACTTGGCTGGCTCTTTTCTTTTGTTCTGTTCACGAATCGGTTGCCTAAAACCCTCGGAAGGGGTTTTCTGTCTAAAGATCTTTGCGGCCTATTCCATCTAAAGTTATGGGCCTAAATTTGGCCCATCAAAATAGTGAGCCTAAGAATGGAATAAAATGTAAAATTGGCCTACTTTTCATATTTCAAAATTATAACTCAATGGATGTAAGTACAAAAGCAATGGAATTAAGCTTCATAATTTCTAAGGGTTTGAGTACTGACTAATTTCATTTACTCTATTTACAAACTTAATCAAATAAATTATATAATTAATCATACAATAATTGATGGAATTAAATTGGTGTAAGAACGAAAATAATGACATTAAGTATATAATTTTTTATTGATTAATTTCAATTACTCTAATTATAATTTTATTTATTCATATCATCACTAATCGAATAGCAAGTAATGACATTAAGCTTATAAAATTTTAATTTAGGAGTATCCATCAATTTCAATAAATTTAATCGTGTATGTCGAAACCATCTTAAGAAATCGATTCTAAAAAAGGGATCGACTTTAAAAACAAAAATGGGAGTAACCACCAATCCCTTTTTTATTTAGGCGTGATTGGATCACCTTGTAAAACGTTTTATTTTAAAATATTTGATTTTTACGAAAAACAAGAAAACGGGTTCGAAAGTCGGTTACGTACGAGGAAGGGTTAGCACCCTCGTAACGCCCAAAAGTTGGTACCTAATCGATAAAATCATGTCCAAATGTTTGAAATTTAAAAAGTTTTAAAATAAGATCCTTTTATTAGAAGAAAAACTAAGACTTACCTATCTTGAAGAAATAAAACACCATACCAGTAAGTTAGGATATAGCATCTCATGACTTCAAAACTAAGCACGCCTTTATTTTAAAAAATCCCTATCTCGAAACACAAAACATCATATTCAGTAAGTTAGGACACAACGTTTTGAATTTCCAAGAATAGGTTTTTTTTTTTTATTTAAAACTTGAGATTTCTTTGTTCCGAAGGAATATAAACATCACATCCAGCACGATAGGACATGATATTTTTTAAACCCTCGTAACTAAAAACATCTCATGATTTTCAGAAACTTGTTAAAAGGATATTTAATTATTTAGCCAAACGGAAAATCGCAACCCAGCACGTTAGGGCACTATTTCCCGAATTTCTAAATACCTAAACATTGTCTTATTTTAAAAACCTTTAAATAAAATATTGGAATTTTGCAAAATGCATTTTATTTAAAAAAAACGATGATTTATAAAAATATCACATAAATATCAAAAGCAATTGTGAAATAATGACATTTCATATTTATATAGATAACAAAGAAAATATTAATATGGTATAACAACTAATAAAAATAATTACACAATGGCAGTCATAAATAAATGAGAGGGTATGGGCAAGTAAAATATATTCATAAAATAATAAATATCAAAATAAAAAAAATTATTAAATAAATATGAAAATTTTAAAGCAAGATTAAATGATAAATAAATAAATAAAATTATATACATATAATATAAACGATGTAAAAAATATAATGATTTTAAATAAAATTACACATATATAATATAATATAAATAGAATATGATATATAATATAAATAAATTTTAATTAAAAATAATATATGATATAATATTATATAATGTACAAAATTTTAAAATATAACATAATAAAAAAAATTTATAAGTAAATAAAGAAAATAATTAAACTGAAAATAAAATAATAATATACTAATAATTAGAAATATATATATAATAAATAATATGCTAATTTATATAATATAGGTAATAAATAATAATAATTACATATATATAAAATTAATACATATAAAACTATATATATATATAAATTTTATACCATAAACAAATTAATATATAAATAATAAATATAATACTTTTTAATAAAATAATAATATTAAAAAATAAAAAGAATTAAATAAAAACAGATGCAAGAGGGACTAAATTGGAACACCAGAAATAATTCTAGGCGCATTTGTAAAATATTTAAAATGAAAAAGGACTTAATTGTAAAATTGAAATAATGCGGAAGGGCTAAAAGGATAAATTTCCCATTTTCTGAAAACACACGGATCCTGTTCCGGTCTTCGGGTCAACGCGCGGTTCGCCTTTTGAAACGACATCGTTTTGACGCTCATCAGTTTAAGCGAAAACAGCGTTGTTTATACGAGGCTATATAAGTCAGTTTCTAAAAAAAAAAATTCATTTTTAACTTTCATTAAAAAAAAAAAAGAATCAGAGAGCCCCCCGAACTCTCTCTGGCCTTCAGCCTGAAACCCGAATCCGGCTAGGGTTCCGCCGCGCGCGTGGCCACACGCGCCACCTCCGACGGTGGTCAGAAAGCCCAAGATCTCCGTTTTCAGCACCAAATCAGACGGTAAACTCCTTTCAACCTTTTTTAGTAATATATATATATATATATATATATATATATATAATGCATGAACTGAGAAGAGAAAAATGAGACGGATATTTAAAATAAATCACCTGTGTAATCTGTTTTTGTATTTTTATTTCGTAATCTCTCTATTTCTATGTATTTTCGTGTATTTTTGTCTGGGACAAAATCCCCCCCCCCTTTTACAAGTTTACATGGGTTTTATACCCAAAAAAACAAAAAGGAAATAAATAGATGCCATTTTTGCTGCTGCTATTTCCTTTCTTGTGCAGGTCGAAGGCGAGGATCTCAGTGGTGAAACCGTCCTGGCGTTGATGGCGGTGTGACGATCGGGCTTCTGCTGGGGTGTTTACTGGCTCATTGTTTTTGTTTAACTTTGAGCTATAGGTTGGGCTAAGGGTGTAATGGGTATATGGTCTGTTTAATTTGTAAAAGGACTGTACAAGGGACATTTTGGTTATTATTTTTTAATTTGGGCTTATTTTGAGCCCGGGCAAAATTAGGTACTTACAGTGAACTTAAATAAATTAATTGTAAGATAAATATAATCATTGATAGAATTGAATCAATGTAAGTCCCAAATTAAATTTATGAATTTATAAAGTTGTAATTTATAAGTATTGATGAATTTTAATTACTCAAATTATCAACTTAACCAAATGAAGTACAATGTAATCATTTAATCATCGGTTGAATAGAATGGGTGTGAGCTTATAAGTTCTAATTTATGAGTATTCATAAATTTCATTTCTTTTTATTACCAACGTAGTTAAATAAATTATACCATTAATTGGACAACCATATATCGGATTGAATCAATGACATTAAGGTTATAATTTTTAATTTCTTGAATATTAATTTCGTCTACTCATTCTATAAACTTAATCAAATTAATTACACAATTAATTATATAATTGTTAATCAAATTGAACTGGTGTAAGTACGCGATAATACAAGATGAACAACGCCTTTTACGGTGGTCATTTTTTGATTTCTTATATGGCTGAGAGAAGAAAACTAAATTATCTTGAATAACAGAAAAAAAAATCAATTAAAATAAAACATTTAAGATAGATAACACGAATAGAGAGAAAAAATCGATAAGGAGAAAAGAGAAAAAAACTCATTTAAGGTGAATGGAAAATTACTCATATATATGTCATGTGTCATGAATCAAAGCTCGTGACTATGCACGAAAAATGTCCCATAAAACTCAAATTTTAATTTATCCGATTTGTAAAACATGTAAAAAAATCTATCTACTTAAAAAGAAAACTAAAGTTGCCATGATAAATATGAAAACTAATAAAAAATTTATAATCTTAAAATATTTGATTTTATAATTTTAAATGATTGTGCAAATCTCTTAAAAATTTCAAATTGTAAATCGACGATTTGTACAGTTGAATCAAAGAAAATCAATTATAAATAAAAATTTCACCCTAATTTGTAATCATCGCATTCTTATCTCATTATACTCCATAGTAACTGAATACTATTCCTCTCTCATTTCTAATTTATCTCATTAAACTCCTCCATAATGTAAACGCACGAATTACGAGATTATTATATTTTAATCCCACCAAATCCCACTATAATCAAACACCTCGTTTTAGTTATAAAAAATATATATATATATATATATTTAAAAAATTCAAGTAAAGGGTTATATTTATTTGATGAAACCGACAAACAAATTGATTACCTAGGGTTTGTATAATCAAATATCAAAACATCCCAATGCCTCAAGCAAGATCAATAACAAGAGTTCATCTTTGATACACTAACAATGTAATCTTTCAACATTAAGAATTTTTCAATTACTAACCCCTTCGGAATCCAAAAATTCCATCAATGGTGTAAGATAAATTTTCTTATGAGAAACAACTAAATCTTAAAACACATACAACATTCTCACTTGTAACCAGTTGAAATGACTACCTCTTGCAGTAACCAATCAGGCCAAAGTGAGCTTATAAATTGCATCCATTTATAATCATAATCCTATTTCTGCCTTTTGCTAAATAGTGTCCCCAATACCTGTAAAAGGAATAAAAAAAAATTACCGATTACAAAAGTGGTTCGCCGGATGAACAAGAAAGAAAACACGATTATTTGCGGATAAATTACAAACCTCAAACAAGTTCACGAGCTGTCAAACCGGACAACGACGCAGGTAATGTTGTCTGAGCTCCCTCGTGCATATGCCTCTTTTATAAGTTTTCTTGCTGCAGCTTCTGCATCAGTTACGTGCTGCACTAAGGCCACAGCATCCTGCAAGTGAAACAAGTCCATATGCTTAGCTTCCATAGAAGTCATTTACAATTACTGGGAAAATACAAGAAACATCAATATAAAATCTCCCTTTTTTTTTTTTTTAATATGAGAAATGAACATGGTAAAAGTTCTCACCTCATTCGATAAGACATTCCAAAGCCCATCACTGGCGATGATTATGAAATCAACACCATCAATTTCTTCTTCCTAAGCAATAGAAAGGGTATGAACCCTAATAAGTACTCTTAGAGTATGAATGAAGGAAACTTTAGCAGTTGAAAACCAGGGGTTAATGGTTCGATTATCTCATGTTTTTACACTGGTTGCCACATTTATTTCACTCAAGTAATTCTACTTAAAAAATGATTAGACGAATGAAAAAGAACAAATTTTATGAGTATGAACCCCAATATACCACCTGAATTTCTGGCTCAGCAACTACATATGGTTTAAGTAGTTTATCACCAAATGCACGTGAAACAGCGAGAACACCACCAACCCGCCATGTCCCTAATATCAAAAAGAAATGCAACACATTTTAGTTCAATTCTGCAACAAATAGAAACAATTTACTGAATTTTTATTACTTCAGTGCAACAAAGTGCAAACCCAATTTATAAGCCAAATAAAAATAATTAAAGTTAGAATGCAAGAAACCATTATTCATAGAGGAAAGATCAGCATGACAATACGAGCATAGAGAGTGCATTCTGATTGAAAGATGAGGACATGAAAGACTGTGAAAGGCATATTACCAGCCCAAATGATGAAACCTCCAGCATCTTCAATCCTTAGGCGTTCATCGGATCTATCAGGCTTGTGATCAATTGACAGAGGGACAGCTGCAGAAAACACAAAAGTAAATCATCCGCTGTTTAAACACCACAGAACTTAACCTTTTTTTAATATATTGCTAATCTTATAAGTTAAATCAAAGCCTTATATTTGTACTTCTAAATGGAGGAGAAATAGTTAATACAAAGCCTTCAAAACCTGTCAATGGCTGTTATAGCGTCTCCAACACATGTCAGCCATCAAGCTATTACTTGATAGTTTATGAGACACAGACGTGAAGATTTTTACTCTGATATTCTTTGATATATTGCTTAAGATTTTTACTCTGATATTCTTTGATATATTGCTTTTCAATCCAAAGATCTACCCAAAGAAATTCTTAGACTACATTAGCAGGTAAGAAAGCAACCTAATCCAGCTCTAGAAGCAACCACCCTAGAATCACCAACATTTGCAACAAGCAGCCGGTCACCCAATAATACAGCAGTTGAAGCAGTTGAGCCAGCATCTTTTTGCTGGCCTTTCTCTTCATTGAGGTAATCGGCATCAGTTTGTTTAAATGTTTCAACTGCAATAGTAACATTGTCATAAACAAATACATATACACAAACAAAGTCATGGAACTCCCCATCATACAGTGATGTGAAAACTTCGCCAACTTCATACCTATAGCTGTTTTTGTGTCCTTGATAAAATCAGGGTGGGTGCTCAAATTCTTGAAGAGGTTGTTTTTAAGATACTCTGCAGTTCTTGAACCTCCGTGACCTGTAGTGCAAAGATAAAAGAAGGGAAACCAAATCAAATCATAAACAGCTATATAAACCCTCACCTAATTCTATGCGAGTTCCTTTTCCCTGTATTTTAAAAAAGGTGCAAATTGAAACCATAAAATACATCTTGTAAAGAACAACGTCGAGACAACAAAGGCAAAGAAATGACGGCATACCATCGAAAACACCAAAAAAGGCAACCATCTGACCATCAATTTCAGATATCCTCGTTTCATAGAAATCCTCCATTGAAGGTCTTTTGCCCTTGAAACTGGAATATCCATAGCTGAATTTAGCAGCCCGACTTCCAGTGAGAAAGCTGGCAAAAGAACCAAAGCATTTTAGCCACCTTGTAACTTTCATGGGCCTCTAAATCTAATGCACAGTATTGTGCACAAAAACTCATGCAGCTTCTGCAATTTTACCGAACTTCATAGAGGTTTAAACTTTCAAAAACTTTACATCTGATGATCCAGACAATTTACTATCTAGAAACCAAGGGAAACCATTACCAAGTATCACATTTAATTGGATCTTCATGTTATTAATCCTGGTTCATGTTTATACATGATCGCAACTGGAAAACAAACAGATTCAGATCCTAGTTATTATGATAACTGAAACAGAAAAACTACTATGTACTGTTCTTGCATCTTAACTTCCACCCTGAACTAAGAACCATAACACCAAAGCTAGGTTGATTAAAATCAAAACCAATCAATCCATAAAAGAAGAATAACTATGTTATTTAACATGCAAAAGAGAAAAGACTAAGAAAACACAATTAATTCAAATAAAATGGTTACTAACAGTAAATTCTTAGCATACAATCAGAGCCAGCAAATGCATCCACGGCAGTGCCATTAGACACAACAAAGGTCCTTGAAATGTAATTTTACATTGAATTAAATCTTTTTATTATATAATAAATAGGGTCATCCTTCAAAATAGAACAAGCCAAACGATTATATGATTAACAAAAAGAAAAACAGAATAATTTCCAAACAATTTTTTTTTTCAGTGCGATACTCTAGTTTGATGAAGCTATACGGCCATTTAGTAAACAGTAAAAAAGAAGAAGAGAGAAGTTGGAGAACCTTATGCCGCCGCCACTGAAGAGCGCGTGCGGGTCCCTAGATGATATCATAGCGTCTGACTGAGGTGGTTGCAGAGGTGGGAGTTGCGGTGGGTCAGCCAATGCAGGAGAGCGAAGAGCCTCAACATCGGCATCCCCACGCGGCGGGGAAAAGGAGGAGGCGGCCACGAATGGGTCCGTCAGATTTCTTCCTCTTTTGTTATTCGGTAGTCGATGGTTCCAGCTAGAAGCAGCTCAAAGTAGGTGGCGCCGCCGCCGTGACTTGAGAGGGAAGCAGAGAGGTGGAGTATGATTTTAAGGCTTTACTTTGAAACTTCACCCACAAAAATAGAGACTGTAAGAAAAATGGAAGTAAGCTTAATAACGTAGGGCCAACAACATCAATAATAATAGCATGTTGGGATTCGATTTGGATCGAATTTTGACTTTTCATTTTTCAATTTTTTTTTCTCTATCTTTGTAGGCTTTGATAATGATGTTCTGCAGATATTTATTAAATTAGTTAGATGAATGTTTATAATAATCAATTTCATGTCATAATTCTGTCTCTCCGGATTTTGAAATTTATATTTATATTCTGACTAAATTATAAAATTAATTACTTTTGTTTATTTTAAATTATATTATAATTATTTATGTTTAAAATATTACATTTTATTTACTTATGTTATTATTTTATTATGTAATGGTCACTTTACCGTTAAATTTCGTTACCTCCCTAACGACACATCTTAATGGGTTTTAAATACTAACTTGAAATTAAATTTATTTGATTAAAAACCCAATAACTGGATATTCAAGTTAGTATTTAAAACACATTTGGACTATCACATAGGATTGTTATTAAGGAGATAACAGAGTTTTAACTATAGAATAACTATTTCGATACAAAACGATAACGTAAGTGACTAAAACGTAACATTTCAAATATAAGTGACTAAAATAAAATATGAGGCAAACAAAAGTGACTATTTTTATAATTTACCCCATTTTTTCTTTATGAAATTTGAACTTCAATATAAAGATAAACCTATATAGTATTGTTGAATCGCTATAGACATTAATGCTTCAAGCCCCCCAACCTAAATGTTTCAGATCTACACCACCATCACTGCATTTTTTATTTATTTCTTGGCTTGATTTTTTTTTTTAAGAGAAACTAAAAATTCAAACTGCAACTAATAGATGATATTAATTTATTTATATAAACCCACAAAACAAACATTTGTTTATATAAATAAAAAAATTCTGATAAAATTCTTTAAAATTTTATTTAATTGGGATAAATATGAATGGATGGAGAACTCGTCTCATTATTAAAATTTTATTTTATTATATTATAAATAAATTTCAAATGACCTTATCCTTTTGGACTAGACAAAACTAGGTTAGCTGTTGAACATATCTATCTGCTTCACTCTCAAAATTCGTTCCCAGTCCATTGATTTGATTTTTTTTTTTTTCATAAAGAATTACTGGAATTCCATTTAATGAACTCTGCCAAAGTCCAGCACTCTATAGAATATAAAAAAATTCCTTACATCATTGATTCTATTTGATTGTTATATGCCATGTGCTTTCCTCTCATCTCCTAGGCATCTCATTAATGGCAAGTTCACCATTTTTGAAACCTGCTTTTTACCATCAATTGAGCCATTCCCAATACACACTTTCAGTTGGACTTGAAATACATACCACCTATAAAGGAACCAAATATAAAATATGGCACTATATTTGACAAGAGATGGGCAGGAACATGATCTTATTCAATACTATTAAGTTCAGGATTAATGTACATGTCATTGTATGACACCCACATGAAGAAGCTAAAATAAACAGGTGTAAAGCTGTAAAAGTAAACGAAGCGTTCAACGATAAAAATCACAAAATCACCACGAGCAACAACCGCTGGTTGCAGCACCGCTTTGAGGCGGATTCTGTTTGAAGATGTTTTTTTTCACTCCTGATGATCCCTCAGCCACGAGACTTGGGGTTTCCAATATCTGCATATCAAACATCATCACCGGGTTTAAACTATCTGAGCATGTCTATGTAAATGAGCATTCATAGGGATTCTTGTAAATGCCTGTCAACGTTGAAGTTACTTGGTAAATACCTTTAAGACAAGCTCCTCGAAGCATTGTTCCACATTGACTCGTGTTTTTGCACTGCACTCGATGAAAAGGCATCCGTATTCCCGAGCGAATTCGATGCCCTCTTTTTTGCTGACCACTCTTTCACTTTCCTGAATACATGAAGGGATAGATGGAGTTCAACAATCCAATGGCAAAGCATGGTAGATAACGGTCAAGAACCAGAGGAATACCGGAACATAAAAACCAATAACCTTGGTGAGATTAAAGGATATAAATCACTTCTCAAACTATACCTTATCAACTTTATTGCCAACAAGCATCTTGATGCAGTCCTGATTTGTTGAGTACAGATCAATTTCTTTAGCCCATACGTCAGATAAATCTGTAAATGTGTCTCGCCGAGTTACATCGTAAACTGTAATATTACAGATGTAATAATTAGCATCTTATGAGGAGCCACTAAGATGAGAACCAAAAGCAATAAATAAACCAGCTGAGTATTTGAATACATAGCAACATGGAGTCCCCTACCTTAGTTGAAGGGAATAAGGTACTTAAATCTCTCTGGTAGCTAAATTGATCTATGGTCAGAGATCTAATTATCTTGGGCCAAAATTTTTGCAAGAGAAAAAGTGACTTTGGCAGAACAAAAAGTTAGCAGCAGTGCTAAAATAATAATAAAGTGGGTAGAAAATCAATCTACAGCTAGATCTGAGGTTTCCAAAGCAGCATCTTTTCTGCACCCATCCCTTCAACAAGAAGATCAAAAATGTTTCTCAATCCTATGTAGAACGACCTAACAAACCGGCCTAAAACGAACTAGTAGATGTTTGCTTTTGGTTACTAACACTTATGTTGGGAACAACTACCATTGGAGCTAACCTTGGAAGGTTGGCATGACTCCTAGGTTGATCCAATTTTGGAATGTCCTGGAAAGCATGGCTTGGAGGTACAGTTACAGATATTGTTAAGAAGTTCACTTCTTAAACTTCTTTGAAATACAAGTATTTTCCTTCCCATCTCTTCATTGAACAAACAGTTAAGTGGGTATAACTTTCAAGTAATTGCCTTTATATTCATTATCCATATAATTTACCTTCCACTTTCCCATGTTCAAGTAACCCCTCTCAATCCCATTATCCACCATTTTAACACATTCATGCCCACTTTTCCTTTATAACCATTTCCTTTTAACTTCCCTTTCCAAGGCCTATAAATAGAGGTTTGAATGTCTCCTTAGGAACTTTTTGATATTTTGGCAAACTTAGCACTCTAAAGTTCTCTCTGCAACTTTCTTTCTACAATCACAACCACTGTAGCTCTCATCTTTCTAAAGCCCTTATTGTGTCCATCACCACCGCCTGCCACCACACTTGTTTTCCAGAGTCTGCTCCGATCTTCCTCTCTGCTATCTCTCCACAGCATCTCGTTTTGCTGAATTGTAACGACTCCTCACCTTACCAAAAGAACCCCTACATCCAAATGACTCAATCTACCCTCATTGTGAAGTTCATTTCATCATAGGAAGCATGACCCCAGAATATCTAATAATGATGATAACTAACATATACCAATAAGAACTTCAAAAGTATGATTACTGATAAAAATGAAAAAAAAAATGAAGCAAAGAAGGGAGGAAAAGGAACTTCACGTATGAAACGAATTCTTAGCACAAGACCTCCAGCATCATTATGTTGATCATGTTTAACAACTCAGATACAAATTATAACAACTGATGTGCCACAGAAGTAAATAGAAGACCGCTAGCAAGAGATGAATGAAGTCCCATACCCAAAATTATCCCTTGTGCTCCTCTGTAATATGAACTTGTTAGCGTTCTAAATCTTTCCTGTCCAGCTGCATAAAGTGAAGTTATGAATAACAACTTATTCTATTCAAATCACCAACTCATTTTACACGAAACAAACACAATGTATAAACAATACCAAATTCTACAAACATCCTATAGGAGGTGTCCAAGGAGAATAAGAGCTCCTTGCAGATAATTCATAATTAGTCTACAGTTGATATGGAATATGGAAACAGATTGCAAACTTGGACAGTTCTATCTTTCAAATTAACTTGCAGTACCATGTCAAATACATGTGCGTGTATATACCTATATGTATATGTATATGTATGAAGTTTGCAACTTCCACCAATATCATGATCTAATGCATAATACATTCAAATGTGCTCTAAGAACTTAAAACGATAGTAATAAACATTGAAAATTTCCACTCAATATCTAATGCTATATTCTATCTTAATCATCAAAGGGAAAAAAAAATCCTAAAACAAACAAACAAACAAAATAAACAATGGAACAGGTAAAAGAAACAGGATCCGACGACGTTTACCAGTGTCCCAGATGGCAAGCTTCAGCTTTTTCCCTCCAATGGTAACGTGCTTCACCTTAAAATCCACACCTAAAAGGGGAAAAAAAATTCAAATCACTCAGTCTTCAAAATTTTAAAAACAAATTAACCAAAAAAGAATAAAGAAAAAGGAAGATAGTTAAGGTTACCAATGGTAGGATTGAGTTCCTCAAAGGTATCGGAAGTAAAACTCAAGAGCAGAGTACTCTTCCCCACACCCGAATCCCCTATCAGTAACAGCTTAAACAAATAGTCAAACTCAGGTTGACTCGTCGACGATGCCTCCATCTTTTTCCAATATCTTAAAAACTACGATATTGATATTGCAATTTGGATCTGGAAAAAAAGAATGGAGGAATAAGATTTGTAGTTTCCAGAGAAAATCAATGCGGAACAGAAAGTAAAGTGTAATAAAGAAGAATCTAAAATCTTCTATAAGTCTTCTTTTCTGTCGGTCTCTATAACAAAGCTTAAAATAAGCGTTTGTTTTTTTTTAAAAAAAAAGAACCCTGCTCGATTACTTGCTCAAGCGGTTTGGGATTGGCTTTGGTGCGGTAAAGAGTAGGCTAGCTGATTTACTCCTGCCTTTATGGCTGTTGACTAGTAATAGTAAAAATTATGAAGATAGGTTAAAATATGCTGCTAGTCCTTGTACTTCTATATAATTTGAGATTTAGTCCCTATATTTTAAAAGTTAAAAATTCAATCCTCCTAATTTTTTCAATTTAAAAATCCTAATTCAATCATTTTTTTCGTTGGTATTTTCCATCAAAATTTGTTAACTTAATGTACTTATTTTTCATCAATCATATGCCACTCACATAAGGGCACAAGGCACTATGCCAATTTGACAAACGTTGACAAAAAAATACTTATGATTTTATTAATTGGACTAAGATATGTACAAATTAAAAAGTACAAGAACTTGATTTTTAATTTTTGAAGTATAGAGACTAGATCATAAATTTTGACAAATTATAGTGACTATCCAACAAATTTTAACCATGAAGATATTAAGATTAGTAAATAGTGTGAATGTTCATTTATTTTATCATTTTTCTTGTATCCAGTCAGCTAAATCCTACAATTTGTATATTGTACTTTTTTTTATTACAATATGTTACTTAAATTTTAAGGTAAATAACCTTAGTTAGGGGTGAGCATTTGATCGAATCAAAAATTTTCGAGTTAATCGAGTTTTCGAATCGTATTTTGTCATCCTAACCTAAATTGAAATTTTTTTGAATCGAGTCGAGTGAGACAAAATTCGAATCGAATCGAATCGAATATATTTGTTCGAGTTAAGTTTTAAAAAAATAACTTTAGTGTTTTATATTTTTATGTAATTTTTCAAAAAAAAATTCTTTAAAGTTTTTAAACATGATCATACAACAAAAAATTGAAGTAAACAAGTGAATAAACAAAAGCAAACATTTGTTGCAATCACTAATGATGACCAATAATTGATTCAAAATCAAACTTAATAACATTTATGCTTTAGTTCATTTTCTGAACAAAAGTTATCATTCAACTAATTCACAAGAAATGAAAAGCAAGTCAACTCCAACCATTAAAAAATAAAAAAATGAAAAGCAGTTTAATTTATTCTACAACATCTGTAGTATGACAGTCATACTACAATTTATCTCCAAGTTTATAGTAACAAAGAAGATCGTCCAACAGGTATATGCCATAACATACAATTTTGAGCCTGAATTCGCAACAGATCAATAGTAATATGTGGTTAATTGATATTTCAAGAACTGTAGCAGCTTTAAATGAGAGACAAAAATCTAGAAAAGTAGCCGCAGAAGACGATACTTTGGTCGTTCTTACAGGGGAAAGCTCACAGTTCAACTTTTCTCTTGGCATTGATATTAATACTTAGAAACCTTTTAGATGAATGTTAGACAACACAGTTGGATAACAAATCGATTAAAGTAAAGCACAGTGAATTATCAGAAATGATAAAATCATTGTGTCAAAAAGCAAATGCTTGAAGTTGAAGAATACATATTTTAAAAGACTAACATTGACACATTTCATTAGCAACTCCTTGTACACCTTTCATTGATCACAACCTTGTAAAAAAATGGAAACCACTGCTAATGGCCAAAAAAATCAGCAAAAAAGAATACCATACCAGTTCAATGATTCCTCTGCCTCCTATAGCTACTTTCCCCCCTCATTTATCACAAATCAAGTGTATCAAATATCAGTAATAAATAAATGGCAAACTATGAAAAATCTAACCAATGATCGAAACTACTGTTTTGTTCAACCACACCATTTTGAGAGAAGAACTATGAAAACAATAAGGAAAACTATGGAAGAAAGTCTAATTGCAACACCAAGAACAACCTTATTTGGCCCGTGATGATGCTCCTTGTTTTCACTTGTATCGTCTGCAGTCTACAATTGAAAAGTTTTCTTTAATTCTTTGCAGATCTCTGCTGCAATTGAAAAGGACAAAGAGATACACAAAGATAAATATATTTTTAATTTGGGGTTTGGAGTTGGAGTGGTGGAGGAGACGATGGGATTTTTACCTGCTGCTGGTGCTACTGCTTGGGGTTGGAGGTTTGATTTGGGGGAAAAATTAGGTTATGGAAAATAAATTTTTGGGCTGATCACTGATGGGCTTGGGAAATGGGATAAAAATAAAATATTTGGGCTTGAGGGAAATTGGGTTAAAATAATTAAATAAAAACTTAAAATTTTAAAAAAATAAAAATATATTATATTCGGTTTATTAGAATTATTCGAGTTATTCGAATTTGAAAATTCAACTCGATTCGAACTCGATTCGAACTCGAAATTCGAAACTCAAAATTCGAGTTGATTCGATTAACTCGATTAACTCGATTCGAATAATTCGAAATTCAAAATTTTTTTCGATTTTTCGAATCGAATCGAGTTTTGCTCATCCCTATGGAACACAAATTTCTTTTGATTATATGATCTTGAATATTCTATATTAAGCTAAAAGCAAAGAAAAATTCTTGCAATCAATTAAATTAATTAATTTTATCTTACATGCCAAACAAAACTCATACTTTTTTTCATCACTTCTTTATCCGAACGAAAAACACGTAACTTTAATTAATTGTAAGAATTTTTTTCCTTTACTTTTTTTTGATTCAAAGATCGGATTGGGCTTTTTTGATTAATTTAAAATAAAGTTTACATGAAAAAGGATTTAGAAAAACGGACCAAAAAATAATGGTCCGAAATAAAACAAACTGACATAAAGGCCATAAATTGAAACAAACTTGCAAATGAAGACTCTAGAAAAACTATTGAAAATATCAGCCACATCCTAATGCCCAATCAAATCGTCTGTTCGCCTGCCAATGCTGGTCAATCTTTCATTTCTTCCATTAATGGCGATATCAGTTACCGAGGGGAGTAATAAGCACTTGAGACTGATTGGTTTTGTATTTTGAAACTCTCTTCAGTCGTTTCATCTCTTCTTCTCCTCAATCTGGTTCTCTCACACTTTCGTTCCTAGCCTGTTCTTTTGCATAACTGGGAACATCATCAATCAGGTAAATCTCTTCCCTCCTTCTCAGAGATTCTGTTGCTAGCATATGGGCAAGATTATTTGCTATTCTTGGAATAAACTCGAACCTTATCTTTCTGACTTTGGCTTTCATTCTATGAATATCATGTATGTAAGTCCCTATCAATGATTTGTCAAAATCTATACTTTTGCATTTCTTTATAATTGACAGCGAATCTCCTTCAATAATGGTATCTTTACTGTTCATTTCGAGGGCTATTTGGGTTGCTCGATGACAAGCGATTGCTTTAGCAGCAAAAGCAGAAGCCACTCCACTGTGAAGTTTTATATTTGTGATGAGAACGCGACCATTCCTATCTTTGACTACAACACCTGATGACGATTGGTTTCTTCTCTCGTCAAACGCCCCGTCAAAATTTATTTTCACTGTTTGTCTAGGTGGGTGACTCCATTTCGTTTCTGTTTTAGATACTTGCTGGTCTTCTTTTTTAATTCTATCTAGTTCTTTAAGATAACCATGAACGAAGTTTACAATTTCCTGACTAGATCTGCCTTTTTTATCGTGTATACAGGAGTTTCTATCCCCCCAGATAGCCCAAAGCGCTCCACAATAGATTCTGCATTTTTCCAGAGGGAGAAGAGCAAAGACCTTGGTAAGCCATTCAATAAACTTTGTGTTTGGGAACAAAATAAATATTGGGTCTGACAATTCTCTCCATACTGTTTGTGACTCAGGGCATTCATGAAAAAGATGATTCATTGTTTCTTCCCTTCCACCACACCGAGGACACGAAGTATTAATTGCTATTTTCCTAACTGACAGATTTACTCGAGTAGGTAGATAGTTCCAGAAAATTTTCCAAATTAGTAATTTAATTTTCGAAGGTAGATCAGTCCGCCATAGTTTTCTGTAAAATTCCTTATAGATGTTTTGTAAAGCATAAGCTGTAGGATCAATACTTTGTAATAGTTTATAAGTGCTCCGGACTGAAAACTCACCCGTCGGTTCGCCATTCCATGCATGAAAGTCTTCATGGGGTTCCAACGCCAAAGGAATTCAGAGAATCAGATCAGCTATTTCTTCTTGGAAGGTCTTGACTATCAACTCTCTATTCCAATCTCTATCATGGCTATTAATTAGCTCCGAAACTTTATCAAATTGCAAATTAATACCTCCGAAACTTAATCTAATATTAACATAATTTGAAATCCATGCATCTTCATTGACTGAGATACTCGTGCCTGTACCTACTTTCCAAAACAGACCTTTCTCCAATCTTCAGTTCTTGATCTATACATATTCAAATTTAATCCATTTATTCACCAAATCATTCAATTCAATCCAAAAACACATATTTAGTGAAATTTACAAATTAGCCCTCACATTTTCACATTTTGACATTTTAGTCCCTATTTCACAAAATCACAAAATACACAAAATCTCTATATACCCATGCTTAGCCGAATGTTCACTATGATCATACAAGTCCATAAATTTCATTTATTTCACAATTTAGTCCCTCAAATATTACTTTCTCAATTTAGTCCAAATTACTCAAATTCACCAAAATCCAAAGACAAAACATGTTAATCTAACACATATATTTCATATTTCATCAACAATCATCACACAGCTTATGAATTCATTAATGGCACTTTTCAAAATCTTCATCAATTCACAAAATTAAAGCATGGGTTTTGAAGTATACAAAGCAATGATTACAAAAACGTAGAAATTATTAAAAACTGAACAAAAACTAACATTGAATCAAAGAGCTTTATGGTCGAATATTTGGAGAGCTTAAAACCTTATTTCCCTTTCTATTTTCCGTGGTGGATGGATGAACAATCCACTATCAACTTTTATTTGTTTTGTTTTATGTTTTTAATTAACATTTTATCTCAATTACAGATTTACCCTTTATTATTAACATATAAATCATGTATATTCAATGGCTTTACCGTCTATCTATCATACTAATGGCATATTTCCATTTTAAGGACTTCACATAATAAGAAAAATAACAATTTGACACTTATTTAGTTAATAGGCCAATTTTACCTTTTATGCGATTTAATCCTTTTCTCAAATTAAACACACAAACAGACAAATTAATTCACAGAATTTTAACATATACTTAATCACATATCATAGGCACAGAAAATAATATTAAAATATTTTTTGACTCGGATTTGTGGTCCTGAAACCACTATTTCAATAGGGTCTAAACCGGACTATTACAATAGCCCTCCACAAACAAGTATCTTTTTCTCCATCATCTAATTGTGGTCGTGATTCAACTAACAAGTGGGTAATCTCAGGTGATAACTCACCAATGAAGCATGGCCAGCTCGAATCTCCATCTAGATTCACTATTGCGAAAACAGTAGCTTCCGAAAATTTTGGTTTTGGCTGTGTGTAATATTCAATTAAGGGCTTCGAGTCCTTGAACCATGTATCAGATCAAAATTTGACATCCCTACCATTGCCAATCTTGCAAGCCATATTTCTCCCTAAATCATTCCAAATGCACTTTATTGACCATCAAACATAACTACCTTGGTTAATTAGGATACTACAGGGTAAATGGTGAACCACCTTGAACTTTGATCGCACCACTCTCATCCATAATGCCTATTTGTTATTTATAAAAAAAAAACATTCCCAACTTCAACAGAAATACCTTGTTCTAACTTTGAATATTCTGAAATCCAAGACTTCCTTTATCCATTGGCATGCAACATTAATCCTAACCAATCAAAGATATCTTTCGATCATTACTTGAGGCACCCTAGACAAATTTCCTAATAATCTTCTCAATCTCTATGCACACTCCTTTCGAAATCAGCATTAACTACATGAAATAACTCGAAATTGTGCAGAACACTAATTTAGCAAGCGTTACACGTCTAGCAAGTGAAAGCAATTTTGTATTCCATCCACTTAACCAGCTCTAAACTTTTTCAATGAGGAATGAATAGGTGGCATTTGTGACCCTTTTATGGAAAACTGGAACTCCTAAGTAACACCCCGGATCTGCAACTCACTTCATTCCAAGCTTAGTTGTAATTTGGCTCGCCAAACTCTCACCTACTGCTACAAAAAAGAAAACTTGTGATTGTTAAACTAAGCTTTATTTCATAATATGTTTTGATATAATAATTTAAGTGTTTTTGAATAAAATTTAAAGTTGAACAAAAATTGGGCAAATTTGATAAAATCAAGTTAAAATGGTTTCAATTGAGTTAAACATTTTCAATCATGTTAAAAACAATTTTTAAACAAGTCAGTATTACTCCAAGCCAAAAAGTATCGATACTTTTTTGCCAAGTATCGATAGTTTTCAAGATACCGATACCCATTCTAAAATAAATACCCAGGTATCTATAATTTGTCTGTGGTATCATTGTAAAATAACTTCAACGGTCACTGAATTAGATATTAAATGCTAATAGTATCGATACTCATAGAAAAAGTATCGATACCTTTTGTTGCAGGTGAATTTAATGATATGGTATTTGTAACAGCCCGATTTTGGGCTTAGTCAGAACAGTGGTTTTAGGACCACAAATCTGACGTAAGAAAAATATATTTTTATGGTCTACAGTTTCACGGGATGATTTCGTGAATATTTAGTTCAAAAATTTCGTTGTTTGGGCACTCAATTTAATCAAAAGGACTAAATTGTAAAAAGTGCAAAACTTGAGTTCTAGAAGCTAAAGGTGTCTAATTGCTATGAAATTTTAAATTGGAGGTCCTTAAATGGTAATTAGACCATTGGTTAATTTATTGGACAAAAATGGCCATGAAATAGGTGAAATGGAATATTTTTAAGTTAAGGGCATTTTGATCATTTAGTTATTAAAATGAATTAAAAACAAAAGAAAATCCAATTTTTGTCCATCTTCAAGCTATGGACGAAATTACCATGAAGAAACCATGGCTACGATTTTTCAAGCTTCCAAGCTCGATTGTAAATCCATTCTAGCCCCGTTTTTAATGATTTTTACGTTTTTGAAATCCCCATAACAAGATCTATCTATTTCTACCATTAATTTGAGATATAGTTGAAGTCTAGAGTTTTTACTCATGATGAATATGTGTGTATTTTGATGTTTAATGATAGAATATGCATGTTTATGGTTAGAGGAACGACTTTTACTAAGTGATTTTCGGTGAAAATGTCAAAAAGGACTAATTTGTAAAAGTTATAAAATATGTATTAAAAGTGTGTTTTAATGGAAATTGTGGGCTGTTATAGTTATGAAAATTATTTGGCTAGGCTTGCATGTGAAAGAAATTGAATAAGTTTCATTTTACGAGCCTAGGGGCAAAAATGTAAATATGTCAAACTTTAAGGGCAAAAATGTAATTTTGCAAAAATGTGATTTTTGGGTCATATTGAATAATGTGACAATAAGTAAGCTAAATTTGGTATTATAGATCAAGAAAAATGAAGTTCGAGACTAGATCGAGAGAAAAACAAATATTGGACAAATAGGTCCTTTTCGCCGTTATCGAACTCGAGGTAAGTTCGTATGTAAACAGTGCATTATTATTTATGCTTTAATTGTGTTATTATTGTATGAATTGTGATTTAATCCTTGAATGAATTCGACAAAGTTTGATAAGTGAGAAAGTCCTGGTTGAACCTTAGGAATAGTTAGGATACAAATGTCATGACATTAGGGTCATGAGTTTACGTGTAAGACCATATCTGGGATATGGCATCATTATGAGATTTTGTGTAAGACCATGTCTGGGACATGGCATCGATATGAGAATCATGTAAGACCATAGCTGGGCTATAGGCATCGATATGTGATCCCATGTAAGACCATATCTGTGATATGGCATTGGTATGATTCTATGTGTATGTGATTCCCGAGTATCCTTTAGTATTCCAAGTGGTTCAACGGGTAATCCAAAGATTATGTCAACGAAATGATAAGGTATGATCATGTTGAAAATGTACAGGTATGTACATAAGTATTGAGATTATAAATTGATGAGATCTCGGTAAGAAGTGAGTGAATGAATCATGATCATGGGTTGAATTGTACATTATGTAAATGACATGATTTACAATGGATCTATGATACTTGATGACATTGTGATTATTGGTCTATACTTGCGATGTATGAAATACATGATAAATTTATTTGATGACTATGTGATTGGCTTGCGGGCCAAATGAAGTTATGATATAGCATGTGTCATTCATGCAAATTGTGATTTATCAGATAAGAGAAAAATGAAAGATTAGCATAACTGCCTATAGAAATGGTTATGAAAGTACGGGAGGATAAAAGATTATGAAATCGAAAAATGTTATGATATATGCTTGGTGTACTAATTAATGTGCATGTTTATTATGTGGTTTGAAATGATTTGTTAATTGTTGTAATAAGTTACAACGAAAGGATTTTGGTTGTTGGGCTAATGCCAGAATATATTAAATTATGCTTATAGGTTGATAAAGCAAACATTGTGACTGAATAAAATTATAGCCATAAGATTATGGTGGATTATAATAATTTGTGTTCATATTTTTGAATATGATAAACACTTGGTAAGATGTGAATGAGTAAGTTGTACTTATGAGACTTAAATGACATTCGTATGGTTTTAGATTATGTTAATTGTATGATATATGTATGGTTGAGGTTGCTTGTTGTTTGCATATGAACTTACTAAGCTATATAGCTTACTTCCATTCCTTTCCCATATCTTATAGGGTTGTATGCTAGCTCAAGTTGGAATCACCGGAGATGCTATCACACTATCAAGCTATCATGTTGGGTATAAGTGAATACAAACCCCTTTGAGTCTATGGCATGTATAGGGATTTAGTCAATTGTGTATGTGTCATTTAATTTGTCCAAGCGTGTTGGTTCATAATGGTAATATGATTTATTTTGTATATGGCCATGAGATGTGGCTTATATTGGTTATTGAGTTGTAATGCCTATTTATATGTGTATGCTTTTACTAAAGGTTTCATGTGATGTGGTTATGTGTGTTTGGCATGGATGGATTGTGTATGTGCTTTAGATTACCTGATGATTGAAATGTGATTAAATATAGACCTTAGTATAAGTATAAGATTTGAGGATGTGTTAATGATAATTATGGCAGGAAAGTTTGATAAGTTTAAGTTAGGCAAAGTATAGTGCCTTATGCATAAATAAGTTGCTATGAATTTGCCATGATCATGAATTGTTTGATGATGTTTAAGTGCTCAATTATGTCATGAAAGATGCCATTGAAGTTGTGTTTAAGTATGTGCAAATGAAGGTGTCAAATGACTTGGTAAATAGCCATTTTCTTGGCCACACGGGCAGAGACACGGCCGTGTGTCTCAGCCATGTGGAGGACACGACCCCAGGACATGGGCGTGTGAAGTCTGCATTTATTTTTTAGAATTTAATTCGCCACACGACCTAAGCACACAGGCGTGTGACTTAGCCATGTGACCTAATTTTGATGATGATGTCATAAATAGAATGTCCCCTATTTTGGACACGGCCTGAAGCACAAGTGTGTAATATGCCACACAGGCGTGTCCCTTCACCCACACGAGCATGTGGACCTTTTTTATGAAAATTTTCTATGTTTTCTTAGAAGTTTCTAAAGTTCTCGGTTTAGTCTCAAACCACTCCTAATGTATGTTTTGGGCCTCGTAGGCTCGTAAGGGACAATATGAATGTAAATGAAAAGTTTTAAATTTGGACGGAAATTCATGTCTCGGTTGTATGATTGCTTGCGTATAAGTCTGGTAACACCTCGTACCCTATTTTCGGCGTCGAATACGGGTAAGGGGTGTTATAGTTTTTTCATCCTCAACGACTCTATTAACTTTCACAATAACCTCAACGGTTAGAAATGTATTAGAGAGTATAAATTCCATGTTCCAAAGGTCCTACAACAAGGGAGAGAGATTATTAGCTTTTAAAGATCAATCAAAATAACCTTATTACTTAATTCTTTCATATTCTTCGTGTAAACACTTGTGAGCTTTCATTGTATGCATTCAGCTCAAGTGTTATTCTTTGTATTTGTGCTTAATTGGAAAACACATCAATCTTGTAAGGATTACTTCTTATTTTTTATTCTCTTTGAAAGGGTTGGGTCTTAAAGTTTGAGTAGAAATCTTGAGAGTTGCAATCTTAAGGATTACTTCTTATTTGGGTCTTAAAGAGTTGCAATCTTGAGATTCTGGGTAGAAATCTTAAGGGAGATTGTAAGGTTAAACATTATCCTCAAAGGTTGTCAAATTAGTGAACTTGGGAAAATCCTTAGTTGTGGAAAGCTAAGGTAGTGGAGTAGGCAAATGGGATCGAACCACTATAAATTGTTGTGTTCATTGTTGCACATTCTTTCATTGCTTCCATAAATTTTCTTAAGGCCGATTCACCCCATTCTTGGTGATTTCGAGTTGATCTTTCGAGCTAACATTGATTTTGCTTTATTTACTCTATGGCCAGAACTTCTCCCAAATTTTTGTAAAATTTCATTCACCATGGTTGCTTGCTTCACGTCAACTTTACAGAATAAAACTAGTCCGTCTACAAAAAGTAAATGAGAAATAATGGGCCCATCATTCGATAATCATATTGGATCCCAAGATCTATCCACTGTAGCTTGTTGCATATAATGTCCTAATGTAACATCCTAGATTAGGGGTTATGCGTTCGTGCGTAATTCATGAGATAGTGGGCTCAGTGGGTGTGTTGGATGTGATCTGAGGAGTTTTAGGAACCCTAAGATGTAAGGAAATGTAAGGAAATGTATGGAAATGTAAGGAAGTGTAAGGAAATGTAAGGAAATGTCTTATCTTGGAAATGGGAGGAAATGTCCTGGAAATGTAAGGAAATGTCTTGTCTTGGAAATGTGAGGAAATGTCCTGGAAATGTAAGGAAATGCCTTGTCTTGGAAATGTAGGGAAATGTCCTGGAAATGTAAGGAAATGATTTAGAAATGTTGAGTTTAAAGGAGGCAAACGAACATTTTTGGAAACTTGGAAATGTAAGGAAATGATAAGTTTTAAAGTTTAGAAAGAGGAAATTAAGGCAAGGTGGCCTTAAGAAAATTAATAGAGGGAATTTGACACAAGAACGGGCTTGGAAAAGTGGCCTGGAGATGCCACTTAGGGCCTCTGGAAATGGCGCCACATACAGGAGTATTGGGCCAAGGTTCGAGCTGCATGGGAAGCAAATAAAAGAAATTTTATTTTGCTACAAGGAGCAGAGAGGTGGACGGCACATGGCTATAAATTAGGAGCTTTTATTCTTTTATTTTTAAGAGATAAATAGAGGATAAATAAGGGATTTATTTTAGATTATTCTCAAGAGATAATTGTTGGATTAGATTCTTTTAATAAAGTGATAATTCAAGGGATAAAGCTATCAAAATAGAAGAGTGGTGGCCAAGTAAGGGACTCTAGCCTAGTAATTTTGGCTATAAAAGGAAGAGTAAGGCTATTCTTCATTCATTCTTTTCTCTTCAAGAAAACCTCTGCCGAAATTCTCTAAAGTTTCTTCTCTTCTCTCTGCCAAATTCTCTCTGCCATTATTCTCTTTTCTTTTTGATTCTCTTTGGCCGAATCCTTCTACACCCTATTCTCTTATTCTTGTTCTCTCAATCTCCTAAAAGCTGAATATTGTTGAGGATTCAAGCCAAGGTGTTGTCGACTACAACATTAGGGGAGGAATTTCGGGATATCAAGTGTTGCCGATTTCAATACTAAAGGTAAGGATGTTATTGACATCGTTTTTGGTTCTTTTCTTTAAGCCGAAATTTAGATTCTAATGCCATTAATATCTTTGGCCGAAACTTTGAAGAGATCTTTCGGGATTTACTAAGTGTCGACTACAAGGAAGGAGAAGTTCTTTTCCCGAAGGTCCACCATAGGCCGCGTGTTCCCTAGTTATTCGGTGAGTTTCGGGATTTAAAATCCACAAGGTAAGTGTCTATAGCATTCGGCCAAGGCCATGATTGGTAAATAGATGTGTTTTATTAGATTCAAAAGTCGAAACTAATCTATTCAAGTAATCTAGTGATTGTCGATTTCAAGAAAGAAGGATACAAAGTTTCGGGACTTGATTCTTAAGTCAATCGGCAACAAGGTAAGTTTTAGTGTACTAATCCTACTAGGATTTGGATTTATGGCCGAATAGTTCTTTACTAAGTATTAAATGATTGATTAAATGTAGAGATCTAAGATCTAAGGCATTAGATCAAGCTTTTCGGGATTTAGATTGGAAACCTTAAGCGAATCAGGTGTGTACCCCACACTAATTCTTAATATGTTTTATGGCATGTTTAATAAATATATGTATGTAATATTAAAAATATGAAAGTAGCTAAGGTACCATGTTATGGTACAAAGTACTCAGGTACGTTTCCTACTCCTACTAGGAATATGAAAAATGTTATTTGTAACATGAGAATATGATAAGAATGTGAACTCTGGCATATTAATGCATATTACAAAATGGGGCATATTGGTTATTGAAAGGGGAAGTGAATGTGGTGACCTAAGACCACGAACACGGTGACCTAAGACCGTGATATCTGAATGTGGTGACCTAAGACCACAGTAATCTGAATGTGGTGACCTAAGACCATTGTAATCTGAACGTGGTGACCTAAGACCACGAACGCGGTGACCTAAGACCGCGATATGGAGTGTAGCAGAAGGAGGGTCGACTTAGTAGTCCCCACGGTGTACAGGTTGGTGCGGGGGAGTGTAGCGGATGGCTTAATTAGGTTTGGGTTTGGGTTGCATCATTATTTTTACTTGTTATCTGAATATGAATGTGATATGCATGATATGCCTGAATTTGTTTTGATTTAGTGTTGTGTACACATTGAGTCTGTTTGACTCACCCCGTTGGGGAATATTTTTCAGGTGATGAGCAGTAATGGACCGGGTCGGCAGGAGCTCAAAGGTGGCCATGCACAGTAAGCAAATTATTTAATATGGACCTTTTATTTTATTTAAGTACTCTACAATTTTATTTTGGGTTTTGTTTTATGTAATAAGGCCATAGTTGAATTTCTTTATTTTTACTTTTATTTTTTATGATTACGAACTATTATTAATTAATGGATTAAATAAATTTATTTTAAAATAAACTCTAAAAATTTTGTCACCTTAAATAAATGGGTTTTCAATATAAAATAAACTCGTTTTCAACTCAAGCCCAACCCAAAACAATTTTTCTTTCAAAACACACAAGTATTCCTAAGTAACAAAAGAATTTTGAACCGGTTTACTTCGAGGAACATACCAGATCCGGTCAAGGCTCGTGGGCCGGGTTTGGGGTGTTTCACCTAATCTCTCCATGCAAACCACAAAGAGGTATGCGAAAGCGGATCTCCTTGACGAACCCCTGTAGTTGGCCTAAAATCATTTATGTACTCTTCATTCCAAGAAATATGCATAGTCGAGCCAGTGACACAGTTCATAATCTAAGAACTAAGCTTATTCAATAAATTTGCATACCTTAGTGTTTCCTCGAGGAATTCCCATCGTAATCGGTTATATGCTTTCTCCAAATCCACTTTTATAGCCATCCACATGGGTCTCCTATTATCCATTCGCATTGAGTGGATCACCTTTTGAAGCACTAAAATGTTGCTTGTGATAAACCTACCATTCACAAAGCTGATCTAGCTATGTGCCACACGTTGCAGCATAATGAATTTTAACCTATTCACCACCGTTTTTTGCTAAAAGTTTCATCTCTAATTTTCATAAATTCTTTGTAGCTTTGTGGTCAATTTCCCTCTACATACCTTTTATCCACCTAATCAACCTTCGTTTTCTCTCCTCAATATTCTCAAACACCTCACTATTCCACACTTTAGCATTCATACTAAATTGTTCAATGTTCTTGCCCATAGATGAACTATTATTCCAAGATTCTTTGACCAACTCCTTAAAGGATATATTAGATAACCATACCTTAAAAAACTGAAACTATTTCAGATGTTGTTTTCTAATAATTACCTCTAGATCGACCAACAGAGGTCTATGATCCAACATCAGCCGATGTAGATGTTTGACCCAAGTAGTCGAAAATGTATCATTCCAATTCATATTGCAAATCGCCTTATCTAACCTTTCCAATGTCATTCCATGTTGCCATGTGAATTTAAGGCCAATGAACCCATGTCAACTAAAGCATAATCAAATAAAACCGTTGAAACTTACCACAACCCTTATTGAGATACCTTCTTGGTCCTTCATAATCATCACCCAAAAATGTGGCATTCCAGTCTCCCATTAGCACCTAAGAATGCTCCATAACATTTGGTAACTGACTTAACTTTTCCCACAACTCCCGCCTCAGTGATTGTCGGGGACTGCCATACACCACTGTTAGAAAAAACGTGTTCACCATCCTACTAGATTAACTTTCGCCTGAACAAATTGTGTGTGATTTAATACCACTTCTACCTCAAATGGTTCATTCCGTAACAATTAAATATCCCTAGAAAACCTCCTTACCTCTACTCAATGGGAAAAATTAAAACTGGTTTTTTTATTATAACTAAATTCATCTTCTACCCATTTACTCGCATTTTCAGTAACACAACCAACCCAATACTACATTCCCTCATTTATTCCTTTAAATAATGTTCAAACCTTGGGTGTCCACACCCTTGAAAATTCCAAACAATAATTTATTTATTCATACCAACAAAGCTGCAAATACACTTACCTTCAAACATGTCGCGACCTATCATTCCCCTCACTGTTGCCTTCTATCACTTCCAACTTCCCATTTCCATCATCATCCTCGACATCAACTATCATGTCCATTGCTACTAGCATCACATTCCTAACATCAACTACTAGGATTAAATCTTCATCTGAAACATCCATCCTCGCACGCTCTAAGTCCAACGAAACTAACGTAGATGGCCTATTTCAAACTTAGTTGTTCTCTTCTTCTTTTTGTGGTCCCCTATGTCTACCATTTTCTACATTTGGCAATCATCATCAATAACCACCAATGAATGTTTATTCCTATCCAAAATTTCATTTTTTCATTGGCAGACGTGTTGTTGCACTTGTGAATTCTTTTGTGCCCTTATCCAATCTTCTATTCCCCTCTTTTATCACCACACCATTAGCCCAACTCTTTGTTTTGCCCAAAACAGTCAGCCTGACACATTTTTGTTCAACAACCCATTCTTCCAATTTGTTTTTGTAACACCCATAACTCGACTTGGTTTTCGAACCCAAGTTACGGAATGCTACAATCATAACGAGAATAGAATATATTTAATTCACACTGATTATCTCAAATAAACATAGAATACTTCATGTAACACCCCAAACCCGGCACACCACGACCGGATCTGGCATGTCACTGGGAAAGATTTTACCAAATATCGCGAACTTCAGAAAAATTTTAAGTTTTTTTTTTGAAATTCCAAGTTTAGTGGTTCATTTGAAAACTTAGTAATTATTTTATGAAAATTTTAATTAGCCAATTCTTGTGTTTAGGTGATGTTTGAAACCACTAGACGAGACATTCTAGTAATCATAATGTTTGCTTTGAAATTTTTGTTCATAAAAATGTTGATTTAGTTTTGAGGGAAACCCCCTTTTCATTTAACAAAGAAAACGTCTTGTCGATCATATTTGTGATATAAACGCCTTAATATTTAAACCCAAAACAATAGTGGCCTTATTACAAATCAGAAATCCCCAAAAGCAGAAAACGATAGATAAAGCAAAGTTTTAATTGAATAAAACCCGTGCATGGCCACCTCGAGTCTAGTCTGGCCCAATCCACTGAACTAAGAATCACCTGCAAATGTTTAAGCAAATAGAGTGAGTCATCAGACTCAGTGTGCAATTAGTCCACATAAACCACAAGTGGGCCTAAGTCCCATATCATAATCGGCCAAAACCCAATCATTATAACATATCAAATAGTCAATATGATAACCCAACCCATCCTAATATTCCATCCTCTACACTCCGCTCCATATTTCCATCCTCAACACTCCTGTGGGGATTTCTACAATCAACCCACCATCCTCTACACTCCTCTTTGGCAGTCATGCTGATAGTCATGCTGCTCAAAGTCGATATAATGTGGTCTAGCCACCGATAATCATGTGACCAAGTCACCGATATACAATGAGGCACTGAGCCATCAAATTAGTGTGACAGTGTCACCGATATGCACTTTCCCTTCATATCATCATCATTTCCCAGATCCCATGCACACGCAACATAGTATCATAAACATATCATATAACATCATACAATCATTATTTAGAGCACACGTACAATCATGCCATCGACAATAATTATAAGGCTTAATCGAAGAACAACTAACCTGGTGTTACGATTTTACCCTTCATGGGTAACTCAATAGCCATTACTGAGATTTCGGCTTTCAAACATACCATACAAATGTTTTATACAAATGAGGAAAAGTGTGGTAATTACACACCTGTATACGAGGAGAACTAAACTCTCGATCTCGCTGACACCTTCACTCGCAGGGATCACAACGATCTTTCTATCTCGATCCGAAGCCGGCCCACAACCAGGTGGAAAGTCTCGAACGGCTGACACCGCACGTTTTTTGAACTTAGGAGTAGGGACTACGAGTCCAACCCCCTCCTTTGCTTGGCTAGTATTCGATTCCATGAAAGAGATCTTGGTCAGAAGACCGGGTTAAGGCATTGAGCAGAAGAGAATACGAATATACACTCAAAACGAAGAGGTTTCTTACCTAGATCGACAGAACCCGAAAGCTTCAGGCTTGGATTAAGAAATCGGCTGAGTCCCTACACAATCTCCACATGTAGAATCGGTCCTCCAAACATAGATTAAAAGAAGTAGCCTTTTGGCCAAATTAGTTGATAAAGAATCCCTTACCACTATTCGGCCAACCACACTTACCAAGAATTTTCCAATCGTAGGCCAGATGCAGAAAAGAATACGAACACAAAGCCCCTCCTACATTCGGCCAAAGCACCCAAAGCACCAAGTTAACCCCTTCGGTTTAACAACCAGCAAGAGAATAAGAAAGAATCGAAAAAGAAGAAGACGCTTACCACCAAACGGGAAGAAACCGATTGAGAAGGTTGAGAGAAAGAGTGACGGCAATCCTCTGAAACAAGAGCGAATGAAAGGTAATGAACACACAAGGGATGGGGAATAGGTTTCGGCTTGAGTAGATGAGAGAAGAAATGAAAAAGAGAATGGGAGCTTAAGAGAATTTGGCCAAGGGATGGGAGCTTGAGAAGTGAAGCAAATGGGAGAAGAAAGAAAAGAATATAAGGGAAAAAGGGTGCCCAAGGGTTCGGCTAAGAAGAATCAAATGAAAGAAAACAATGCAATGGAGGAGGTGGTAGGAGGGTTCGGCTATGAAGAGAGAAAAGATGAGAGGGGAAGAAAATGAAAGGAAAAGAGAGTACCAAGAAGAGTTAAAGTTTTGGTTCTGGTAATTGAGAGAAGAAACGAATGCTCACATATGCAAACAGATTAAAGGATTTCCAAACTTGATTTGCTAACTCTCTACTCAAAGTGACCTATGGAAGAATCGGCACACACACCCACATGCATCTAAGAACCGAAAATGCACAAAAAGAGGAAAGAAAAGCTTAAGACGACATTCGGCACATGCACCTTGCTTAGCCCCCAAAACCGAAAGCTCCCTCCTTCAACCCAAAGCACATTCGGTCAACAATCCCAACAAGCCACCAAATCCTTATTCCTCTCCTACTTTCACTCTCATCCCACCATTTGAATCAGTTTGAAAGATTCAAATTCCACCTTTCACTCTTGTTCACTCATTTAAAATGTTTGAATTATTCCACTCCCACTCTTCAAGATCCCTAGTCGAATCCATTACCTCTCATCCTGATGCCAAAGTGAACATAAAAAAGGCAGACTATGAGGCTTGAACCTGCTCCCTCACTGCTCCCCTATGGCGTCACTTACCTGCACCTTAAGTGGCGTCTCCTTGCCACTTTACCGCTCCTTTCCTTGTGTCAACAAGCACAAGCAATAAACCTTAACGCCTGTCCCAGCAAGCTCTCCTCTAAAGTGCCTAAAATTGAAATGTTCACCAAGGCCTCAGCTTAACCCGAGCCTTCCCGGGGCCCCCAAACACACTCAAACCACAGGCAAAGCATACCAAACACACAGAAACATAACAAAAGCAGAGCCCCTAATTCCCAGATGTTACACTTTGTAAAAGCATGATTATTACTCAAATTTAACAAAAAATAATCCAAACATAGTCAATTCAATTTAGTATTTACAAATGCGTCATTTCTCAGTTCATATACGGGCTAATGTATGCTCCAATATAATCCAGAATTTAATTAGGACTAATTTGTGATATTTTCAAAAATTCAGTTCAATTATAAATCAAAGTAATTTAGAGCTCAATTTAATCATCATAAATCAATAGTCAATAATTATTCATAGCATATATGTGGAAACAGAACTTAAATTGGATCCACGAGACCTTAAAATTAGTTTGGAAACAAATAGGGATTAATTTGAAACAAAATAGAAAAACATGGGAAAAATTTGAAAAAAAGGGCCACACGGCCGTGTGACAGAGCCCAGGCCATGTGGCTTAGGAACATGGTTGTGTGACCAAACCATGTTCAGTTCGAAAATAGGGTCACATGGCTGTGTCATAGATCGTGTGTTAGATTGCGTGTGATTCGAAATAGGGTCACACGACCATGTAACAGTCTGGTCCTGTATGGAAAAACTTTCACCTAAAAATGAATAAGACACACGGCCGTGTGGTAGCCCGTGTCACATGCCGTGTGTACCTTAAAAATTTCAAATCCATGCCACATTCAAGCACCATTTCTTAAATACCAAGTCAAAACATTTGCAATCATTTTCACCTATTCAAAACACATACAAACCTACCAAAAACATACCATATCACTCAACCTAATCGCCTAACCAATGTACCCTCATTGGTACCACAAATTAAACATTTAAACAAACACACATTCAATAGTTACAAGTCATTACCTTAAGGACATACCAATTCAACCATTTTTTCACAACCATTTAGCATATCTCAAGCTAATCACATCAGGCATTTATCAAATTACCAAAAGCACTTTTAATCACAAACTTAATCCAAAGATACCCAACATATATACACAACCATAAAGCTTACTCAAATCAACTTATAGTTAACACCATCATAAAAAAATAACTTAAAGGCTCCTAGTACAAGCCACTTATAACTTAAATCAAAATAAATCACAAATTTATACCGAATGGTTGAAAGGAGAGTGTGAGCTCCGACTTGCACTTCCAACCGACATAAACTTCCGATGATCTATAAGAAATCAAATACAATGGATGTAAGAAAATCTTTGCTTAGTAAGTTCGTATTAAACTTAAACTTTAACTTACCGTAAAAGGTTGTAACTTAAAGATTTTGCAGTTAAATTCATAAGCAAGGTCATGAGTTCATTATTAACCTATACATATCACAAATCTCACAAGGTTAATGAGGTCACATATACAAAACTTATAACTTTATCTTGTCA
The DNA here is from genome assembly GCA_005393395.2 of Gossypium australe. Lineage (NCBI taxonomy): Eukaryota > Viridiplantae > Streptophyta > Magnoliopsida > Malvales > Malvaceae > Gossypium > Gossypium australe. The sequence continues at coordinate 136,902,296 of CM016616.1, forward strand.
TAAAATATATACAAATAAACTCATTTGATACACCATTCATTCAACATCTATTCATTTAACATTTCCATTTCAAATTTTCATTTCAAATGTCCCTTTTTTACATAACTATTCATATCAACACCCCGTATAAACACTTTATATAATTATTTTCCATATAACTAATTCATATGATCATTGTGCAAATCTACTTTATATAACAATTTCGTATAAACATCTCATATAACCATTTCGTATTATACATTTAACACACAATCCTTTCATAAATCACATTACATTTCAATAATTCATATCAATTTCTCCACTCAATGTCTCATTCCGTATAACAGTTTAGTGTTGTCCATATCATTTTATACATTTAACACCCGATGAACCAAATGAAATAACGTTGGATACGTGGGAACAATGCTCACACAAAGTGTGCTTCTAACTGTAACTGTATATGCTCACACGAGCTGTGGAGGATCAACAACAAATGCAGGACCTCAGCCATCGGTAGGACATCCAAGGCCAACACCCGAAACTAGAATAACCCTAATGACATGTCATTTGTATCCTAAGCATTCATGAGGTTCATACGGGTCGTGTTTCATGTCTATACCATTTAGTCATATACACATTATTTCATCACAATAATTCGTCCATGTAGTTTCCCTGTAACAGTCCGAATTTGACCCTAATCGGAACGGTGGTTTCGGGACCATGAATCTGAGTCTGAAAATTTTGTAAATATTATTTTCGGTGTTTTTTATATGTGAATTGTTATGTGTGAAAGTTTCGTATGAAAATTTGATTGTTTGTGTGTTTAATTTAACAAAAAGGACTTAATCGTGTAGAGTGCAAAAGTTACAAACTATAGTGAAAGGTGCTAATGTGATAGTGGCTTTTTAATAGGAGGTACTAAAAGGGCAATTAGCCCATTTTACAAGGTAGTGGACGGCTTAAGACTATAATACCCTTATTATATACGTTAGTTTTATTTTAATTAAAAGGTTATGTTAGTAATTAAGTAATAAACATAATATATGTTAAAATAACACAAAATAAGCCAACATTATTTTTGCTTCTCTCTTGGCCGAATATTAGAGAAAGAAGAAAGGCTTTGTTTCATTTGATTTTCGGCACTTATAAGCTTAAATCCAAGGTTAGTTTGATTTAGGTTCTTGATAATTTTTACGTTTTTGATATCGTTGCTTAGAAATCTTCAAGACCCATGCTTTAATTTTTGAGTTTGATGAATATTTTGAGTTGAGCTATTGTTGATAATTAGTTGTTTATGTTGTTTAAGGATTAATTATGAAATATATGTGTTAGATTAATATGTTTTGTCTTTGGATTTTTGATGAATTTGAGTATTTTGGGCTAAATTGCAAAAATAAATTTTTGAGGGATTAAAATGTAAAATAAATTAAATGTAGGGACTTATATAGTCATGAGGAAGATTCGGCCTTAAAGGTGTAGTTCCAAATTATGTTTATTTTGTGTTTTGTGCAATTGGGACTAAATTGTAAAAGTTGTAAATGTCAGGGGTAAAATGGTAATTTACCCATTTAAGTGTTTTTGGATAAAATTGAAATAAAATGTGTTTGAATGAGCTCAAATTGAATGTGTTTAGATCAAGAACAAAGAAAAATGGACTTGGAGGGGAAGGCAAAAGTTATTGAATAGCCGGTTTTTGCTGTCCGACGATTTTCGAGGTAAGTCTATAAGCAATTTAATATCGTTAATATCATTTATAATATTGATTATATGCTGAATTATGAAATTACAGTGGTAAAATTTGTTAAAGCCGAATATGGATAATGAATTTGTAATGAAATGTTAAATTTTTAACCGAGATGATATGTTTAAGTGATTTGAATAATGTGTGAATTATGAAATTTTGGACAGCATGTAATATGTATAAGATGGTAATAATATCGTTATTCGGGCTTCGAGCCTAGCAGGCCTTTTGCCGGTGAACCATATCGGGCTTATTGCCTAGTAGGCTAAATGCCAGTGTTTAAATTTCAGACCTCGGGTCTAGTAGGCCTAGTGCCGGTGTGTATTTCAGTCTTTGATGCCTAGCAGGCTTAATGCCAGTGATGTATTATAAATAGAGAATTCATGAATCATTTTCAAGGTGGAACGTAATTACTGCAATAAGCTAAATGCTCGGGTAAGTATGAGTTTTCATAGTTGCAAGGAATAAGGTAAGTTATTATATTACCATTCGAATTAAGTGAGATGTGATATAGTTGAAGCTTTCAGTAAGATTTTAATATGTGCATTTGAACTTACCAATAATGAGTATGATATATATATATATATATATATATATATTGGAATTTAAGCTTGGTTATGCCTTTGAGATTCAGCCATATGTGTAAATGCTAAATGTGAGAGTGATTGGATATGTTTACATATGTGTATGACTGATTACATGTGGTTAATATGTATGTTATACTTATTTGGTTTGGAATATGCGAATACATATTGTATTTAGGTGTTTTGGTGAGTTTGCATGCTTATAGTAAGAAAATGATAATTGTTAGGTTAAGTAGAGTAATGGCATTCGGCCATAATGAACTTATAAGTTCAATTATTTATATTCAATGTCATAAACCAATTGTTTTAAAATGTTTGAATGTTTGAATGCTATACTATAATTGCTTAAGACTTACTAAGCTAGTAAGCTTACTCTGTGTGTGTTCATTGTTCTATTTTATAGATTTTGATCAAGCTATGAGCTCAGGGGATCGTCAGCGAAGTCAACCACACTATCATCTCTTTTGGTATTTATAAGCTTAGTTTTTGAACCAAAGGCATGTATAGGTTAGACTAAGTTTAAAAACCAAATAATTTTTGTCTTGTATATAAGTATAGCCATGCGAAAATAGCTAAATTATGAAACTATGATATTAAATGAATGTGACTTTGATGCATGTTCTTCATGGTAGTATAATCGGTAATAGGAGTTGCATGGATGGATGTTTAGCTAATCATCATGACATCCATGTCATTCATTTAATTAGTCATTAACTCATTGTATTATTAAAGTGAGAAATACATTTTTGTTTAGTATAGATATTCATATAGTTGACCTAAATGTCAAGATAGCCATCGAACAAGATTGACTTTGCAAAGTCCGTTAGTTGATTACATTTAAGTAGTTAATTTTTGTACATATATATGTGAATGTGTTTGATTCTTGAACTTAGGAAGAAATGTTGTTAAAGTGATTTACTCAAGTTTATATCGAATAGAGGAAGGAATGTTATATGCATATGGTCTGATTGGTTTAAACGTGCAAGCGTAGGTTTTGATGTATGAAATGGCCTATTCGGTTATGGTATAAATAAGTGCATATATATATATATATCATGTTGTATATGTCATGATGTTTGATAGTTACATGATGGATTCTATCTATATGAATAAAGTGATAGATAAATTAATAGCGGTATGACTTCATTATTTCGGATATTTGTTCATAAAATTTTCTATGCCTAGGTATACATTCAATTATAAATTGGTATGATTTGGTTGACCATATAAGTATGGTATGAGTATATATTTACTTGTATATAGACAATTACTAGTATTTGAGTAAAGCATGAATATGAAAAGAAATTTGTATGGCATTTATCTTGATAGCCAAATTGGATATGGAACATATGGCAAAGTGTATACATGTCTTGTATGATTGGTTAATTCGAAATAGTCAAATACACATAGGATTTTTTTTTTTTGTTTTTTTTTGTGACTGTTATAATATGCTTAATCATAATATAGATCTGAAAATGCAGTATTTGTTTGTGAACATTAATCCATGTATCGGCATGTTCAAAATTATAAAGCAAAGTGATTAAATTGTGTTTAGTAATACCTTGTGACCCCAATCCGGCGACAGATACGGGTTAAGGGTGTTACTTTCCCATTTTTAAACATAACCTTTAATTTAATTAGCATTTCAACTTAGTCCATTTCGTTCCTTACCCTTAAACAAATAAAAGAACTCAATCACATCTTATATCATAAAAAAACAACTAATTAATTTAACTAAGTTACGAACTTACCAAATCCAAAAACGACAACGAACCCAACATCAATGATTACATCGCTAACTTTCTTTTCCTGCGATTATTGTCCGATTGACTCATTTCTTAACCTAAATATAATAATTTTATTCAATTATTCAATTCAAATACTTTAAAATACTTAAATTCATGTAATGTACCAATTTTTAACATTTTACACTTTTACCCTAAACTTTCACCTTTTATTAAATTTAGTCACTAAACCTGAAACTTCAAATTAAACATAATTAAAATCAAACCATGCTGACTGAATTTTCCATAGTCCCTATACAGCCCATATTTCTTATATTTTCACAAGAATTTCATGTAATTTTACTATTTTAACAATTTAGTCTACTAATTTAAAAAATCAACCAAAATCACTTTACAAAATTATCCTATTTAACTATCAAGCTTATAAATCTATCATCATACTTCAAAAACTCACAAATTCAACAATGACATAATTCAAAACATTTAACAATTTCACAAATTAGTCCCTGGGTTAACTAGATTAAGCTACAACGATATTAAAAACATAAAAATTACTAAAAACGGGCTTAAATTCCATACCATGAAAAAGGCCGAATGCTAAGGGTGTTTGAAGCTTTCTGTAACACCCCAAACCCGGCCCATTTGTGTGACTGAATTTGAAATGCCACTGCGGAAAAACGTTTGAAAAACTTTTGACTTAGAGTTTAAAACATAAAAGATTTGTTGTCTTTACTAAAACATTGTGTAATTAAAGTTCCAAATAAAATTAAGTTGTTTAAAATAAAACATTTTCAAATAATAATATAATCGACAATTTAACTTAACACATAATAAAAATCCTTAAATACTTAAAATGGCCCTTATTACAATAATTAAATACTTAAAATACTGAAACATAAATTGTATAAAGAAAGTCCTCTTTTGCATGGGCCACCTCGTATCCACTCCAACCCGGTCCGAGCATCACCTGAAAGGTTTGAGAAAAATTGGGTGAGTCACACAGACTCAGTGTGTAATTAATCCACTGAATTCCACCCACATGTTAACCACATATTAACCCATTTATCAGATAACAAAATTTCATATTCACATATTACCACATTCTGGGCTTGGCCCACATTCATATCACATATCAGGTAACAGGGTAATTAACCCCATAATTCCAAATATCGGCTTAACCCATTTCCACACTGATCCATATTTATAAACTAAGCTTGGCCCATTTTCACATTAATTCACATATTCATTGAGATTATGCAAAATGCACCCAACCCAACCTAGGTCCATCCTCTACACACCCCCGTATCCAGCCACCACACACCAGGGGATTATCAAATCACCCTCTCCTTTTTACTCCAAAAGGCAATCAATGCCGTCCACATGCAATTAAGCACAATAATCCACAACGCGAACTCGGTCAGCGCCAATCCACGATGTAGCCGTAGCTAACACCAAAACCACGATGGGACACAAAGTCACTCATCAACCACGATATGGCACATAGCCGATATCAACCACGATGAGGCACACAGCCACTCATGAAACCACGCGAACTAAATCGCAATTAATCCACAACGTGACCTTAGTCAACGTCAATCCACGATGTAGCTCAAGGCTAACATCAAACCACGTACTCGAAGTACACCCGTACCTTCTTTCATATCATATCCCAACCCATGCACATGCAACATTCCATAATGACATAAAATAATGATGCATGAGCATGTTCATCAAGCATATTATCACATATTCATATTAGAAATCACTTTCTATCAGATTTGGTACTTACCGGATTATCGACATACCCCTTGAGGGTATCCATATCAAATTTCCATTGCACAAGTTAGCACATATTTAATACATACAGATATAACACAAAAACCCAGAAAACGGTAGGCTAACTACACACCTGCCTATTAGTGAAATCCCGAACTACTCGATTCTAACACGATCTCGAAACGTGGTTTTTCCTTCTCCCTTTAAAGCTGATTTGGTCTCCTACCAAATCCCGAATCACACTCTGAGTTCCCTTCCTTTAGCTACACACAAAAGAATACCTTTTATGGCACTAAGAACATTCGGCCATGCCACAAAACTATAAACAAGGCCATTCAGCCACACCAACAAATCCCAAAGGGTTATCGAATGAAATATCAAATCTTACCTATAGGCTTACCTAAAACGATTGTCAGAGAAATGAGGCTTAGAACGATTGCTTCCAAAGTCTCGAAGAGTCTATCTTCCAAAACCGATTGAAGAAAACCAAAAGAACACCTATCCTTGTTGATATTCGGCCAAGATAACACCAAAAAGAGAGAAAAAGATTCGGCTAGATACAAGAAAAGAAAGGAAAATAAAGTGAAAATAAAATAGGAGAATTCGGCATGAGCAAACAATGGGAGAAAAGAAAAGAGAATTGAGAGGAGGAAGATTCGGCCAAAGAAAATTAAGAATAGAAATGTTGTGATTTGAACAATATGAAAAAGAAAGAAAAAGAGAGATGAGAATAAGAAAGGTTGTTTTCGGCTACCAAGAATAAAAGATGAGAGGGAGATACCAAAGAAAATTCGGCCAAAAGCCTTTAGGAAGAAAATAGAGAGAAGTTGGTAAAGTTCAAAGAGTTTTCAGTTTTGACACAAAGCAAAGATTAAAGGCCAAAACTAAAACAAAATTGAACCTAATTGCCAAGCACATAATCGGCTAAGGAGGAGAGCTTTGGAGAGGAAAAGAAAGAAAATACCAAAAGATGAACAAAAAGCACAAAAACACCAAAATGCTAAAATTGACCAACTAAACCCCCCCAACTTCCTAACAACATTCGGCCACCCCCCTAGCCACACATGCCGTCCACATACATGGACAATTAGCCATAAAAATATTTCCAAAACAATACTCCATAATCCATGCCTTTTGTCCCCTCATCATACCATAAATCATAAGAATCTTATCCCAAAATACATGCTTTCCTAAACTAATATTCAACTTACCATAAAATCTAAAGTCTAACCTTATCATAAATAAAGTTGACCGAACATTAATGCTAAGATGCATAAAATTAAAGTCTTCAAAATGCTAATCATGCTATTCGAACCTCTATCCTCAAGTAACTCTTCATGCTTCCTTACCACCTTGCCACTAACTCTTCATGTGCTAGATTTAACACTTAAATTAACTTAAGTGTCAAGTTCACTTAATCCACTTCACTAAATTCTTCAAACTAAAAATTATTCTAGCCTCAATAATAAAATCAAGCCCTCATAAGACTATGCTAAACATACATAATTCATACCCGTGCTAACACAAATAATAAAATAATACTCAAAATTTTCCTAAAGCCCAAGGCCCAATCCTACTAGGCCCAATTTCGGGATATTACACTTTCAAATTCTTCTTCCATAGTGGCTTATTTGGTGGGAGAGAAGAAATGAAAAAGATGGTAAGGTTTTTCTTTTGTTATTTTATGTTTAATTTATTTTTAATATTATTTTAATTAAAAACTTTTAACTTAAACAATTAAAACTACTTAACCACTGTCCATTATAAGTTATAATGGCTTAATTGCCATTCCAAGCCTTGCAAAAAGACTTTTTAGCTCAATTAACCAATATTAATCAATAGTGATTAAATTTTACGATTTAGTCCTTTTTCTTTAATCAACTAATAAGTCAGTAAAATTTTCGGACTAAATTTCAATACACCTATATATGTGCTCTGTAAATATTTAATAAATAATATTTACGGGCTCGGTTTAGAAAAATGAGATCTCGATACTTTATTTTCCAAAACCATTTGAAATTAACTATTCATTCAAATAGGTTAAATTATTAAATCATAATTCAATACAATACTATATTTGAATTGTAAATATTAAATAATAGTATTTACGAACTCACTCATCAGATTTGTGGTCCTGAAACCACTGTTTCTGACACCACTGAAAAATGGATTGTTACAGCTTTAGCCTCACACACCAAAATAGATTTTCCCTTTGATGATCCACTTACTTCCTCTGACCCAGCCTAAACCAAAGGCTCCAATAGCCCACTACCATTTTTAAGTTCTTGTCCATCATCCTTTCTAACCCCCACTGATATATTATCCACCATCTGCCTATATGAGTAATCTTCCTCATAAATGGAGTTGGCAATCACCTTAAATCTAGACCCCAAACTAGTCAGTATTTGTCCATTAATTTTAGCTGCAGATTTTCATGATCGTTTCTTAGGATATCAATACACAATCATCTAGTTACCACATGCTTCAATTTTGTCTTACCTATCAAGCTCCGTTGTTGATGGTTGTTTCACTACAAGCATTTTGCTTTGCTCATCTGTTTCCTTTTTATTGCACTCGGTCCCCTTTTTTTGCTCGAGTCTTCAGGTGGCCCTCCTTCACGTGACCAAAACGACCACATTCATAGCATACATTAGGGAGAATTTCATATTCAGCCCTCTGAACCTTACCTTACACCCTTATTTTCGTTATCAATGGCCTTCTAAAATCAACACACACTGTCATCCTAGAAAAACGTCCTCGATACCCATTCTCCATATTTTCATCAACCCTCACAACTTGCCCGATTGTACTCTCCACCCCCTCCAATAAACATTTCTTGTACCACACCTTTGGAAAGCATGGTAACTTAACCCACACCACCACCAGCATCGAGAAACTTTCATGTATGTTCAACGATGGTGTCCAAGGTTGTACCGTTAGGTATTGACCGTACACAACCATCAGCCCCTCTACAAGCGCCTTCTCAGAGTCAACCTTTACTTGAAACTTAACAATGTAGTAATCATTGTCCAAGTCCATTAGCTGAAAGCTTTGGGTTGGTTTCCACATAGTATACAATTTGCTACTTAACGTATTAAACCCAATCTTTCTCTCCAGCATTTCGATGATTATTGACTTTGACATGTTTTTCTTGATCAATGAATGTACCCTTTTTGTAACGCCCTCACTAACCCGAATTATCGAGCCTAGATATTTGGTATTACTACACGAAAACACTTAGAAGAATTACAAAATAGTCAACGTAAACTTATTTCTTCTTATATTTTAAGTGTCTTGCCATTGATGAAATAAAAGAAGTACTTAAAAATACAACATACTTATTACAACTTTTAAATGCACTAAGAACAAATTTAACATGGCGTAAAGTAATACCTCTATTCCCTATAAAACCCCTGTACGCATAGTATCGCCACTCAGACTACTCCATTGGCAAGTTCATGGCTTGGTCCTTCCTGGCGAACTCATTTTTTTTCCAACAGAACCTGAAACGTGTGTTAACACTTGTAAGTTCATGTGTACTTAGTGAGTTTGAATACAAAATACCTTGAAAACTTTCGAGTTGAAATCCTCATCATAAAATTTTGGATTACCACTCTACCTTTGGTGGATACTTTTATAATACTGGATATTTACCTATACACCAATTTCCTTACCTAACATCTCAATCTCATTTCACTTATTAATTGATTCCAGATCTTACCAATTGATATAGATCTTATTCCTTTTTAGAACACAATATAATTCCTAGTAGAATATCCATACAGAACCCACTTCCAACAAATTTTCTCTTCAAACACATGCTTCACATTTTCCCAGAATGGTTATTCACATATACTATTCTTTGGCAGATAATTACTAACTAAACTTACATTTAGAGGATTCTTACTAAGTTGGATGACTATCAAACTATCAATCAGATCATACCCTGTCTCAAACCCAAAACAAGCTAATATTGTTGATGAAAAGTTTCAATCCATCTATGTAACATCCCGAAATTGGGCCTAGTAGGATTGGGCCTTGGGCTTTAGGAAAAATTTTTTGAATATCATTTTGTTACTTGTGTTAGCTCGGGTATAATTTTTATTGTGGGCTTAGTATAGTTTTGTGAAGGTTTGGGTTTAGTTATGAAGCTAGAATAATTCTTAGTATTAAAAATTTAGTGTAGTGGATTAGGTGAACTTGAGACTTAAGTTAATTTAAGTGTTAAATTCTAGCACATGAGGAGTTAGTGGCAAGGTGGTTATGGTGCATGAAGAGTTGCTTGTGGGAAGTGGTTCGAGTAGCATGATTAGCATTTTGAAGACTTTATTTTTTTATGTATCCTAGCATTAAGTGTTGGTCAACTATAATTAAGATAAGGTTGGACTTTATCATTTATGGATAGTAGACTAAAGGAATAAGGCAAGTTAGTAGTTAAGGTAGGGAATCAAGATGTTATGGAAGGTTTAGGGGACAAAAGGCTTGATGAGTGGGTGATGTTTTGGAAGTTTTTCCATGGTCATTTGACCATGAACCTAGACGGCATAAGGGGCTAAGGGGGTTGGTTTAATTGTGATAGTGATTAAGGGGATGATAGGGAAGAAATGAGGAGGAAAAAGGGGGATTATGTTGGCATGTGAGTTGGCCGAATGTGGTATGGGATTAGGGAGTGATAGTTGGCCAAAATTTTAACAATTTGTGCATCTTTTCCCTTTTCTCCAAATTTTTCTTCTTAGCCGAATTGGTCATTTACAATAGGTGTAAGTTTTGTCTTGAGTGGCTATCATTTTTTTGGTCATTTTGGTTTAGGTGCCAATTCTCTCAAATTTATTTTCCTCTATTGCCGAAAACACCAAAAAGTTTAGAAGACATTTCTCATTTCTTTTCTTCCTCTCTAGTGCCGAAATCATCCTAGCACCAAGGGCATATCTCATATTTTCTTTTTCTTTTTTTTTCTCTTTCTCTTTTCTCCTTCCTTCTCTTAGCCGAAACCATCTTCTATTTTCCACCATCTTTTCTCTTCTCTTTTGTTAAAGCCGAAATCACCATTTCTTTTCTTTTTAATTGTAAGGTCGAATCCCTTTATAGTTCAAGTAAGGGTGAATCAATCTTCGTGTTAATGGGTAAGGATTATCTATCAATCTTTTTCTTTCTTTTCTTTTGTTTTAGCCGAATCTAGGAATCTAATTCCTTTTATTATCTTTGGCCGAATCTTGAAGGAAGTTCCGGGGTTTCTTTGTAGCCGACGTTTAGGGGGGAATCATTCGGGATTTGAATAATCCAAGGTAAGGAGATAATGGTATTCGGCCAAAGGCCATATCTTTTTAGTGATAAGCGATTTCTCATATAGTGATATGTAGGTGCTGTCGGTGTTGTAAGCAAAAGCCGGAAATCTTGAGTATTCTATCGTTCATCGTGTTTACAAGGTGCGTAGTTATCGCACTGTCTCTTGATTGTGTGTATGTGTTATATTTATGTATATGTGATATGATGTTAATGGTAGCCGAATTAAGGGCTAAGATTGTGAATACCCGTGGTGGGTGATCGAATACTCAGGTCAGTGATTTACGATATTAAATGATCAGTGATGAATATATGAAATGTGATGACATGTGATGCATTATTGTTCAAGTGATATGTTGTCATGATACACATATTTGCATGGGACTTGGGATGTGACTATCGAAGGAAAGGGTGTACATTATGTACGTGGTCTGATGTTAGCTTTGTGCTACATTGGCGCTTGATGGTGGCTATGTGCTCCATCAAGGGAGGTGTTGGCTAGGTGCCCATCTCGGCGGATGATAGCTGTGTGCATCACCGTAGGTTGAGGATGACCTCGAGTCACCTCGTGGATACAGATATGTGGATCACTATGTGATCGGTGGCTTAGCCACGGCCTTGGGCAGCAAATCTGCCAAGGTAAGATATGTGGATCACTATGTGATCGGTGGCTTAGCCACGGCCTTGGGCAGCAAGTCTGCCAAGGTAAGATATGTGGATCACTATGTGATCGGTGGATTAGCCACGGCCTTGGGCAGGGAGTCTGCTAAGGTAGGAGTAACGGATGGACTCTAGGTTGGGTTGGGCTTCATGTTGCATATTTATGCATTTTGCATGACTAATTATGTGGATCAAAGTGGATATGGGCCAAGCCCAACATGGGGAATTATGTGGATATATTGCCTTATCATCTGATATGGGATTGATGTGTGGATATGGGCCAAGCCCATACGTGGAGACTTGTGCAATAACTATGCACTGAGTCTGTTGACTCACCCAATTTTTCTCAAACCTTTCAGGTGATGCATAAATCTTGGACCGAGTTTGGAGTGGATACGAGGTGGCCCATGCAGAAGATAAATTTATTTGATTTACACATTTTTCTTATGAAAGGTTATTTATTGTAATAAGGGCCATTTAAAGTATCTACGGATTATTATTATGTTTTAAGTTAAATTGTCGATTATATTATTATTTGAAAAATGTTTTATTTTTAAACAACTTAATTTTATTTGGAACTTTAATTATACAATGTTTTAGTAAAGACAACAAATTTTTATGTTTTTAACTCTAAGTCAAAAGTTTTTCAAACGTTTTCCGCAGTGGCATTTCAAATTCGGTCATAGCGAATGGGCCGGGTTTGGGGTGTTACAATCTATAAGAATCTCAAACGTCTATGTTTAACAATACAAGAACGTCCAAATTAAAAAATAACTCAAGTTTCAAATATCCCCAGGATTAGGCATGACATTATTCATACATGGTGGATACAAGATCTCAGACATCATCACTACATAACATAAATGACCTAAGTCCAGCGAAAACTTTGGCCATTCATATATACGAATACGCCACATATCCTATATTGACGGGCTATTAGAGCAGATACTCTCTTTATGATTACAAATGCATATTCTGATTCAGAAAATGCCCCTTAAAGCTTATTAAACTTTATTATAAGATCAAGCGAGCCAAGCTATCTTCAAATTCACATATCTTTATCATAGAATTGGTTATTGAAGAAATATAAGAAATCTCAAAACTTACCCAGATTTTGACAAAAAGGCAAATAACCAATTTTACCACACAAACACATACCATTAAATACGCCACATAGGCGTTATGGGTGTAACGACCCGTTTTTAGTTAAATCAGAATAGTGATTTTGGGACCACAAATTCGAAGTAAAAATTATTATTTTATTATTATTATAATATTTAAAGCATGAATACCTGATCGTGTGAAAGTTTTGTTTAGAAATTTTGTCGTTTGAGTGCTTAATTTGATAAAAAGGACTAAATTGCATAAATTGCATAAAGTGTAAAAGTGAAGTCGTATTAACTAAAAGTATCTAATAACTATAGAACCTTAAATTAAGAGTCCTTAAGTGGTAATTAGACCATTAATTAGATAGTGGATGATAATGGCATGACATAATTGAAATTTTGAATTAGTAATAAGGTTAAATATGTAATTTAGTAAATAAGTGTAAGATCCTGAAATAGGGGCTATTAGGTTTGAATTGTTTTGCATGTGTATGGCTTGATTGTGCATTAATTAAGGTGTTTTAAGATCTAGATATAAGCCAAGGGTAGGCCCGAGCTGTAGGAAAAATTTTTGTTTTAAGTGTTAGTTAAAGGGAGCTAAGGGAGCTAGGCCTTAAAGGAATTAATGTGGAGGTTAAGACACAAGTAACCAGTTGGCAAAGTGGCAAGGGAGGTGCCACTTAGGGTCTTGGAAAGTGACGCCACAAGCAGTGTGAGGGGGGCTTAGGTTCGAATCCCATGGATAGTCTTAAGGTGATTTTTATTTTGGACTTGTATGGCATGTGATGGGCAAACTTTAATTAAGGTAAGGTTGGACTATTTTTTTTATGGATAGTAGATTAAAGAAAAAGGTAAGTGTTAATTTAAGGAATGAAATCCTAAGTTTTGGTATGATAAGGGGACATAAGGCTTGTAATAAGGGATAGAATTTCTTAAACTTTGGGAAAGTAGAGGATTATAAGGCATGAATCAAGGGCTTTGTTTTGGAAATTATTTCATGGCTATTTTGACCATGAACCTAGTCGGTTTTTGGGGCTAGGGGGGTTGGCCGAATATTGAAAGGGATTAGGGGATAGTTGGTCAAATTCTTTAGCAAATTGGGCACCATTTTCTTTTCTCTCCAAAACCTCTCTTCCTAGCCGAATGTGTCTTGGGCTATTGGTAAAATTTTGCTTTGGTTTTGGCTATTATTCTTGACCAAATTGGTATTATTTTCTTTTCCCTCTCAAGCTCTTTTCCTCTTTGTGCCGAAATTACTACCATTGAAAGGAGCATTGTTTTTCTTTCATTTTATTCTTTTTCTTCCTTGGCCGAAACTTAAAGTCATCATTCTCTCTTTCCCCCATCTTCTTCTTTTCTCTTCTTTTCTTTTCTTTTTACTTTGCTTAGGCCGAATCTCCCCTTGGATACCAAAGCTAAATTGCATCAAGTCTTAACCTTCTCTTTTCTTTTCACAATCCATCAAAAACCGAAAGCACAAGTAAGCCTTAGCCGATTTCTCCATCTCTTTCTTCTTCCAAAGTCAATCACTCCTCTATAGTAGCCGAATATCTCTGTGGTTCCAAGTAAGGGCGCAATCGATCTCAGTGTTAGGGGTAAGGATCAGCTGTCATTCGTTGTTCATTCTTTTTCTTTTAGATTAGCCGAAAATTAGGAATCTAATCTCTATATATTCTCTTTGGCCGAAAACTTGAAGGAGGATTTCGAGATCCTTTTGTAGCCGTCGATTAAGGGGAGATTATTCGGGATTTGAGTATCCAAGGTAAGTGAAGTGTGATATTCGGCCAAAGGCCATTTTTGTAAGCCTTATGGGTTAAAGCCGATTCTAACATAGTTGTGTAGGAGGGAGTTCAACAAATCGCAAGGTGCAAATTGTGTAGGCTACGGGGTTCGAGTTTAGGCGATTTTTTGCTTATAAGGTGTGTAGTTATCACACTGATCTCCTATTGTTTGTGTGGTGCTATGAATATATATATACGTATAAGATGTGTATGATAGCCGGAAATAATGGCTGAGATGGTAGCTACCCATGGTGGGAATTCGGTTAACCAGGTCAGTTTTATGATATTATTTTACCATGTTATATGTGTGGAATTGTGGTAAGCATGTGATGTATGCTCATTGGAATTTTACTGTTATTTGGTCATGATACTGACATATGCATAGGGATTGGGATATGATTATTGAAGGACAGGGTGTACATTTATGTACGTGGTTTAGTGATGGCTACGAGCCTCACGTGGATTGATGATCGGCTCTGTGCCTCATCGTGGTTGGTATCGGCTTTGTGCCATATCGTGGTTGGTGATGGCTATGTGCCTCATCGTGATTTGATGTTAGCTACGAGCTACATCGTGGATTGACGTTGACTGAGGTCGCGTTGTGGAATATACTGTGATTTATTTCATGTGGACCAGTGGCTTGACCACTTGGTGGATGGCATTGCTTGCCAAATTGGTGTGTAGAGGTTGGAGGGTTGATTTAGTAATCCCCTGGTGTGTAGTGGCTGGATACGGGGGTGTGTAGAGGATGGACCCTAGGCTGGGTTGGGTGCATTTTGCATTATTATTTGATATGTGGATTGGTGTGGTTTGGGCTAAGCCCATGTGTGGAAATCTGTGGACTAATTACACACTGAGTAGGTTTGACTCACCCAATTTTTACCAAACAACGCAGGTGATACATGATGCTTGGACCGGGCTGGAGTTGATACAGGTGGCCATGCAGAAGATGTTTTTAATTATTTCATGCACTTTATATTTTTAGTACTTTGGAATAAATATTTATTGTAATAAGGCCACTTAAAGTATTAGGGAATTTTTATTGTGTTTGGGTTGAATTGACGATCGAGATAATATCTGGGAATGTTTTATTTTAGAAAGCGATTTACATCATCAAAACTTATATTAAAGTTTTAATTCGGAAATTTGTAACAACGTAATTTTACTTAAAATTTTAAATATACATTGTTTTTATAAATGACAGAAAATTTTTATGTTTTCACCCTTATGACATTCTTTTCAAACTTTTTCCTCAGTAGCATTCTAGATTCGGCCGTAGCGTTTGGGCCGGGTTTGGGGTGTTACAATAAGGTTAATAAATTAAATAAAACACAATTCCTATTCATTGTTATCTTCACCCTAGCCGAATTTAACAAAGAACAAAGCCATTTTTAAGGCTTGAAGCATTCAGTCATCTCCTAGCTCAATTGTAAGTCCATTTTTGTTCGGTTTTTAATGATTTCTATGTTTTTGAGATCGTTGCAACTAGGTCTAGCTAGCCCAGGGACTAGTTTGCAAAATTTTTAAAGATTTTGAATGTTTCTATTGATGAATAAGCATGTATTTTGAAGTTTCTTGATAGATTATGAATGCTTGTTGGTAGATATACAAGTTTTGTTAAGTGATTTTTAATAAAAATGCAAATTAGGGGCTAAATTGTAAAATATGGAAACTTTATGGTTAAAATGTGAAATGAATGAAAAATATAGGCTGCTAAGGGCATAATGGTAATTCGACTAGCATGGGTTGTGCTTGAATTTCATGAATTTGTGATTTTATGAAATAAGGATTAAATTGTTAAAGTTGTGAAATTCTAGGGGTAAAAGTGTAAATGTGCTTAAATGTGTGTTTTGGATTAAATTGAATAGAGAGATTATTAAATAAGTTAATTTTGAATATATATAGATCAAGAAAAGAAAAGCTCAGATCTAGATTCGGAGGAAAAATAAAGTTATCGACTAATCGATCAGTTTCGGCGTTCTTATACCTGAGGTAAGTTTGTATGTAATAAGCTTTGTTATAATTATGTTTTTAAATGCTTTGATATTGCATAAACTGTGAACACGAGATTACAGACATATTCGAAAATGATTCAACGACGATTCGGCATTGAATTTTTCTATTGAACCTTAGGAATAGATTTGAATACTAGTGACATGTCCTTAAGGGTATTTGTGATTTGTAATTATGTGATTCGAGTGCTGGTCCTGTACGTCCTACCGGTGGCTGAGTATACCGACATGTGTTGTAGTTACTTGATGGCTTGTGTGAGCAGCACCGTGTAGCTACGCCTTGACCCACGGCTTGGGTGAGCAGGCCCGTCGATAGCTCGAGAGTGAGCATATATGTGATATGTAATTGAAATAGCTTCGGCTACATATGTGGCTGTAACACCCCTTAACCCTAAATTATCACCGGAACAGGGTTACAGAGCATTACCAGACATATCAGACAATTTACGAATAATTTATAAATAAATTAACATACATAGTGTAACGCCTCGAATTTTGGGCCTAGATGAATTGGGCTTTGGGCTTTGGGTCTCATAAATTTTTTTTTAAGCAATAAAATGACGAATGACATGTTGGCTTTAAGGTTTAATAAACTTGGAGTGTTTAGGGGTGTTGGAGAAGTTCTGGGTTCGAACTTTAAGGAGAAGGAATTTTTAATTAATTATTAAAGGAACCAAGACAGTGAGTAGATGGGCTTTTAAATAAAAATAGGGAAAATGGAATCAAAGAGCCTTGTGGTGGAGTGGCTAAGTGATGCCACTTAGGGTATAGGAAGGTGGCGTTATGAGCTAGCAAGGAGATCCTAGGTTCGAATTTCAGCTTTGTATTTTTTTAGGAGTTTAATTTTGGCCTTCTAGAAGGTTGGAAGTGGTGTGATGATGGAATCTAAGGAGAGTGATCGGAAGAGAAAATTTAGGAAAAAGATTGGGGAGTTATCAGGGAGAAAAACGAGGAGATGAGATTGGGAAGAGTTGGAGCCGATTAAGGCTTTTGGGGGGTAGACAGAGTTTCGATTTTGTGTATTAATAGAGGGTGCCGAATTCCCCCTGTGCTATTTTGGCAACTATAGTGCTCTGCCGAATTCTCCTTCACTTTTTCTGTTCTAAAACTCGCCTCTTCCTTATTTGTTTTCTTTTCTTCTAAAGCCTTAAATTGAATGTCATTCTCTTCTTTCTCCATTGCTTGTGCCGTCCCACCTCCATCTCAATTGTTGGGGACCAAATATTCGTGACTTCAAAAGCTGAAAACCTTTGCTCTTGGAGCCGATTTCTTCATCGCCCCAAACCTTGTGCTGAATACTCTAGTGACCAAATCTCTGTCGTACTGTCATCATTCCTTTGATTTTTGGTGGATCGGATCTTGGAAAAATTGAAATCAAGCTTGGATCTACAAGTCTCTGCCGAAAAGCTATCCATACGTTTTGGCTTTTGGGTAAGTGTTCTTGATTTTGGGATAAGTTGGCCGAATAGCCTATAGTAAGGTAAAGGGTGACTTAAGTGGATACAAGTCACCTATTATTTGGTCTTTAGCGATTAAGATTGATGCAGATCTAGGGGATATTCGTGAGTAGTAGCTAAAGAAGGGCTATTAGGACTGGTGGCACACAGTAAGGTTAATGTAAGGCTTCGGTTTTTGGTAAATATTGTGGTTAAGTGTGTGATTGCTTGGAGGTTGGTATTGGTTGTAGGTTCAAGGTTGAGGATAGTGTAACACGTCTCATTTACCAGGTGTGTACTTACACTTCACACACGACAAATCGGCAAGAGCCGAAATCCCGAAAAAAACTAAAATACCGAAAAGCCAAAAAGCTGAAAGGTTGGCGCCGGCAACCGCACGAGTGTACGAACATTTGTGTGGGAACTCCGATACGACTACTGGGGCCAAGAGAGCGATCTCATGGTCTCGGGCCACTGTTTGGCCAACCAGGCCAGAAAGGGCTAAATGGGCCTGCCGAGCTTGTGGGCCCGAATCGGTAAGAGTTGATATGTGAAATTGAATGATGGATTGATATGGGTGGTTGTATGATTTGATTATGATCGGGCCTAATGGGATACATATACATGATTGGGCTTAATGGGCTATATGGACGTGATTGGGCTTAGTGGGCCTTATGGGATTTTAAAAATGCATGCTAGGGTTTTAATGGACTCTAGGCTTAGTTCTGATGAATTCTTAAACAACATGAAACTTAATTTAATAACCAAACATGTCTGTGGAGAAGTCGCTAGGGTAGAGTGTGGCAATGGACATATGCATGTCTAGGTGTGGATCTAGGGAGAGCTTGGTACTCAAGCGGTCCTAGTGACCCACCTCCTCTTCTCTGGAACCCTACCTGGTGCGTAGTGTTTGTTCACTTTAGCCGCGAGGACTTGTTGACGGGCCAAGGTTCGTAATTAAGACCCATAATGTTAAGAATTACTGAAATACCCCTGTAGGGTAGAATTACCGAAATACCCTTGATTGGTGAAATGACTAAAATACCCCTATGTGTTGATTGTAAGATTTATGGATGTTACACGTACATTTGCTACATTCATATGATATTCTGTTTAGGATGCATATGGGTTGGAATTATGGAACGGAGGAAGTATATGAGGATCGCATGGTTGCTTGACAACTGTGGATCCACTGATGGCTTTTTAAGCCTATTATATGATAAGCAGCTTTGCTGCACTGTTTGGTAGTACCGCAACTGGGCTACCCTTGAAGTGTATCGGATGGGTGGGTCGATTTAGAAATCCCCACAGAAGTGTTTCGGTTGGACGGAGACGAAGTGTAACGGATGGATTATTTGGGGAGGGTTTGCATTGCATTGCATGTATGATATTATTATGTTATTATTATGATATGTATGTTTTTTTATTTGACGAGGGTCGTACACACTGAGTTTTCGAAAACTCACTCCCTCTTTTATTTTTCTCAGGTGATCTTTAGTAGGCGGTTCGACGAATGGAGGGACTCAGAGGTGGCCAACTAGCAAGACGATTAGACCTGTTTTTCTTAATATCTAAATTCTAGATTTTAAGTTATTTATTTTAAGTTATTTCATTTCGGATTGTAATAAGGTTTTCCCTCTAGATATTCTCCCATTACTTCCACTATACGTTGAAATTTTGAAAAGGAACTTGAATTGTTTTCCTTTAAGCATATTTCAAGTTTTTGAAAATAATTGTATTTTAAGAACGAGCTTTCGCTTTCAAAGGAATTTTTTTTTTACATAGTAACAAGGAAATGGGTTTTTGGATACACCTCGTTTTGAAAGCAAACTAGATTTTACTTTTCTTTAGAAGGGTCTTCAATGAAAACAAGGTTTTCAGAAAAACACTTCAATGTGACACGCCAGATTCGGGCCTAACTTCTAGGCCGGGTTTGGGGTGTTACACATAGTATAATTTAATCATTAAATCCCTATAATGGACCTTCAAAGCCCAAAACACGTATTAGAAGTGGAAAAACACTCGTTCGAATGCTCTGGACTTTTTTTGTGAATTTCTAAAATTTTTCCTAGGTGTAGGGCTCACACGCCCGTGTGGGTCAGGGACACGCACGTGTGTCTCCATGACACGCCCGTGTTGACATATCGTGTGGCTTACATGCCAAGCCAAGCCACACGCCTGTGAGCTTAGCCAAGCCAAGCCAAGCCACCCGTGTAACTCTCTGACATGTTGTTCATGAACAAATTGATTTCACACAGCCAAGCCACACGCCTGTGAGCTTATCCCGTATGGATTTATTTTCACTTTGAATCTAGTGCAGTTTTCACATGCTCGTGTTTAAGGCCGAGTCCTTCACACGGCTGAGACACAAGCCCGTGTCTCTGCCCGTGTGCTAAAACCTGGGTATTCTGTTTCCAAAATTTAAGTTGCAGTGGACACATGGCCAGACCACTTGCATATGTGCTGGCCGTGTGTCTCACATGGTTTGGTCACACGCCCGTGTGCCAGACCTTGTGAACTCTATATGAGCCTTTTATACTAACCTAGCCAACCGTACAAATCAAACTGAAACCAATCCAATACCAATATTTCAACCAATACATTTGCACACTCAATATACCTAAATCATGCCTAAAACATTGACTTAATAATATGACCAATAACATTCATAATATCATTTAAAATTAATTCATATTTATCATTCATTTCCACTTTTTACTTATAAAAAATATGTTAAATGTATCATAAAAGCTTTCATGACTTCTCATTAAATCCCAACTCAAACATTATAAACCATTCTTTACAACAAAAATTACAAGACATATACATGTGACCTATACAACACCTAGTACATGCCACTTTTACCCAAAGAGGAAAATTTACATCACCAAGGTTGTGTTGAGGTGGGGATCGATCTGGCTGCTGAACCGGGACCTTTGACTTCTACCAACCTACGCACGAAAACAACCGTACACTGAGTATGCCTATACTCAGTGGTATTACCATAATTCAAACTAAATAACATTAATGTTCTATAAGCATCAAATATGTAATAATATAAATCATAAGAATTAATTTACATTCAAATTTATACTTCATTTATAATAATTCATCAACTAATATCATATATCAACAATTCGAATCTTCGATCAGTTCATGAATCTTAGGTTCATGCTTGCAAATCTCATATATAAATTTCAATTCACAATTCAATTCATAGTTCCACTTTCTCATACTTTCTGTAGATCAATCGATCAAACTCATTCAATTTTCTCATTTCATTTATTTACCCCTATTAACTAGACTCGGACCTTGGCGGATACGCGGATCCAACCAAACACACCAGAATAATCCACCCAAACACAACAGAATAATCCACCCAAACACACCAGAACGACACTAAGTGCCTCTTCGGATAGTCCAAAGAAATATAGTAACATCAGTGTCTCCTCGGCCAAGCCGAAAAATCCCCAAATCCTTTCAATCCTATGGCATGCCAACTATATTCGACTCAGCCGAACTAGTTAATAGGGTATTCAATTTTCATATTCAATTCAATCACTTTCTCATATTTTCAATTTAAATCATTCTCAGTTTAATCACAATTCAATTCAATACATTTTTCCACTTTCCAATCAATATGCCATCAAATATTCATACATAATCATACTTCATCTTAATTTCATTCATTTCAATCTTGATACTTACCTTATAATTTACTTACCATACACATAAATTTAAATATAACATTTAATAAATAGTAGTTTAAATTATAGTAATACAAACCGTGATTTTCTCGTGTCTACTCCTCGATAACTTTTTCCTTTCCTTTTTGAGCCGATGCCTCTAGTTCTTTGCTAGCTACAAAAATTAAAATAAATTGCACTATTAATAGAACCCTAATTTATATTAAATAATTGAATTTCTATTCAATTTCTACCTTAATTTCAATTTGGTTCTAATTAAACTCATTTACTTTTCTAACTCAATCCATACTTTATTTCTACTCAATTTCCTACCAAATTCAACTTAACTATCTAATGTTCATGATAAAACCCTAATTTAAAATTTCTTTCAATTTAGTCCCTCTAACACAAAACTTATAGCTTACTTTAAAATTTAATCCTTTAATCAATTCTAACTAGAAATTCTATCAATTAAACCCCTAATTCATCAATTTGTTCAACATAACTCATGTTCAAAAACCTAAGAACTTCCAAAATTTCAACTTAATTTCAACGAAACTTTGTCCTAAGACTTCTAAAACATCAAAATTAAAAGAAAATGACTTAATTGACTTACTAAATCAAAGCTTAAATCCTTAAACCCTAGTTTTTCCTTTTTCTTTTCTTTCCTTCTTTCTTTCCTGCTACTTTCTAATGCTTTTGTTTCTTTTCCCCTTTGTTTCTTTTACTGTTTTACTTTATTTCTTTTATATATTAGTTAATAGTAGTAATAATAATACATTATAATAATATAATAATATTTAATTCATAAATATCTTTTACTCAAAATTATAAGAAAATATTTTATTTTATTACAAGTATATTTTTGTATATTTTAGACATGTTTAATTTAATCACCCTACACTTTTCTTTAATTTAATTTCTTCCATAATAATAATATAATAATAATAATAATAATAATAATAATAATAATAATAATAATAATAATAATATAAAATCTAAGAAAATCTTAGATTTTTCTAAGTTTGCCACCTCATTTATGCTAAATGGCATATTTTCCATTTTTATCCTTTTTACTTTCTTTTAATCTACAATTCAACTTTCACCCTTTATTCAATTTAGTCCTTTTTTCTAATTACTCTTAATTAAGCTAAATTCACTTAATTGAAACCTAATTAGACACACCACTAGACTTATAAATATTTTTAATAATTATTTATGAGTTCGGTTTACTAAGACGAGGCCCGGTAATGTAATTTTCTGATGCCCGTGAATTTTGGGTCATTACATTTCTCCCCCTTAATAAATTTTGTACTCGAAATTTACCTGAGAAGAGATGAGGTTATTGCTCCATCATTGTTTCTTCTGATTCCCAAGTTGCTTCCTCAATACCGTGACTTTTCCATAACACTTTCACTAAAGGAACCTGTTTGTTTCTCAACTCCTTTACTTCTTTAGCTAATATTTGCACTGGCTCTTCTTCATAAGATAGATCTGGTCGAATTTCAATATCTTCAATGGGGATAACATGAGAAGGATCCGATCTATATCTCTCAAGCATAGAAACATGGCAAACATCGTGAATCTTCTATAACTTTGGAGGCAAAGCTAGTCGATAAGCAACTGGTACGATTCTTTCCACTATTTCATACGACCCGATATTACGAGGACTTAGTTTTCCTTTCCGGCCAAATCTCAAAACTTTCCACTATTTCATACGGCCCGAAATTACGAGGACTTAGTATTCAATGTCCTGTCGTTTCAAATATGCGTAAGATTTCTGTCTGTCGAAGGCAGCTTTCAGTCTATCTTTAATCTTTTTAACTGTTTCCTCTGTCTCTTGAATCAACTCTGGCCCAACTATTTTTCTTTCATTCAGTTCCGTCCAACATACATGCGATCTACACCTTCTACCATATAAAGCCTCATACGAAGCCATTTGAATACTAGATTGGAAACTATTATTATAAATAAATTCTGCTAATGGCAAATAATGTTCATAACCTGATTCAAAGTCAATAATACAATTCCGTAACATGTCTTCTAAAATTTGAATCACCCATTCAGACTGTCCGTTGGTTTACAGATGAAATGTAGTACTAAGATTAAGTCGAGTACCTAGAGAATCATGTAATTGCCTCCAAAATCTAGATGTAAACCGTGGATCCCAGTCTGAAATAATAGATACAGGAATACCATGTAATCTCACAATGTCCCAAATATAAACCTCAGCAAGCTTCTGCAGTGACCAGTCGGTTCTAACTGCTATAAAATGAGCTGATTTTGTGAGTCGATTAACAATTACCCAGATGGCATTCTTTTACTTGTTGACAGTGGCAATCCCGTAACAAAATCCATAGTAATGCAATCCCATTTCCACTCGGGAATACTAATAGGCTATAACAAACCTGTAGGTATCTGATGTTTTGCCTTTACTCACTGACATTTACCAACAAATTCAACTATATCTTTCTTCATCCCTGGCCACCAGTATAACTCCCGTAAATTCTGATACATCTTCGTTCCACCAGGGTGTAAAGCAAAAGTACCATCATGTGCTTTTCAGAGAATCAACTCTTTTAGCTCAGAAGTAGCTGGAATACAAATTCGGTTCTGGAACCTCAAACAATCATGTTCATCAATACTAAAATTTTCTACCATACTATTCCGCACCATCTCTTTTCTCTTCATCAACTTTTCATCTTTTAGCTGGGCTGCTCTAATTTGGTCAAACATTATCGACTTAACCCTTAATTTAGCTAACAAGCTTCCATCATCATTAATACTAAGGCGAGCGAACATTGCCCGTAATCCAACTGCAACTTTTCTGCTCAATGCATCAGCTACTACATTTGCTTTTCTTGGATGATAATCTATTACACAATCATAATCTTTCAGAAGCTCAATCCACCGTCTTTGTCTCAAATTCAACTCTTTTTGCTACAAAAGATATTTAAGACTCTTATGATCAGTGTAAATGTAACATTTCTCACTATATAAGTAATGCCTCCAAATCTTCAATGCAAAGATTACTGCTGTAATGGCCTAAATTCAAGATTATCGGAACAATGGTTTCGTAACCATAAATCCGATTTAAAGAGAAATTTATTTTAATATTTTTTGCATGAATATTTATATGATAGGAAATACTTTTATAATTATTTATAAAATGTTAGTAATGTGGTATTAAAATTTCGTTAGAAAATTTTAACGTTTGGGTAGGTAATTAAATAAAAAGGACTAAATTGAAATGAAAGTAAAAGTTCAATTATAGATTAAAAGAAATTATGAAGGATCAAAATGGTAATTATACCATTTTGTATAGTGAGGCGGTATAACATAGAAAAATCTGAGATTTTTAAGGATTATTATTATATTATTATTATTATATTATATTATTATATATATAAACAAACAAAAGGAAAGAAGAGAACAGAATAGGTAAAAGAAACAGAGAACATACGAAACAGGGGAGAAGGAAAGAAAAGAAAAAGGAAAAACTAGGGATTTAAAGCTTGAAGTTTAAATTGATCCGGAAAACTCAAATACGAAGCTAGATCGAGGAAAGGAAAAAGTTTCGGATTAGTAGATTTTGTAAACGAACTGATAACGAGGTAAGTTCATGTAACTTGAATTATATTCTTAAATGTTGAAATGTATGTTATTGTTGTGAATATAATTTGAATGTTCATGGTATGAAAATTTTATGCAATATTGATATTTTTGATAAAAAGGGAAAGAAATCCCGGTTGAATGAAAGGAAAATTCGATGGATCTCTGAAAAGGAATTGACGGTAAAAAGGATCTAGACCGGACGGGTGATCCTATCCTGATATAGCCCTCCCGAAGAATATGTGGAAAATGGATTTAGCCCGGACGGGTAATCCAAATTAGGGTCTGAATTTAGCCTGGACTGGTAATTCAGATCCAAGCTCATTAGAGTAATTGTCGTTGCAGGGGATTTAGCCTGGACTGGTAATCCCGACAATACTCTGTGAGTTTATATATTACAGGGGATTTAGCCTGGACTGGTAATCCCGCTGTAAAGATGAGGTTCGCGGGAGTGTGCTCTCTAAAATGGAAATGTGCGCACATGAATATGAATTGACGGACCCGAATTTGTACACTAAAGTGTACCTCTGAAAATCCATCGAAATTCCGAGTAATTCAATGGGATAAATATAAAAATATATATATATATATATATGGAAATCATGGTATGATGAGCTCATCAATGATAGTATATATATTATTGATATATGAAAATTATTGGACTGACTTGAATGTTGAGTTTGTAAATGTTAGGGTAATAATGCATTGAATGGGTATATGAATGTTTATCGCTTGTATTGTAAATATTAGGTAAGTATAATTCTTGTTACATGGGCTTACTAAGCACAAAGTGCTTACCCTATTTCCTTTTTCCCTGTTTTGTAGTGTTAAGAGCTCGGAGGTCGGATCGGTGGGAGACTCATCACACTATCAACCCCAGTATTTCGGTATTTAAAGAAACTTTAGTTTGGAAATGAATGGCATGTATAAGCTAATAAAATAGATGTTAATATGAAATGAATGTAAGGTCAGCCATTGGTATGGCTTATGTGTTTAAGTTATCTTATAAATATGCATGAATTATCTTGAAAATATGTTGAATTAGACTGGTCTCGTTTTTTTTAAAAAAAAAATTGTAAACTCTGGTAATGCCTCGTACCTTATTCTGACAACGAATACAGGTAGGGGGTGTTACAACTGCAGCTAACTCCAAATTGTGTGTCAGGTAGTTGCGCTCATGTGGCTTCAACTGTCGAGATGCATAAGCTATTACATTTCTGTCTTGAATCAATACACAGACTAAACCACTCAGAGAAGCATCATTGTATACAACAAAGTCCTTTCTTGACTCTGGTAAGGTTAAAATAGGTGCTTCAGTCAATATTTGCTTAAATGTCTCAAAACTCTTCTGGCACTGATCATCCCAGATAAAAGGAACATTCTTTTGTAGAAGCTTAGTCATCGGCAATGCTATCTTTTAAATCCTATTAACAAATCTTCTGTAATATGCAGCTAATCCCAGAAAACTACGTACCTTGGATACATTCTTGGGTTCTTTCCACTGTACAATTGCCTCGATCTTCTTCAGATCAACTCTGATTCCATCAGCGAACACAACATGTCCCCAAAACACCACCTTCGATAACCAGAATTCACATTTATTCAGCTTCCCGTACAACTATTTTTCCCTTAGAATCTGTAGAACTATTCTGAGATGTTGATCATGTTCGAACTCTGTCTTCGAATAAACCAATATATCATTAATGAAGACCACCACAAACTGATCTAAATACGGCTGGGATATGCGATTCATCAGATTCATGAATACAGTTGGGGCATTAGTCAACCCGAACGGCATCACCAAAAACTCACAATAAACATACCGAGTACAAAATGTAGTCTTTGGCACATCACTTTCTTTTACTTTCAACTGATAATACCCGGATCTCAAATCAATCTTCGAAAATTCCGAAGCTATGGTGTTACATTTGTTGGTATCAGAGCTACGGTTTAGCCGGTTCTAGGACCGACATAGCGAATACGGATTAGCTATACATGCCATTTAAATTATTTTTGATAGTGTGATATCTCCTGACCATTTAAATTGTGTTTTCCTTATAGTAATGTCATCTGACCGAGCTCAATCTGAGGAAGTTGGGAGTCATGCTCCGGCTTCAGTACAAAGAGAAGAAACTAGCAGTAGAAGGCCCGGTATAGAGGGTGAAGGAGAGGAGGCAAAAATAGCCTTCTTTCAAATGATGAATGAATGGTTTACCCAGTACATAAGAACTAACCCTACAGTGCAGCAGACTCAAGCTCCCCCTCCTGTTCCTCCACCGGTTCCCGAGATTCCACAGGGTACAGGTACTGAATCTGTCAGAAAAGGAAAAGCTCCGGTCAATAAAATCCGAAAATATGGGGCCGAAGAATTTCGAGCAGCAGTTGATGATGATCCCGAAAGAGCTGAATTTTGGTTAGAAAATACTACTCGGGTTTTGGAGGAATTATCTTGCACGCCAGAAGAATGTTTGAAATGTGCTGTTTCACTGCTAAAAGACACAGCTTATCATTGGTGGAATACTAAAGCTTCAGTTGTTCCGAAAGAAGAAATTACATGGGAATTCTTCCAGACCGAGTTCAAAAAGAGATATATCAGTCAGAGATTCCTTGATCAGAAAAGAAAAGAATTTCTTGAGCTGAAACAGGGCAATAGATCAGTATCCGAGTATGAAAGAGAATTTGTTCGGTTGAGTAAATATGCTCGAGAATGGGTACAGTCGGAGGCTGAAATGTGCAAACGATTCGAAGAAGGGTTGAATGAAGAAATTAAGCTCCTTGTTGGAATTCTTG
Organism: Gossypium australe; assembly: GCA_005393395.2. Lineage (NCBI taxonomy): Eukaryota > Viridiplantae > Streptophyta > Magnoliopsida > Malvales > Malvaceae > Gossypium > Gossypium australe. The sequence continues at coordinate 136,930,487 of CM016616.1, forward strand.
AAATTCGAGAGTTTGCTACACTAGCAGAACGAGCTTATAAAGCAGAAGAATGGAGCAAAGAAAAGAAACAGGCTGAGAGAGAAGCTCGAATTTTTAGTAAAAGACCAATGGAAAAATCTCAGTTTTCTGCTCCAAAGAAATTGAAGAAGTACCAGGATCGTTCTACCTCAACCACTGGGTATTCAGATAGAGTGCGAGCTTCACAGCGCACTAATTCAAGACCTTCCACTCCATCAGTGACCAGTGTTGGCAGTGTTGGTACCCCTAAGCCGAGATGCCAGTATTGTAATAAAGCTCATTTTGGTGAATGTCGATTTAAGAGCGGGGCTTGTTACCGATGTGGTTCTTTTGACCATTTCCTCAGAGATTGTCCAGAAAGAAATAAAAAGAAGATGATATATATCGAAGCCAAGTAATCCATCTTTGAGGGGTAGACCATCTCGACTATCCGGTAATGTCAGTGGTAGCCGAGGAGCTACAAAAGATACTGCAAGTAGGCCTGAGAGATGAGCGCCTCCTAGAACATATGTCATGCGTACCAGAGAAGATGCCTCAGCACCCGATGTTATTACTGGTACATTTTCTTTACTTGAAACTGATATTACTGCATTAATTGATCCCGGTTCTACGCATTCATATATATGTGTAAAACTTGCATGCGTTAAAGATTTATCTGTTGAACCTACTGAATTTGCGGTTAAAGTCTCGAACCCCTTTGGCCAATCTATTTTGGTGGATAAAATTTGTAAAAATTGTCCACTGATGGTAAGAGGTTATTGTTTCCTGGCTGATTTGATGTTACTGCCATTTGATGAGTTTGATGTGATATTGGGCATGGATTGGTTAACTCAGCATGATGCAGTAGTAAACTGTAAACAGAAATATATTGTGTTGAAGTGCCAGAACGGTGAATTACTTCGGGTTAAATCCGATCAGACAGAGGGATTATCTGATGTGATTTCAGTTATTACTGCTCAGAGGTATGTCAAAAAGGGGTATGATGCTTTTCTTGCTTATGTATTAGATACCAAGGTATCTGAGTCGAAGATTCAAGCAGTACCAGTGGTATGTGAATTTTCTGATGTGTTTCCAGAAGAGTTACCAGGGTTGCCACCAGAAAGAGAAGTGGAATTTTCTATAGATTTGATTCCGGGAACTACCCCGATTTCCATAGCTCCGTACCGGATGGCTCCTACAGAATTAAAGGAATTAAAGACACAGTTACAGGAACTTGTTGATAGAGGTTTTGTCCGACCGAGTCATTCACCTTGGGGTGCTCCGGTTCTGTTTGTGAAAAAGAAAGATGGGTCTTTGAGATTGTGTATTGACTATCGACAGCTCAATAAGGTAACTATAAAGAATAAGTATCCGTTGCCCCAGATTGATGATTTATTTGATCAGCTGAAAGGTGCTACTGTATTTTCAAAGATTGATCTCCGATCGGGCTATTATCAGTTACGAGTAAAGGAGTCAGATGTGCCAAAGACAGCTTTCAGAACCAGGTACGGGCATTATGAGTTTTTGGTTATGCCGTTTGGGTTGACTAATGCACCTGCAGTATTTATGGATCTGATGAATCGAATATTCAGACCGTACTTAGACAGATTTGTGGTAGTATTCATTGACGATATTTTGGTTTATTCTCGAGATGAAAAAGAACATACAGAACATTTGAGAATTGTATTGCAATTCTGCGAGAGAAACAGTTATATGCTAAATTCAGTAAATGTGAATTTTGGCTTCGAGAAGTGGGTTTTCTTGGACATATTGTATCCGCTGAAGGCATCAGGCTAGATCCAAGTAAAATCTCAGCTATTGTCAATTGGAGTCCACCGAAGACTGTATCTGAAGTTAGAAGTTTCTTGGGTTTAGCTGGTTATTATCGGAGATTTGTACAAGGATTCTCTATGATAGCTTCTCCGATGACTCGATTATTGCAGAAAGATGTAAAGTTCGAGTGGACTGATAAATGTCAGCAGAGTTTCAACCGATTGAAAGATCTACTAACGAAAGCACCAGTATTAGTGCAGCCTGAACCGGGTAAGGAATTTGTTATTTATAGTGATGCCTCATTAAATGGTTTAGGTTGTGTTTTGATGCAAGAAGGTAAAGTAATAGCCTATGCTTCAAGACAACTTAAACCACATGAAAGAAATTATCCGGTACATGATCTTGAGTTAGCTGCTATTGTTTTTGCATTGAAGATATGGCGGCATTACTTGTACGGTGAAAAATGTCATATTTATACTGATCATAAAAGCTTGAAATATTTGATGACACAGAAAGATTTGAATTTAAGACAGCGCAGGTGGCTTGAACTGATAAAGGACTATGATTTGATTATTGATTACCATCCGGGTAAGGCTAATATTGTGGCTGATGCTTTGAGTCGAAAATCTCTGTATGCTTTACGATCTATGAATGCTCAATTGTCTTTGGTTGATGATGGTTCAATCATAGCTGAATTGAGAGCTAAACCGACATTTTTACAGCAAATATATGAAGCTCAGAAGAATGATGAGAAGTTACAGGTTAAACGGGCACAATGTGAGTCAGATACTGATTCTGAATTTCAAGTTGGGGTTGATGATTGTTTATTATTCAGAGGTAGGGTATGTGTACCCAAGAATTCTGAGCTCATACATAAAATTTTACACGAGGCTCACAGTGGTACTATGTCTGTACATCCGGGAAGTAATAAAATGTATAATGATTTGAAGAAGATGTACTGGTGGCCAGGTATGAAACGTGATATTTCTGAGGTTGTATCAAGATGTTTGATATGTCAACAGGTCAAAGCAGAACATCAGGTACCTTCAGGGTTACTTCAGCCAATTACTATACCGGAATGGAAATGGGAAAGAATCACTATGGATTTTGTATCGGGGTTACCATTGTCTTCGAGGAAAAAAGATGCTATTTGGGTGATTGTTGACCGACTGACAAAGTCAGCACACTTTATTCCGGTACGTATGGATTATTCTTTAGATAAACTGGCTGAATTGTACATATCTGAGATTGTCAGGCTACATGGAGTGCCTGTCTCCATTATATCAGATAGAGATCCCCGATTTACGTCTCGTTTCTGGGATAAATTGCAAGAAGTTTTGGGTACTCAGTTGTATTTCAGTACTGCATTTCATCCTCAGACAGATGGCCAATCTGAGCGTGTAATTCAAGTATTGGAAGATATGCTCCGATGTTGTCTACTAGAGTTTGAAGGTAATTGGGAGAGGTATCTACTGTAACACCCCAAACCCGGCCCACAAGTCATGACCGGATCTGGTATGTCACGGAATAAAAGAAGTTTGAAAGGTTTGGATTTACAGTAGAAATTAAAAATTTCCGCTAGGGGTATAAAACGGTGTTCGTTAAAAACTCAAGTGGTTTAATTTGGTAAATCCGATTGAGTTGAAAATCCATTCTTCCTTTTCAAAACCATTTGACCATTTAAATTTTAGAGCATTAGCGTGATCAAAAGCTTAGAAAATCTCGTTACCCGATGGTAACATTTCTTGAAAACGCGTACGAGTACTTATTTTTGAAAACGTTACTTTTAACCGATTTGCATAACCGTCCGTGAGTTCGTCAGTTATAAAGTAAAGTAAAAACAACTACCCAACCATCCAAAATAATAAGCGGCCATATTACAACCCAATCGAATTGTAGCGAATAATTAAACTTAAAACGGGGCAAAATAAAGTTTCAAGTCCACAAAACCAACATGGCCGCCTCGAGCTCTCCTCGGCTCCGCATCCGTGCTCTACTCACCTGCAAGATGATATGGGAAGGGGTGAGTCACCAAGACTCAGTGTATAAATCCCCAACCCGGGAAATAACACTCATACACAAGATATTAGTATGACATGCAATTATGCAACCCAACCTAGCCATCCATGCTCCTTTTCTACCCCGTGTGGTACCAAACCACTGGTGGTGCCAAACCACTGGTGACATATAGTCACAATAAAGTGATGGGGCCAACCCATCGTGTGATACCAAATCACTGGCGTCAATCCCGTATCTCAAATGTGGGGCCAACCCACGGTGGTACTAAGCCACAGGGACGAGACGCTATGAGGTGCCAAACCTCTGGAGGTACCAAACCTCTGGTGACCGTAGTCACAATGTGTTACCAAAACACTGGTGTCCGTCGACACGAATATTACTCCCTCTCATCAATCCCACCATCATCATGCTCATATTACAAGTATCATGATTCCATATATCATGCAATCGGATATAGCATAGCATTTTTCAGCACATGATGGCATATACAACATATATCGTAAATCGAGTAATAAGGAAACTTACCCGAGAACCAAGCTTATGCCCACTAAGCCAAGTTACCATATGAGAGGTTATTAATATCATTAAACAACAGTTTATACTAATAAAGTGTGTAAGAGTTTACACACCTATTTAATCGGAGATTTAACTAGGGTTCTCGTATCTATGCGATATTGGAAAAGTCCCGAACTTGTCCTCGTATAGCTCCTATTATTCGGCCATTAATATCTATTATTACGGAGTCTCATTTGATTAACTAGCGAATCCAAAGTTTTAGTCATATAATAACAAAATAGAGCCTCAGGTCGAACCTTTATTAGTCTTAAACCGCGTGATTTGAAATTCCGAAACTCCCGATATTCCTTCGGTCGATTTACTCCTGTACCTACGGTACACATTCGGTTACGCTTAGGCACCCAGCATGGCATTTGGCCGAATAATACACATATATATATATTGTGTAGATATATATATATATATATATGTATATATATATAAATACCTTACCAAAACCAAAACAAGTCTCGGAGAAATCACTCCTTCGATGCTCCTTACGATTACTACACAAGGGAGCAAAACTCTTGATCATCTCAAGATTATATTCGGCCAATCTTACATTTCCAAACCACAGGGGTTAGTCGTCCCTTACCTTGATGGTTGACTCCTCCCTCAATACCAACGATTGACTCCCCCTATAGATGTTCACAGGTTTCGGCTACCGCATAAAACGAAAGTGAGGTTTAAACTCGAGTAATATTGGTTGAAGAAAGTATTAACAGAAAAACGAAAGAGATTTGGCGTAGTCAAAACAGTAGAGGAGGGGATCTATTCTTACCAAAATATTCGACCATTCCTCAAGAATAAATCTTGATTTTTTGGCATTGAAGAAAATGAATAGTTGATGCACAAAGAGAGGTCTTGAGGGCAAGGGATTCGGCTAAACAATGTGGCAAGAAGGAGATGAACTACAAGCTTTTTCTCTACTTGTTCTTGGCCGACTAGCTCCCTTAGCCAAGTTTCATTCGGCCAAGCAATGAAATGAGAAGGAAAAGGAACAAAACTCCTTGCAAAACTCTATGGCCGGCCAACCATTCTACCTTTTCTAAACTTCAATTCCCCCAAAAAGAAATTAAAATAAAAATAAGCATTAACCCCATGATATTCTCTCCATTTTCAACAAATAAAATAAAGGGAGAAAACTATCCCATGCATCTAATATATAATACAAATAAATATATGTATATATATAATAATAACAAATGGTGCTGCCCATAAACTTAGCACTCCCACGGCAGCATGCCTTGAGCATGCGCGTGCCCCCCCTGCAGGATGCCACATGCATTTGCCGGCCAAAAAAATAAAACAAGGATTTAAATCCCTTGGTGCTGCTGCCAGGTCTCGAACCCGAGACCTGGGGAAGACTGCCCATGCCTCTGACCACTCGGCTACAGCGCCTTTTTAGTTATAAAGTGTCGGAAATTTATTTTAACCTTTGGTCCCTGGGCTTTAGCACGCATAAAGGCCAAAAACAAAATACAACTGCCGTCCAGGGGTTTCGAACCCGAGACCTGGGGCAGAAACCCCCGTGCTTCAACCACTCGACCTGCTGGACTTTCGTGGTAGAATCCCGTCGCATCTTTCTTTTAAACCTTTATTTCTGAGTTTCCCATGTGCATTTAATATCAGAGGTAAAAATAAAATGGACAACCGTTGCCCAGGGGATTCGAACCCGGGTTCTGGAGCAACATCACGCCCCAGCCACTCGGCCAAATGGAATTTCATGACATAGACTCGTCGCGAATTTCTTTTAAACACTCCCTTACTTCAACGCTAAAATAAAAACAAGCCCCCTTGCGTCCATGGTGACTCGAACCCGAGCCTAGAGCCCCCAGGCCCCTAGTCGGCGCCCCAAGCCACTTGGCCAGGCTGATTTCCATGCCACAACTTCGCCGAATTTATTTTTAAACCCTCCTTCGCCTAGCCCTCCTTCAGTGCCAAAAATAAAACTCCCTCACGCGCTTCCTGGGGCTCGAACCCCTTCTCTCCTAGAGCATCCTGGCGCCCCAAACCACGTTACTAATCACTTCCTTGTGTCGTGGTTCACCAAAATTTGTACTTAATCCCTATTTTCTGAGGCCCCCTTAACTTAAAAACTTCCAAATTAAAAATTTTCTACTAAACCAAACCCACTCAAGACCTTTATTCAAGCCGTATTATTCCACGATTAAAACTATAGCAAATTTAAACACAAGAAAAATCATTCAATTACAACTAGCCCCGGTTCTAGGATGTTACAGTTCTACCCCCCCCTTAAAATAATTTCGTCCGCGAAATTACCTGGATCAGAAGAGTTGGGGGTATTGCTGCATCACATCCTCGGGCTCCCACGTAGCTTCCTCCACTCCATGGTTTCGCCATAAGACCTTCACTAAAGGAACTGACTTCCTACGCAAAACTTTCACATCCCGATCTAGGATCTGCACAGGTTCCTCTTCCATCGTCAAATCTGGACTCACCTCAACTTCCTCAACTGCCAAGATGTGTGATGGATCAGAACGATAGCGTCGAAGCATGGAGACATGGAACACATCGTGAATCTGACTCAGCTCTGCAGGTAACTCGAGTTGATAAGCTACTGGTCCCACTCGTCTCAACACCTTAAATGGTCCAATGAACCTTGGACTTAATTTGCCCTTCTTCCCAAATCTTAACACTTTCTTCCATGGTGAGACCTTCAGAAAAACTTCGTCTCCTACAGCAAATTCTATGTCCCTTCGCTTGAGATCAGCATAAGACTTTTGCCTATCCGAGGCTTCTTTCAATCGAGCTTGGATCTTCTTCACCTTATCCTCAGTTTCTGCAAACCAATTCCGGTCCTAACATCTGTCGCTCACCCAACTCCGTCCAACAAGTAGGTGTGCGACACCTCCTACCATATAACGCTTCATATGGTGCCATCTTAATGCTTGCCTGATAGCTGTTGTTGTATGCGAACTCAGCTAATGGCAAAAATTCCTCCAGCTACCTCCGAAGTCCAAAATGCAGCCTCTTAACATGTCCTCCAAAATCTGGATAACTCTTTCCGACTGCCCGTCAGATTGTGGATGGAAGGCGGTACCGAAATCCAGCCGTGTACCCAAGGCCTGATGTAGTGCTTTCCAAAACCTCGATGTAAATCGGGGGTCTCTGTCTGAGATGATCGACACTGGCACACCATGCAGCCTCACTATCTCCGCCACATACAACTTAGCTAACCTCTGAAGCGAATAATCCACCCTAACTGGAATGAAATGAGCCGACTTGGTTAGACGGTCCACAATCACCCAAACTGCGTCCTTCTTACTGGGCGTGAGGGGTAGCCCACTGACGAAATCCATAGTGATCCTCTCCCATTTCCACTGAGGAATCTTCACCGGTTGTAATAACCCAGATGGCAACTGATGTTCAGCCTTTACCCTCTGACATGTGAGACACCTTCCCACGAATTCAGTTACCTCACGCTTCAACCCTGGCCACCAGAACGCTTTCGTAAATCTCCATACATCTTGCTACTTCCAGGATGCATAGCGTATGGGCTGCTATGCGCATCCTGAAGAATTCTTTGCCTCAAGCCCACATCATTCGGCATACAAGGCCGTCCTTGAAAACACAGCACCCCATCACCGGTCAACTATACCCTTCCAAACCGCCATCTGAACTTGTAGCCTCCGTGCGTTTAAACTGTCCTCCCCTAATTGTTTTTCCTTAATCTCCTCGATCCAAGTTGGCTTAATTTGCAATTCTGCTAAGAGACTTCCATCGTCGTATAGACTGAGGCGAGCAAACATCGCCCTTAAGTCTGTCACGACCTTTCGGCTTAACGCATCAGCTACCACGTTAGCCTTGCCTGGATGGTACTCAATTGAACAGTCGTAGTCCTTCAGTAGTTCAATCCATCGACGTTGTCTTAGATTCAAGTCCTTTTGAGACAAGAGATACCTCAGACTTTTGTGATCCGTGTAGACTATCGACTTTCCCCATACAAGTAATGCCTCCATATTTTCAAAACAAAAACCACAGCTGCTAACTCCAAGTCATGGGTAGGATAGTTAACCTCATGCGGTCTTAGCTGACGGGATGCATAGGCCACTACCTTCCCTTCCTGCATCAACACATCCCAACCCATTATGGGACGCATCACAATAAACCGTGAACAATTTTCCCGCCTCAGGCTGTACCAAACTGGAGCCTCCGTCAGAATCTTTCTTAGCTTATCAAAGCTTTCTTGCTGCTTCTCTGACCAAACAAAAGGGACTCCTTTCCTTAACAGCTTAGTCAACGGTGCTGCGATTAAGGAGAATCCTTCCACAACCTTCGGTAATACCCGGCCAGACCCGAAAACTTCGAATTTCTGCCACTGTCCTAGTGGTTTCCACTCCAACACCGCTTCGACCTTGCGGGGGTCTACTCTAATCCCTTCAGCTGACACCACGTGACCCAAGAAGGTCACCTCTCAAGCCAAAATTCGCACTTACTGAATTTGGCATACAACTGCTCCTCCCGCAACACTTGTAGGACTATGCGCAAATGCCTATCATGCTCCTCCTCCGTCTTCGAGTATACCAATATGTCGTCTATAAACACCACGACGAATTGGTCCAAGTATTGCTGAAACACCCTATTCATCAAGTCCATGAATGCTGCCGGCGCGTTAGTCAACCCAAACGGCATCACTAGAAACTCGTAATGCCCATATCGGGTACGAAATGCCGTCTTGTGCACATCAGCTTCCTTCACCTTAAGTTGATGATAGCCCGACCTAAGATCTA